>OZ007597.1:186467260-186724760 GCA_963931845.1 Maratus michaelseni
CTCTCTCTTTTCCTCAGGCACTGGGGCAGGCAAAGAACTAAGAAGTTGCAAGTCTTTCTCAGTTAAAATCATATTGATGATATATAAAATAAAATCCAAAAGTCTTTGTATAAAAATATACGGATATTCAGAAACACTTATCAAAAATATAACTCCACTGGTGTAGTCCACAACGAAAGTATCCAATGGTAAATATAGAGAAGATTCACTATTAGAGAACATAGCCGAAAGTGTCATGGAACAAACGTACAGCTCTGTTCAAGGTCTCGACTGACAGCGAAAGTAGTCTGCCGGGGGTAGTCTATTCCTATGCTCGCCAGGTGTGGTGAACAAACCGGTACAGGCTAGAAGTCTAGCTTGAGTGCCTCAAGTTCAAACACAGGATTCAGCTTCCCGTGCGGCTAGTGAGAAGCTTCCGGTGGACCAATGAGAGAGCGGCTCGGAAGCGCGAAGCTTCCGTTGATTGGAAGATGGGTAAAAGTGGCTCCTCCTACGAGAAAGGAGGTTCAATGACCGAGTCCGAAGCAGCAGTGTGTCAGAGTAAGCTTGGCGATGGGGCTTGGCGAAAGTCAACAACACTCTCGATTTTTTTCAGGGTTGATGATTTGTGTTGTTTTGTGACAGTCAGGGACCGGGGTGTTTAGATTGGAAATGCCTGACCGCTTAACTATATGTTTTGGGATGTAAACAAATGTGTGAAATAATGATATAACTGTTGATTTCGATTTCCGATATCGACGTATTCGGCTATTTAAGTTGTATTTATTTTTGTTCGGTAGAATGGATAGTTTCAGAGAATGGTTAGTCAGAGTTGAATGACCTCTTCTCAGATGTTTATGAACTTTGAACTTGTAATCATAAAAAAATAAATAATAAGAGTATTCACGGAAATTACTATATTTTAAATTAAAAAATAACTTACATGATTTTTATTTTTATTTTTTAATAATTATTATTTTTCTATTTTATTAATAGAAATATTTTTTTTTAAGTAATAACTTCACTTTAGTAGTCGTTTGCGATTCCAACTAACAAAAATCGATATTTCTTAATTTTAAAATCAGGGTTTAATTTTTTTTTCTATTATTATTATTATTATTATTATTATTATTATTATTATTATTTTATTGCTTTTATTTATTTATTTATTCTTTCATTCATTGAATTGTTTAAAATATATAATATACTTTAGAATTAGATTGTTGTTTTATGTGATCAAATTATTATTTAATTTTTTAAAACTTATTATTATTATGAAAGCGCATTCTAGGATTTTTAATTTTTTGCCTCATTATCTATATTTGAAAATAGCTTGCATTTTCTAAGGTTATCTACGATATAATAATAATTTTAATTTTTTAATAAATTATGTATTAAATTAAAATATATTTTTCATTTAGATATAGCACTGGTAAGTGATTAAAAAAAATAATAATAATAAGGCAAAAAAGAGAGAGAGAGAGAGAGAGAACAGAGAGAGAGAGAGAGAGAAGAGGGAGAGAGAGGGAAAAGAAAGAAAGAAAAGTCATTTCAATAGCTCCCCAGTCTTCAAACAATTAAAGTTTACTAATTAATTTTTCAGCAGAGCTAATAATAATAATAGCAAAAATATAATATTTAAACCCTGATTTTAAAATTAGGAAATACTGATTTTTGTTAGTTGGAATCGCACAAACGACTACTAAAGTGAAGTTATTACTTTAAAAATATATATATTTACATTAATAAAATCGAAAAATAATAATTATAAAAAATATATAAATAGCGTAAGTTGTACGCTGTGTAGTAAAGTGATAAATAACATCCTTTGTATTTAATTAACATTTAATAAACAGTTTAGACATCAGTACAAAAAAAAATCTTTAAAGATTTCCTTTTCTAGCTCAATTTTCCTTCCTCATCTCTTATCAGCACTGTACATGCATTTTCCCTGCAACATGTCACATGAGACAAAAAACAAGCATTTACAGGTATCATTTAAAATAAATAGAATAAACAAAACACTATCAGATAATAAATCGTGATTCAGTGTGATTCAAAAAATTAATTTTGAAATAATACAAAAATAAATCTTTCAAGAAAAGTGCGAGTTTGCAGTAAATATTATTAAAAGCCTTGAAATCTCCTTTTTTATAAACGAATACCGAATATTTTAATCTTATCCTTTCATTAATTTACCAACACACACACACACACACACACAAAATAAATAAATAAAAATGAAGCTGAATAAGTTAATAGATATTTAAGAAATCAACACAGAAATAGAAGGGATGGGAGGATAAAAGCGTTGCCATATCTGCCGTTATGCACTGTACATATTATTTCCTTGTAACTTGCCTCTTTCGACTAAAAGAAAATGCAGCAATAACAGATGCATCAAAATAACACCATGTATTTAATTCCATAAATGTGTTGAATATATTTTCTAAACAAGTAATTAAAAAAAAAAAAAAAAAAAAAAAAAAAAGTAAATTCTTACTTTTTAATTATAAATACATAAAATAAACCCGTGCAGCATTAATGTCCCACGTTATCTTTATTGAACATTATTTTACAATCATCGTTGCGGTATTTTATTTCTGTGGCATCACTCATTTGAGATAAATCTTTCATTTCATTTATGAAAACAATGGGAGGAGTTTTTTTCTCCCATTTAAAACTAAAATTAATTAATTAAATTTAATGAATGAATTAATACTTGAAAAAAAAAAACTATATTAACATAAAGTGTCATCCACTACAAGTTTAAAAAAAATTATTTGAACTTGAGTGGATGAATATAAAATATTTTATTATAGATTGAAAATTTGAACAAGATATATATAGAGAGAGTGTGAGCTAATAGTAGGAATTTAAAAAAAAAAAAAAAAAAAAAAAAAACATGTCATGTGATAAACTACAGATTAAAAAAAAAAAAAAAACTACGAAAAGGAATTCTAAAAATACTTTAAATTCTAATAACAGTAATTAAATTAATAATTAAAGTATGAGTCTCAATTTTATAAATGAAAAAAAAAAAGTATTTTTATTTCCAATATTTAAACAAGTTTTGTAACACAAAATTAGCTGAATACACAAATGAAAAATGCATAAACTTTTCAATTTTATGTTCTGATGAGAATTCTCCAATCCCCAATTTGCCCTCTGCATACTGCAACTTCACAATGGAAAAAATAAAATAAACATTTACACGCATCTCTGCAATATGTACATAACGCACTATAGAATCACATATCTTAATTAAAAAATGTGATTAAACACATCCTTTTAAAAAGTATATTTCACACGATAAATTAAAAATATGTAATAAGAAATATTAAAAAATAATTAAAGAATACCAAATTCTATTAATTGTATAAGGAATTAGAAATTGTTTGTAAATAAGCTATACAACAATTTTTTAGAAATAGCTAAAATACTATTACAATACTCCAATTAAAATAGTAAGCTTAACATTAATAAATAATTCATAAATCAATACAAAAATAATGCCAGCTTCCTCTTCAAAATAAGAATTACAAAAATCACGACAAAATCCACATTTTGATTGCTATATAAAACCTGCTGATTTCGTTAACCAGTAATTCCAATTATAGGTTGTTATTATAACAGGGCTCAATCCAGACAAAATTTAGGGCCTATTTAGAGCACCTGCACAAAAATCAATTTACTAAAACAGAACCCTTCACAAAATTCTTTCTCTCCCCACAAAAATGGAGTAATTTAGGTGCCATCTTTACAGAAACTTCGTTTAAAGTTACAAAAAAAAAAATAATAATATCTCAGACTAGCTCAAATTTTAAAATTATAAGAGCTTATATGGATAAATAATATAAAATATTTCAGATTTTTTATAATAATTTTAGTAAATGTGGAAATAAGTCATATAAATATTACATTTTTTAAAAAGAGAATGTGAGTTTAAATCGATTTTTTCAAACAAAATAAAAACTAGTCGTTGGGGGCCACCGTAATACTTACCCATCATGGATATGCATAATGTAAAATATTAAAATAAAAATGTGTAAACTACTTATAAAATGCATTGCAATTCAAAAAATAAAATCGTGGCTTGATGACGTCACAAACTTTAAAGGCTCGATTACTGAATTGCTTGAAAGAGGTTTTTCCTTATAACTGCAAAAATAATAATCCTGTTAACTAGCGGTTTATTGCATCTGATTAAGCGTCAAATTTCCAATTAAAATATATCTTTGAAGTGAAATTTGGATGAAATACAGGGTCATGAAAAATCGAAGAGTGTGGAAAATAAGATTCCAAATATCTCGGCAACTAATTATCCGATCGACTTCATGCTTTATTCAAAATTTATGTTTTTTTATTGTCTTTTGTATTCATTTCTTAAAATAAATAATTTCAAAAATTTTTATATACCTTTCATCAGAACGAATATTTCGAGAGTCCGAAAAAAATTGTTCCGGTTAATCGAGGTTATTGAAATGAAATAGGCTTCTTCCCATTATTACATACTAAGTACATACCAAATTGCAAGTCTCTATCTCAATTTTTTCGGGAGATAGAGCGTTTACAGACACACACACAGACACACAGACGGACGGCAAAATTTTTTTTCTAAAAATATGTTTTTCGGAATCTCCAGTGTCTGAAACGTGTAAATCTGTCAAAAAAATTTTTTCGATTTTCAAAACGATTACAAGACTTACCCTATACTACGTATGATGGGTAAGTAATAAACATATTTGTTAATCATTTCTGATAGCAGACGATTTTTTTTTTCTTTTTCCACCACAAAAATGGAGTAATTTGGTTGTCATCTTTGCAGAAACTTACAAAAAGTTACAAAAAAAGTCATACCTCAGAAACTAATTCAAATTTTAAAATTCTAAGAGCTTATATGACACCCTCTAACACACGCGGATAACTGGTGTTAGTTTCATCGCGCTCCGTTCCATATTCTAGAAGAGGTAGACATATAAACAGAGTCATATTTTAATATAATAAATCCATGACAAAAATATTAAAGAAAAAAGAACTTATAGCAAAGTAATCTTCTTTCCCAATTTCTCATTTGAACTGTACATGTTGTTTCACTGCAGCATGCTTCGCCGCGCAAAAAATAAATATTTACAGGCATCGCTTCAAAAATTAATAATGCAATAATAAATTGTGTTTTAATTTGTAAACGTAAGTTAAAGCATTTTTTAAGGAAATGTTTCATATGCTAATTACAGATTTAAAAAAATGTAAATAAGTAAGACAAATATGTAATAAATTCTAATATTACTTAAGGGCTGTTCTCAAATCTAAACTGGCTACTTTCTGACAAATTTTTTAACTCATTTTTGCTCACAAACGTATCAAATTGGTAGGTGCTCTTATTCAGAAATTGTGTAATCGAACCGTTTCTTGAATTTCTCGGTAAATGCAGAAGCGTTTTCAGAAAATACTGTCAAAGTTGGAGTTTTGAACCGAATTTATTTTGTGTGTCTGCGTTATGTTTTTGTAAATTAAATTGAGGAATTGTTGAAGTAGCAAAATTTTTTTTTTTTTTTTTATCTGTGAACATCACTTATGTGTTTTATTTTGTGAATATATAAGGCTCAGGAAAAGAAAAAAAAAATGCCGTCTTGAGACAAAAATTCGCTTATAACTCAAATGAAAAAAGCTGTTCGATTACAAATCACTTCAATAATCATGCCTGCAATTATCATTACTTGTGTCACTATAAATATGGAGACAGTGTACGCCAGATACAGTAATTAAAAAGTGTGATAAAAATTATCATTTGGGTGTTGTTTATTTATGAGTCAGAAATCAATAGAATTTTATTTTATTTTATTTTATTTATTTATTTTTTTTTTTTTAATTAAGAAAAATATATACTCACAAAATAAAACACAGAATAAAATTCACATATAAAAAAAAAATAATAATAATTTACAAAAACATAACACACACACACACACAAAGTAATAATAATAAAAAAAATTTTACACTCGTATGAATAAAAATGTTCACAGCAATCCCTAGCATTCTATTTACGCTGTATATATTGTTTTCCCCAAAAATATCCGGCAATAATATAATAAAAAAAAATATATTCAGACTCGTCAATATAAAAACGTAGAACAACGTACGCCAAATCGATTAATTTAAAACCGTAGTAAAAATTATTATTTGTAAAACATTTTATTTAAGAAACAGAAAGCAGGAGAACATTTTTTTTTTTTTTTTTTTTTTTTTTTTTTCAATGAGATTATATTTTATTTTTATTTATTATTTTAATCCCACTTGCTTTTATATTCTACTTTTTTAATTAGACACTTCTCAAGTTTCTTTTTTCGAGTGATTTGACTTCTTTTTTCTTCTTCTTCTTTTTGGACAATAGAAAGAATAGTTTAATTGTTATTTTATTTCTCATGAAGAAAAGGGGGAATATTTTCATTTTTCGTTTTTTTATTTTATTTTATTTTATTTTTATTATTATTTAACGTTTTGCACAGTTTTATTATACTGTATTGTTCTTAAGTATTTTTTTTTTTTGTTGTTGATGGTTGTCTGCTTATTTTACTTCGTAACATTATAATAAAAATAAAAATAAAATTATAAAGCTATAATGTCAAAAAATAAATAGCCTTTTTTATGTTATTTGTATCATTCCGATGGACAAATACTTTTGTTTAACTGACATGCATTTCAAATTTATGGATTTTCATTTTTTTTTAATCGAGTATTTTAGTTTTTAATTTTTTACTTTTAAATGCCACATTTTTCTTTCTTTTTCTTTTTTTTTTTCCTGTATAACGCACATTTTTTTTTTTTTAACATTAAGTTTTGATTATCTATCTTAAAATAAGCAAGTTTCTGTTCTTACGTTATGATTTGTTAAAACTAGGGCTCGACAAATGCAGTCGATAGGTCGCCACTGGCAACCAAAATATTTTATCTGGCGAGTATGTTTTTAGTATAGTCCCCTCCGCTCATTTTTCTTTTTCATTTTTTTTAAACAATATTTTATAAACATGTAAAGAGTTTTATTATGCGAGCCCCAGCTTAATTATTTAAATAAGTTTATTTTTCACAATAAACATGTTTATGGCAATTAATTCTCTACAATTTCTCTCAAGAGCAACTTTTGTTACTTTTCTTAGTCACAATGTTAAATTCCCATCATAGATGTTGCAATGTTACAAAATATTAAGAAATAAACTTAAAAATTATATTTTTAAGTTCTATTTTTTTTTTTTTTTTTTTTTTTTTCAAAAATAAGTTTTGTCAAATGCAAATTTTAAAATAATAAAAGCAGAACTATTTGATGGACTTCGATAGAATAATAGGCGAAAAAAATTGTTTTCCTGAGTCACTCACGATTACATTGATGCCCCCCCCCCCCCCCCTCCTTGTCCCCTATTCATTTTTTTTTTTTAATATAGCGTTCCGCTTAATTATCCACACATTTGAAATAACCATAAATCAGTGTGTCCCAAACTTACCTGTTAGTTAAGATTTTACTACATTTATTTATTTATTTATTTAATCATTTTTCAGAGTTATATAATTTCGACTAGTTTCATTACAAAACTTAGTTTCTATTATATTTCTAAATTATCTACTATTCTAAAGTATGCTTGTTATTATTCTGTCTCAATTAATTCATGATAGCTTTTAGGATTTTAAAAAAAATCAAGGATTAAATTTAAAATATGGGAACTGGCAACGGTGTGTGTGTATGTGTATGTCGGGGGGAGGGGGTGTAAATATTTTTTACGGGAGACTAGAATTTTTTACTGGTACCAGATTTTTCAAATTTGTAAACGTCTGGTGACGACTAAAGCTGTTATTTAAACTTTTACTATATATCTTTTTTTTTTTGTCATAGTCCTATAATTTTGACAAGTTTCATTACAAAACTTAGTTTCTATTATATTTCTAAATTACCTACTATTCTAAACTATGCTTGCTAATATTCTGTCTCAATTAATTCATGAAAACTTTTATGCTATTTTAAAAAATCTATAATTAAATTAAACTTAAGAACTAGCTACCACATGGATAGAGATTTACTGTTAACTCCCACTCTTTAAATTAATTAAATATTATTTTGTTTATATTCTAGTAATTAAATAATAATTAAAAACAACAACAACAACAAAAACAACAATAAAATCAATAAATAAAACTCAAGAACTAGCTGCAACATGGACAGAAATTTACTGTTGCCAAACACTTAAGTCTTTAAACTTATAAAATATTTCGTAGCTAATGAAATACAAATTTCTCATGATAAATTATTATTACCAGACGGTAATCGCTTATAATTTCCAACTTTTACATGTCATATCTAATTTCCAAATGCGGAAAAAAATGGCAAAATTACAAAAATGTTATTTTTAAATTTATATTCTTTTAATTAATAAAATTCCCCATACTTTTTAATATTGTTAAAAAGTTATAATCGCTTGCAATTTTCAAACTTTTCACTAACATATGTCTAGTTTCCAGGTGAAAAAACATGGCTGCTACAAAAGTATTACAAAGAAGGAAAAAGAGAGAGAGAGAGAGAGAGAGAACTATTAGCTGCACATGGGTATGCATTTACTGTTGCCAAACGCTTGATCTTTAAATAAGTCAAATGTTTTGATCCAAAAATCCAGACGACAAAAAATAGCGAAATGACAAAAAATATTTCAGGGACACCTACAAAAAAGTGAGAATTACATTCACATTGACGCAAAGCCAAAGCCATCGACACAAAGCTGTTACCGAATTCTTTAAATGAATGTTATTCTTTATAATTTGTATTTATTATTATTATTATTATTATTATTATTAAATAAATTTCCAATATTATTAAAGAGTAATAATAGCTTGCAATTTTGGAACTGTTTGCTAACAATGTCTAATTTTCAAATGAAAAAAAAAAAAAATGGCTGTTACATAAGTATTATAAAAAATAAACATTAGCTGCACATAAGTATGCATTTACTATGTTTCCAAGCGCTTGGTCTTTAAATAAATCAAAGGTTTTGTATCTAATAAAATAGAATTTTCTGATGGATGATATTCTCTTATGATTTCCTAACATTTACATAGCATATCTAATTCTCAGACGATAAAAAATGGCGAAATGACAAAAAATTTCACTGCCAGCTACAAAAAAGTGAGAATTACGCCTATATATGACAAGTTTTACTGTTACCAAACTCTTCAAATGAATGTCATTTTTTAATTTGTATTTTTAAAAATTAAATAAAATTTTCCATTTTATTAAAAAGTGATAATCGCCAGTAATTTTCGAACTTTTCGCTAACATAATGTCTATTTCCAAGGTGAAAAAAAAAATGGCTGTTGCAAAAAATAAACATTAGCTGTACATGGGTATGCATTTACTGTTGCCAAACGCTTGGTCTATAAATAAATCAAATGTTTTGTATCTTATAAAGTAGAATTTTCTGACGGATGATATTCTCTTATGATTTCCTAACCTTTACATGACATATCTAATTTCCAGACGACAAAAAATGGCGAAATGACAAAAAAAATTTCACGGTCACCTAGAAAAAAGTGAGAATTGCATCCACATGACATCAGGCATTTACTGTTGCCACACGCTCGGTCTTAAACCTGTGTCGCAAAATAAATGAGGGCTCCTTTATGCCAAAACAAACTAAGAGCAGGGCTGTGTTACCATCTCGCTAAAAAAGATGCAACCTTGAAAGCTGGGTTTTTGTTATCGGAGAGCGAACTGATTACGTTTAGCAGCTCTTGGCCAAGGATCAACGAAACTGTTCAAGGGCAGAGGAGCCTCAAACCGTTAACCCTTTACTGCGGCCAAGGACAGAAGGAGCTTAGAGAAATCTGGGGAAGGAACGCGGGATGGTAATATCTGGCCGACATTTTGTATTGCACTGTATATAGACACTGTTGCGTGAAGGTAAAGTAAATGTATGTTATTGTAACTGGAAAAGTTATTTAATAATATATACCAAGCACACCATATATTCAAATATTGGACTATAAAATTGGCCTCTTCTACTTATAAATTATAGCAATAATAATAATAATAATAATAATAATAATAATAATAATAATAATAATGTTATTATTATTATTATTATTATTGCTATTACGAAGAGCAAGGGCAGAGGAGCCTCAAAGCGTTAGTCCTTCTGTGCGGTCAATGGTAGAGGTATTTGGAAAAAATTAGGGAAGAAACCCGGGGATGGTAATAATTGGGTGACACTTTGTATTACACTGCGTATATAAACATTTTTGTATAAGGATGAAATAAATTTAGATTATTGTTATTGTTATAAAGGTTTTATTAATGAGAAATGTGCCTCAAATATTAAACTGTGCCTGTAAAATTCATCTCTTTTGCTTAAAAATATAATAATAATTATTATTATTATTATTACTATTATTATTATTATTATTAGAAAAAGCATGTGCAAAGAACAGATAACTTAGAGAAATAGGGGGGAAGGAACGCAAGGATGGTAATATTTGGTTCTACATTTTGTTTTACACTTATATTAAAATACATTTGTGTAAGGATGAAATAAATGTAGGTTATCGCTACGGTTATAACGGATTTAATAATGGACAAAACACCCCATATGTTGACTAAAAATGTGGTTCTCTTACTTATAAGTATAGTAATAATAACAAAAATAATAATTTAATAATAATAATAATAATAATAATAATAATAATAATAATAATAATAATAATAATAATAATAATAATAGCAATTTAAAATACGGTAAATCCCACTTTCTCGACAAAAATGTGTAATGATCCACAAAAAAAATTAAACCTTTAAAATGCTGGTGCAAAATACAAATACAATAAAATATAAAAATAGTAGGGCGTTTTAAAATAGTTAATCTTCTTTTTTCGGGCTAAAGGGACGCAAGAACAAGAGTGCCGATAAATTGAAAAGATGGGGAATGATTACAGTTGGTGGGGAAATTTGAAACGAGAACATTTCTGTATAATTTCTAAAATAAGGGATAATATAGGAATAATATTAATCCATTTATTAGGTTGGTAATTTTGTTGTGCCATTTTAAAATTTCCTTGGAGTTTTAAGAGAGCAGGTAATTTCTGTTTCTTTATCTCATTATATCATTCATAAAATCTAACTGCTTCTGCTTCGATTCGGGTATAATTCAGGCTAACGATTCAGGTATGCGCCATCTAGCCTGGGATATCTCGGGCAGATGAAGTGTGTGTGTGTGTGCGGGGTGGGGGGGATTGCTTTTCCCTGGATTTACAAATTTATTTAACTAAATTTCTCTCTGGTGTTTTTGAAAAAAATATATACCATTTTCAAGTAAAAACAATTAAACACCAAGGAAAAATGAAGTATCGGTTTTTTTCGTTACCAAAAATTGTCTTTTCTTCGTTCAAAGGGGGGGGGAGGGTCCCCCCCCCCGATGAAGACAAATTTTAGTTCTGATTTCTTTTTACTTTCCTGTGTTTAAAAATTATCTTAAACGGGCGTGATTAAGTAAGGGAGCGTTTAAAAATTATCTTGGGAGGTTTTGACATCAAATAATTCTCAGTTTAGTTTATTTCATGTTTATATTTTCCGTTTTGGAAACGCGGTCTGGCAGCGAACTACCGACGTATTTGTCCCCAAATCTTGCCCCTCTCTGGATTTTATTCTGCTGGCCCCCAAGTCTATTACATAAGATTACACGATTTCACTTTAATTATGAAATATTAAAAAAAAAAACCGGAATTATGAATACTGTTTTATTGTGTAATCATAATCAAAACAGCATCTTTCCCAACTTTATATGAAGAACTATTCATTGATTTATTTATCTCTGACCTTTATTTTATTTATTTTTTTCCTCTACCCGTTTAAATAAGTAAATAAAAAAATACCTAAAACAGTTGAAATAACACACCGCATAATCATGCCCGGCAGGCGTGATTCATTCATTTGGATTCAAAGAGAAAGTTATATTGAGTTAGAGTTTAGTTGGTGTGGCGCCCATAGCCTTGAAAAGCACTTGCAGCAATTTGTTCAAGGCCAGAGTCAATTTGTAACCGTTAACCCTTTCACGAGCAAGGACAATGTATGAGAAAATGCGGGAAAAATAAGTCGTCCAATTTTTCGTCTGCGCTCATGGAGGTAAGGCTACAATTCCATTGCGTCAGCGTGTCACATTTGATGACATTGAAATATATGAGAAGTTTTATGGATGTCACCATTGTTTCTGCATTGCTGTGTAAGAGAATTCGATCGGCTGAACAAAGAATTTTTTTATTTGTTAATAACGACGTTTTTCAAGGATATAGTAATATAAAAATAGCTGTCTTTTATAACCACCTGTTTCATTCAGATATAAGAAAAAAAGAAAAATAGGAATATTAAAATATCTCCCTCTTACATTTAAGCATAATTTGCGTTTATAAACTACATGCACATAATTTATAAACACAAGGGTCGATCCAGACAAAATTTGGGTCCTATTTATAGGATCCCTTCACAAAAATCTATTTAATTAAACAGGCCTCTTCACAAAAATCAATTTAATAAAATGGGTTCCCTTCACAAAATTCTTTATAATAAAACAGACACCTTCACAAAATTCTATTTAATAAAATAGGCTCTTTCACAAAATTCTATTCCATTAAAACTTTGATTATTTTGCGATGTTTCAAAATGTGTAATTTGTAAACATACAAGTTCACCAGAGATAAAAACTTTATTTTAAGGATTTTAAAAAGTTTTTGTTAAAATAAATGCTTGGTTCGAATTTGAGTAACTGGATTTCAACTTTCGTTACAAATTTTCACATAAACATAATAAATTTCACAAAAATAACCTTTGCTTTTCACAAAATGGGCCCCAAGGGAAAAAAAAAAACCCTGCAACAACAAGAAGCAAGTGGGTAAGTGTGATCGAAGATCGCTCAAAGGGTTTCGCTTAATGTTCCTTTCAAAACACTTTATCCTTTCTTTAATAAATTCAAACAAATTTCATTTAGCAACAACAACAAAAAAAGTCATGTTTTTTATAAAGTAAAAATTTACCGGTCTATTTTTTCTTTTTTTTCGAATATCTAAACCAGCCGGATAGCGGTCCAAGCCCGCTGTTATATTCTGTCATAATAATATCCGTCATACGGACTAAATGCAATATTTAAAAAAATAATTTCAAAATTAAACATGTTGTACACCTTCAAAATGTTAAAATATGCGAATATTTACATAATCAGATTTTTATCACGATTCAATATGTTTCTCAAACTCATATATTTACTATTCTCTATTATTTATATTGATACTCACTTTGTATTATTCTGAAACATTTGAAAAATCCGTTAAACTTCCGATATGACGTCCGATTTTCTTTTTAATTCTCTAATGACGTGATATTAATCTGTTTTGTGCACATATACACATACTCATACTCCTTGTATTATTGAGAAATCTTTCCGTTTTATGTTTTATTACCACTATGACGTCAATCAATTTTATTTCATACTTATCTTTTTTTCAATTGGTGAAACTTTTTATTTTATTTTTCACGTGGAAATCGTCTGATAGAAAAATAATTATTGTAGAAAGATTTTCATCGTTGATTTTAAATTTTTGGCATCGGCTATAACGAAAAACGTTCCAATTTAATAGGAAAAGGCTGTTAGAATTTTGGCTTTTTATCTCTATTTATTAAAATAATACGAATTTTTCAAATTTTAATATTTTGAGCTCTTCACAGCTGCTATTCAGATTTATACACTAAGTTTCAACTCTGTAAGTTACATTACTTTTTGAGAATGGCTCTGTGACGGACAGACAACGGAGCGGGGGTAATAGGGTTTCGTGAGATGAACGAACCCCTAAAAAAAACAACAACAACAAAATAGTGTTTTCTAAACAATTTGTTGATTAGTATATCGAAAACTAAAAATTAATTCGATTAAATACAAATTCGGTTTCAGCAATTTTTCATCGTTTCATCATTAACTTTCACGGTTAACTTTTATGGTTTTAAAAAAATATTTTTTTTCTTTACATAATAAGAATAAAAATAATGTTAAGTAATAAAAATATTTTCGGTCTTTTAGCTTCAAAACTCTTACGCGAATAGACAATCTTGTATAAGGCAATTACATAGTCGCAAGTAATTTTGTCTCTTCAAGCATAAATAACCGAAATCCGCTTCGAGATATCTAAAATACGAGTTGTAAACTTTAAGCTTATAGAATTATATTAATATAATCAAGTCCCATAAACTTTCTAAAATGCATATGCATGAGGAATAATTGCAAAAATAATTGTTGTTACTATGATGTAAAAATAGCGTGTTATATTCAAAAGAGAAAAATTACTTTTTAATAGCAAAGGCTGACCACATAAGTCACCATAGCAACCAACGCCAGTGACCAAATAATAGTGCTCGAGTTTTTTCCAAGAAAATCTTTGTGTCAAAGACCCGGTGTTTGCCATCGAACGGCCATTCACATGAGATCAACGGACAAAATTCCGTTTCAGTAAACAAAAATTATTATTTCATCGCTTTAATCAGCTGCAAAAACTCATCTGCATGCTATTTCATGAAATATTTTTTTACTGGATTTTTTTTTTTTTCTATTCTCGTTGTAATTAGGTAATAATTGGCATACAGCTACTCTTTTAAACTAGGATGAAGGAAGTTTAAAGATTTAAATATACCCTTTTGGTATTATTCAAATGAATTTATCAAGGGGAATTATTTTACTCTTCTAAAACAATACTTAAAAATAATTAATAATAATTTTTTTTTTAAACAATTTGAGATCAATGGACAAAATTCCGTTTCAGTAAACAAAAATTATTATTTCATCGCTTTAATCAGCTGCAAAAAATACATCCCCGTGCTATTTCATGAAATATTTTTTAAATATTTTTATTCTCGTTGTAATTAAATAATAATTGGCATACAATTATTCTTTTAAATTAGGCTGGGAAAAGTTTAAGTACTTTACAATATCCTTTTGGTATTTTATTAAATGATTTTATGAAGAGATATGATTTTATTAAGAAAATTGACAATTATTTTAGACCAATTTGAAAAAAAAAATTAAATAAAAGTAAAAATAAACTTTTAAATTATTTCTTCTTTTTCTTCTATTATTGGTTGGTTGATTTTATGATGGCCAATTATCAACACGAGGGATATAGACCCTGGGGAAAGTGCCCTCCGTGGGTATCTTTCTAAGGGATCCTAACCCGTATTTACGGCAAAGTGCGAAGAAAAACACGGAAAACTCCGAACGGTTAGGTCGACGAGCACGACAGGGGGTTTAAACGCAGCACTTCCCGTATACCAGCTTTGAGAGCAGAACCTCTCAGCCACTGGTGGGGCTTTCTTCTATTATTATTATTATTAATTTAATTATAGATGTTAATTATAACTTTAAGGATAAGATTTTCAAAAAAGTTAATTAGTTCGAGAGAAAAAAAAAAAGAAAAACAATAAAAGATAAATGTTTATGTCAAAAACCCTGATGTGTTTGTCAGCCAACCGCCATTCAGATGAGATCAACGGACAAAATTCCGTTTCAGTAAACAAAAAATATTATTTCATCGCTTTAATCAGCTGCAAAAAACACATCAGCTTGCTTTTCATAAAATATTTTTTAATGTCATTTTTTCTTTTCTCTTTGTAATTAGATAATAATTGACATACACATTAAGTATTGTATTGTATCCTTTTTCCATTGTTATTAAAAGACCTTATAAAAGTAAATGTTTGTATAAAAATAAATAAATAAATAAAATATACAATTCTGTAACAAGAAATTAAAAAATAAATAATAATAAATAAATAAAAGTAAATAAAATTTAAATATTTTTATTTACTAAAAATATTAATATCTTGCAGAGTTTTTTAAAACTATTTATAAAGGCGTTGTCTATATAATGTTATGGATGAATTATTCAAAAAGTTTTAAGGGAATTTACTGCGGTATAAAAATTAAAAAAAGTTTTTTTTTTTTTTTTTTTTTTTTTTTTTAACTGTAGAATTAAATTTTGGAACCTACAAAATCATAAAATTTAGGAAAGAAAAAATAAATTTTCAACATAATATGTCTTTCATTTTTTGTCTCACTACCGATTCAGAGACTATGTCGAAAGTAATAACTAACGCACCGATGAATCGCCTGGTGCCAGGACATTGTCTACACTACCCCTTATTTTAGTTAATTGGATTTCACGCTTACTCAAATCACCAATTTTAAGAATTTCGAGCCTAGTTGAAAATTTTATGATTTTTCAACTATGCGTTATGTCAGCAGACCAGACACTGAAGGCGCTGAGAAAGAAGAGTATAATTTTCATTTAATAAGCACCACATGAGGGGGGGGGGGTGACTATACCGCAAACGTTTTCCTTACAACTTTAAATCGGTTCAGTACCTCCCTCCTCCCACATATTGACTACCATACATTACTCGCCACACCACCCCTTTTATGCGCAGTTAGGTGGATACCACATGGAGCTGACAGCAGTGAAGTGTTCTTTCCAAACTACAGACCACGTTCGATGCTGTTTCACTTCGGTGTTCAGATGGGAACTAGTGCTTTAAAGCAGATGTGTTTAACATTTCTGCGTGAGAGCCGATTGTCACCATTATTTCATAATACTAAGCTTCGCCTTATTTAACTGCAGAACGAGTGAAAGCGTAAAAATAGTTTTCCAAAATAGCGATAGTTCTGAGGCCCGTGAGAGCCGCAGAAGTACTGTCAGTTGGATTTATTATTATTATTATTATTCAGATTGCTTAGTTGCTACCACTTTTTTGAAATTGCAATTAATTCGCCGAAGATAACTAGTCGGGGGGGGGGGGTAACTAGGTGAGGTTACCATTCGTTTTGTTTAATCTGTCACCAGAAAAGATAAAATATTTTTATTTGGAAAAAAATTATAGCAATCAAGAAACCTGAATAAAAAAAGAAGCAGCCGAATTGGAAACACGGAGTCGCAATTTGGACACCCGTGCTTTACAGCATGGTTTTCTGTTGGCCTTCTTATTGTACGTAAAAATGGAAAACTGAATTTAGGAAAACTCAATCTAAATATAGAGTACTGCACATTGTTTAACAAGTCAATACAGATGTACCAATAAAAAAAAATCTTTTATAAATCATATTTCATCGAATTGCCAAAAAAAAATTCATTATCAGTATTACCTAACGCTTGACTGTATGACATATGTAAAGAACCAAACTAAGAAAAATGATATCTAACCGATAAGGGAAAAAAAAGGACATAAATTTAGAACTTAGATTACGCTTTAGTCACCAGTATAGCTTCACCTTCGCCCCTCTTATACCAACCACGTAATCCTTTCTTCTTATGAACTAAGCCCCAAGAAGTTGGCGTGGCCTCCCATCTTCCCAACCTGCCTCAGTTTTCTCCTTTTTCTCTCGATCAGTGTGTCATCCCGCCAAGGTCACCGGCAGACGATTTTCTTCGGGGTTCGAAGCACCCCGGCTATTGGAACGACCGAGCGACCTTGGACGCTCGCCCGCGCCAGAGCGTTCAACTCGCCGGTCCCTGGGAGAAATAAAGCCGGAGCTCTTTGACCTTGGTAAATTGCGAACTCCATTGAGGACCGTTAGGGGTGGTGCAGTCTAAGTCCAAAATCAAGTGATTTCTCAAGCACTTGAGGGGCCCAAGAATGAATGGACGCAGAAATTGGGTGAAGGCTTTCAAGGGGACCACCAGAAGGGAGCTTCTAAAATATTTTCTTTTTATAGAAATTTTGATAAAGTAAAAAAAAAAAAAAAGTATATTTTTCGTTTAAGTTGTATGATAAACAAGTGTATATGCTTGGATAATTTTTTTAAACTTAGTATCCATTTAAAAAAGATTTTTTTTTCATTGTTATATTGTGAGAAAATCATTAGAAAAGTTTATTGAATAAGGCCAATGTTATACAAACTTCTGCCTATAAAAGGAACTAATTCAAACTGTACCTCACCTTCTGAAAAAGGGTTAAGTTCGCGCCCAAATTCAAAATTTATAAAACGAATCCGCTCAATTAAAACTCACTTTTTTTTAAAGCAAAACTCACGAAGGATTTTTTTTCTTAAATTAATAATAATAATAATATTAAATAAATAAAAAATAAGAAAAAAGAAAATCATGAGAGAAAAAAGAAATATGTATATTTAACTTACTTTTATAAACTTCATGTGATGTCAAAATCGCTTTAAATAATTTTACATTGGAACAAGACTTAAAATACTCCGGTGCAATTGAAATTATTGTAATTAATAAAAATCATTTTTGTCATTTAAAGTTAAATTATTTGATTTTTTTGCTGTTACATTCTCAGGATAATTTTTTCAAAATGAGTAACTTGCTTAAAATAAAATGTTATGACACAATATCGCAGTTCTCTTTAAATAGCTTTATAATAAGTAACAACTTTTAAATGAATTACGTTTGCGCTTTAAAGAAACTGATTCGAGTAAATTACAGAAATAAAATTTAAATTTTCATGTCACTCAAAGCATGGCCGACTCCAGAATCGGCCGAGAAAGCCCTTGTTTGTTTCTGCCGCCTGAGGACGGAATTCATGACGTGAGATCACATGATCCCCGTCGAACAAAGAAAGCTTTTTTTTTTTTTTTTTTACTGCTTATTTTATTGTTTGTTACTGTTAATTTTACGGTATAATACTGGCAGCTGGAGTGCCAGTATTATACTGTAAAATCATATATCAATCATTATATTACAAGCACGCATTAAAAAGCATTAAAAAGCATTAAAAAACGTGATCCCCGCCGAACAAAAAAAGCTTCCCCCCCCCCCCAGACTAGGACGGCTTTCTCGTCCGATTGGAGTAAATGGATTAACGTGAGTTGACGTCATGAATTTCGTCCTAGACCGCTGCCCAACCAACCAACCAAACAAGCTTTATCGGCTCAACATCAGTTTTGTTTCCTTTTTCTCTTCCATATTTGCGTAATCGGCATGTGAGCTCACCGAAATTATTTTTTCCGCTCTAACACACTGCAAAAAAAATTGTTGGTTTTACAGTATAATACTGGCACTCCAGCTGCCAGTATTACAGCTTATTTTATTGTTTATTACTGTTAATTTTACGGAATAATACTGGCAGGTGCTAGTATTATACTGTAAAACCAACATTTTTTTTTTTTTTTTTTCAGTGATGCATTTCACATTAATTGCGAGTCAAAATCTCATATTCCTACATCTTCACATAGAAAAACGTCCAAAAATATTTCATTTTCATAAAAAAAATTCAAGTTAAAACAGAAAAAAAAATCAAAAGGAAGATGACAATAAACCCAAAGAGCAGCAACATGAGAATAGCAATCACGAGATGGACATCCTCACGAGAGTCAACTTCACGCGAGAGGCACCATGTGTCCTAATTTCGGCTCGTGTCCACTTTCTCTTAGCCTCCGGAGATCTGCCGTATGACCCAAATTGGGGCTGTTCAGATAACGTCCTTTTTTCCTCATACAGGATTTTCCCAAAGAATGTGTGTGTGTGTGCGTGAGTGTTTAAGTTACAGTAATCGCCGTGTAAATGAAACACGACTGTGGATTACTATTTGATTCAATAAAAAAACAGCAGTCGATGCTGCAATTTTTTTTTTTTTTTTTTTTTTTTTTTTTTAATTTTGGGGCCCATTTTGTGAAAAGCTAAAGTTATTTTTGTGAAATTTATTATATTTTTGTGAAAAATAAACATTTTGTAACAAAAGATGAAATTCAACCAAATTCGAGCCAAAGTATTTATTAATAATAACTTCTTTAAGTGCTTTTGCTAAAGTTTTTCTTTCTGTGAACTTTTTTTGTTTGCAAATTACACATTTTAAAACTTAACAAAATAATAAAAAATAACAATAAAGAGCATGATTTCAAAAAATGGAATTTTGTGAAGGGGCCTATTTTATTTAGAGGAATTTTGTGAAGGATCCTTTTTAATGAAATGGATTTTTGTGAAGGGTCCTGTTATTTTTGTGAAGGACTCTAAATAGGTCCCAAATTTTGCTTGGATTGTTCCTTGCAAAGATGATTTTAATAAATCGGATTTCAACAACTCTTTTTGATTTTGTAATTAAGAAGGTTGTGACGATTTTATTTATAAAATGAAAAATATGCATGAAATTGCATTAAAATAGAGGAAAGAATTCATGTATACGCTATCTTTGAAAAGGTCTAAAATTCCATATAAAAATAAAATAAGCATAAATTTTCCAAACACAAATCTTTAACATAGTGGCGCGGTTCTGAATCTTATACCCAAACATAGACAAATTTTTGTAGCCTCGAACCCAAAAGATGAATATTGTGCCATAGGCGTAGAGTTGTATGGGCTCGTCACGCCAATAATTTCTAAGATGATGGATTCTTTTTTCCGTCTAATTAAAAAAAATTCTCTTAGTATTTTGACTTTCTAATATTTTATGAAATTTTTAATGGGCCTTTTTTTCGACACATATATATATTTTTTTCAATTTTTCCATAGTTTTATTTCTTTGTTACAGAGATAGTAATAGAAGAAAAAAATTTCCCGTTTTTAAAATTAGGGAAAATAGTGAAAAATCCATATTCCGAAAATAGACGATAACTTTCGTTGTAATTTTATTATAAACGATTTGAGAATATATAAATTTTTATAAATGGGGACTGTACATTCATTTTTTTTTTTACCTTGTCTTAACATTTTATTTAAGTTATGATTTTTTTAACTATAACGATTCTGTTTAGTTTCTGTAAAAAGGAAATCAAAAAGCAGTATTTAAAGAGTAATCAATCTCTATTACACACATTTTACACTGTGAATTCCCAGAACACATTTGAAACACTTTGATTAAAAAAATGTGTTCCAAGTTACCTTAATGTGTAGTGAAATGTGTTCCGAATATGCTCCGCTTTAAAGAAAGTGTTCCGAAAGTGTACCGAAAGTGTTCTGATCAGGATATTTGTTAAATATAAACTTGGAAACACATTTGAAACACTTTGATTAAAAAAATGTGTTCCAGTTTACCTTAATGTGTAGTGAAATGTGTTCCGAATATGCTCCGCTATAAAGAAAGTGTACCGAAAGTGTTCTGATCAGGATATTTGTTAAATATAAACTTAGAAACACATTTGAGAACATTTTGTGAACACATTTCGGCACATCTATGAAATCATTTTGCTTTCAAAAAGTGCGCTAGAAAGTGTGCTGACCAAAAGAAGTTCTCAGACGTATTATAAAAACTGTTCCAAAAGTGCGCTTCAAAGTGTACTAAAAAAAAGGGACAAAATAAGTGTTCTAAAAAGTGTTCTGGAAAGTGTATAAATATTTGCAGTGTATACACACATGCCGTATTTGTGTGGAAAAGAGTTATATCTGAGTTGAGCCCCACCAATAATTTTCAAAATTCTATGCCTAGCATATATTGTCCAATGTCAATTCGTAAGAAAACAGCTTCAGCATGCTGAAGCTTATCTCCTACTTCGTTCCAGCAGATGTGTGTTGTTTCGGAATTCATGTAATGCCAATGACATGTTATGTAAATTTGAGTAATACTGCAAAAAAAGAAGCCTTGATCTATTTTTCCAGCTGAGTTCTCCAACAAGTAAATGGATTGGGGTCACACGCCCGGCAATCCATTCATTCTCCAGTGAAAGTGGACGATCGCTTACAAGTTTGAGAACGGGGACAAAAAGCGAAGGAGATGCGGCATGACGATCGGTCAAATCGCGTGTGCTGTCGCGTGTCTCCACAGGTGTAAGGATGTGCCGATGATATAGATCGACTTCTTTTAATTACAGGAAAGGTTATGTAATAAAATATCTCTATTTTACTTTACTTTACTGTCCCAGAAGGACGGCTCAGTCTAGGAATCAAGTCTGTAGAGCATAAATGTCCCTCTCGGTCCCCTTTATTGTGGTTAAAAAAATTACAAAAACCCGCCGGTAAGCGCGATAGAGGGCGGGGGTGGTGAACAATAGATAAATGAATATATGAATATAACAAAAACAATATTTGTAAAAAAAAAAAAAAATGATTTTACAATATAATACTGGCATACCAGCCGCCAGTATTATACCGTAAAATTAACAGTAATAAACAGTATAAAATAAGCAGACAACTTATTTTACTATTTATTACTGTTAATTTTACGGTATAATACTGGCAACTGGGGTACCAGTATTATACTGTAAAATCAACATTTTTTTTCAGTGTATAAATAAACTTTTGGGGGCAAAGAAAAAAGAATTCCGAAAAAAAAAATAATAAGTACCAAAGTTTTCTGTACTTTGGTAAAGAAAAGATGAACATTAAGCAAAAAATTGGCAAATCATTCAAATGAATTAATCGTCTAAATGTTACCAAATGCTTATTCAAAGAAAATTAGTGGCTCTGAGGCCACTTACGCACAAAACAATTTGAATAATTAATTTTGCTAGCAGTTAATGCAAATAACTGATTTTTTTTTTCAACTCCGACAGGAAAAAAAAATTCCTATCGGCAACTTTTGTAATTACTACTACTATTTTATTTATTTATTTATTTTTACAGAATTCATCTCCCTATGTCTTCTAAAATCAAAATATAAAATTTTATCTCATTGTGTTCATTAGTTTTAGCAGAACCGTAGCAACTCCAATTGGCGCCTGGAGCGAAATTTTTTGTTCCGATCATCAGTATGCATCAGTACACTGGGTTTTTTTTTTTTTTTTTTTTTTTTTTTTTTTACAGAAAAAAAACTCTTAGCCAGACCGCCAGTAAAAACTGTTTATTTTACGGACATAATCTATATTTATTACGTAAATACGGGCAAAATCTGTTAAAATAACAGAAAGATTATGTGCGTAAAATAACCAGTTTTTTACTAGCGTTCTAGCTAACAGTTTTTTCTTCTGCAATATCAACAGACTTTTTTTTCAGTGTAATTGTTGATAATTGAAAGCTCCCATGAAGCGCCTATTTGGTTTGGCGCCTGGTGCTGGCAAACCACTCCCCACCCCCATTCCAGCAGCTCTAAGTTTTAGCTACAGATACTTCTAAACATTAAAAGCTATTTTATGACTGTCCTATATTTTGAAACCAAACATGAAATTTCTTACAGATAGTATAATAAATGTGTTTTATTAAGTGCTTGTCTAAATTCTTACCAAAATTTCCCTCTAATTAACGTCAACATCAGTCGAACAGTCCTTACTCAATATCTTAAAGGAAAAATATACCGAAAATAACAGAACTAAAACTCGTTATCCCACCCTAAAGAAATAGCCCACAGTTTTATTAACTTACGAAACTTATAACACTTAAAACTTTAAAGATCCGCTTGATGAAAAAAAAAACTGTCATAAAAAACACTAGGAGGTTACTTCGGATGTTGATAACCCACGCAGCACTCTGGCGCAATCCAGAAGTGGCAATGGCCATTCTTGAACTCAAAAATAACGTGGCGTAATCCGTAACTTGAAGCCCAGGATCGTTGCACCACGTCCTTTCACTTCACTTCGTCTTTGTGGGTATCTTGCAAAACTTACAGGGGATTCCGAACTAACCCTTTAATCCAAATAAAAATGAACAAAAGGAAATTCGACGTACATTGACACCGAAGTTACAAAATCGCCCAGGTACATAACATCTTGATAAACGTGAAAAGAGTTTAGTTGTTTTTATTTATGTCTATCCTGAGTTACTGTTATTGCTGTATTATCATAGTAAAACTATGCTGCTCGAAAGTTAAGGTTAAGTGGCAATGGTCTTATGCACATATCTTATAAATTACACAAATTGTTGGAACAATGAAAACACTTCATATTGTTTGAAAGATCTTTAAGCAACTTTATTTTGAATTGTACGTTAGAATATTATTGTATTTAACTTAAAAATTTGAAAACAAATTAAAAATTACATTTTTTTTTTTCATATTTTAGGCGTAAAAGGAACTTTGGTAGTTTTAAAAATCTTAAATTATGCTGTATTTTCATGTAAATTTTTTATTTTTATTTTTATTTTTATTTTTTTTTACATTAAAAAAAAAAAAAAAAAAAAAAAAAAAAAACAGTATAATATACAATGTATAACACAAACAATACATATTGTTTAAAATTTCACGAAAAATTAAAAACAACTTAATAAAGAATTTATTGGAATTAAGTTTTATGTATTAATAATATTTATTTATTAATAATATTTATTTAGTGTTAATATTAAAAATATTTATTTATTTATTTAAATTATTTTCACTTTATTCACGCTTTGGATAACAAATAAAGAATAAATACGTATTTAAAAATTATGACAAAATACTTTTTGAGAATAATGTTGATATTAATGTCTACTTATTTTAAATAATTAGTTACATAAAGAATTATTAATAAGAAAAATTTTGCTAGTAAAATTTTTTAATTTAACTCTTATAAATATTTGACTCAAGAAGTATTTATAAAAGTTTCATTGATTATATTAGATAATTTAAATCATGAAATATTTTTAAAAAATAAAAGAATAGTTAAAAAATAAATTTGAGGCCTTTTAATACTTTGGCTTATATTAAAATATACGTGTGTGTGTGTGTGTGTGTGTGTGTGTGTGTGTGTGTGTGTGTGTGTGTGTGTGTGTGTGTGTGTGTGTGTGTGTAAAATTGTAAAAACGAAAGAAACACAAACTTTTTTTATTTAAAAATAAATCATTTTGGCTTTTTCATTTAAAATTTTGAAAATTGAAAAACAATTCAAATGTATAACACAATATTTAAAGTGTATTTAAAATAATAATAATAATCGACTTAGATTCATTTTCATTTTATTATTCACACGAATTTAACAACGCAATCAAATATTCTAAATAAATAGTTAAAAATAGTTTTTTTTTGTTTTTCAATAAATTGATATCGTATTTTACATATAGGAATTTATTTACGATGGTATGATAGTTAAATAATTAAAACTCATTTGACAGCTACCAACTTGTTTTAGACGATTTAAAAAAAAAATCTATTCATTGGAAAATAATTTAGTTAAAAACAATTTTTTTTTTCAATCAATTAATATCATAATTACATTTTGTAATTTATTTACGATAGCATGGTAGTTAAATAATTTAAACTCATTTGACAGCTACCAACTTGTTTCAGACGGTTAAAAAAAAAAAAAAAAAAAAAAAAAAATCTATTTATTTGAATAATTTTCTTTCTTTCTTTCTTTCTTTTTTTTTTTTTTTTTTTTTTTTTTTGTCAAACAATTAATATTATAATTACATTTTGCAATTTATTTACGATAGTATAGTAGTTAAATAATCAAAACTCATTTGACAGCTACAAACGTGTTTCAGACGATTTAAAAAAATCTATTTATTTGAAAATAATTTTTTTAGTCAATCAATTACTATCATATTTACATTTCGCAATTTATTTAAGATAGTAATGGTAGTTAAATAATTAAAACTCACTTGACAGTTATCAACTTGTTTCAAACGATTTTAAAAAAATCTATTTGTGAAAATGGCAGTTAAAGAGCAGTCTCGTAAGAGGGCACTGCCCCCCTTTTTTCTGTCCACACGAAATACCCTTTAAAAGTCCTCATAAAAGAATGAATAACGGGCGAGAAATGTCAAAACGTCGTCATATTTTATTTTAGCCTTAAACGACAGGAAATCATCCAGGCCAAGCTGTGGACCTTGATTTTTGTCGCAATATTCATAAGGACCTTCCAAGATATATTGAAAAATAAATATGAGAAAAAATAATAATAAAGGAGTAGAATGAAAATTAACATACGAAAACTTCCATAAAGCACAAGTCTACAATCAAAAACACCACTCCCTAAAACACTTAAAAGAAAGTTATATATAAAAAAGTAAAAAAAAAAAAGAGAAAGAGTTGGACATAAGCCAACCCTTTATTCTTTAACTTGCAAGAAATCGGGATTTTTTTTCTTACATGGGTACTTTTTTCGCGCTTTTTTTTCTCATTCCTTGTTTGTCGTTCAACCCTTCTGAGCAGAGTTGAGCAAGCCATGACCTTCTGCTCGCAAAAGGGTTGTTGCCACTGAGATAAATTTTTCTTTTTCTTTTTCTTTTCTGTTCTTTTATCGCGCAGGTTTCTTCTATATACGTCCTTTGTAAGGAAGGGCTGGGTATTATATATTTAGACGTTCTTGAAAGTGTTACATTTAAGATTTTATTTAATTATGCAACCTTAAAGAAAAGAAAAGAAAAGCAACCAGAGATGGGAGTGACTTCATTTAAGTTGATAAAGTGTTATGTTTTTAAATTCTTGTTGGTGTTGTAATTGCAGATTAGGCCTTGAAGGTTTATGCGTTATGTAAATTGTTTTTTTCCAATTTCTGCGTTATGTAAAATCTTTGTGCAAATCCTTGAGGAATTTTGTGTTATGTAAATCTCTTTGCATAGGTCTTGAGTGTTATTGCGTCATGGCAAAATCATGTTGCTAGCTCGGCTTTAATTAATAATAATCATTATTTTAATTAATTAAAATATCGTTATTATTTTTAATTAATAAGTATTTTAATTAGTTATTATAGGTAACTTAGTTATTATAGGTTATTATTTTTTTTTTGTTGTTGTTGTTTGTTTGTTTGTTTGTTTGTTTGTTTTTAATCTTGGTGCTGTAATTGCAGATTAAGCCTTGAAGGTTTCTGTGTTATGTAAAATCTCGTTCCTAATTTCTGCGTTACGTAAAATCTCTGTGCTTAAACCGTGAGGATTTTAGTGTTATGTAAATATTTTTTTTTATGCATTGAAAGTTTTTACGTTATGTAAAATCAAGTTCTCGCTCAGTTTTAATTCATTATATTAATTATTTTAATTAATTAAAATAACGTTATTTTTAAATTAATAACTTAATTAATAGATTAGTTATTATTAGTTATATTAGGCATTCTTGAAAATGTTACACTTAACATTTTATTTAATTATACAAAACACAAGAAAAGCATTCAGAAGTAGGAGGGAAAAGTTGATAATGTGTTATGTTTTTTTTTTTTTTTTTTTTTTTTTTTAATTCTTGGAGTTGTAAATGCAGATTAGGCCTTGAGGATTTCCGTGTTATGTAAAATGTCTTTTCTGATTTCTGCGTTACATAAAATCTCTGTTCTTATGTCTTGAGGATTCCTGTGTTATGTAAATCTCTTTACCTGTTGAAGGTTATTATGATTTGTAAAATCACGTTGCTCGCCCAGTTTTAAATAATTTAATTAAAATAAGGTTATTATTTTTAATTAATAAGTTTTTAATAAGTTTTTTAATTAATTTAAAATGGACGCTCTTGAAAGTGTCACATTCAATATTTTATTTAATTATGCAAACAAAAGTAATAACCGCCAGAACTCGTAGGCCTTCGCTTAAGCTAATAATGTTTTTTGTTGTTGTTGTTGTTTGTTTGTTTGTTTGTTTTTAATCTTGGTGCTGTAATTGCAGATTAAGCCTTGAAGGTTTCTGTGTTATGTAAAATCTCGTTCCTAATTTCTGCGTTACGTAAAATCTCTGTGCTTAAACCGTGAGGATTTTAGTGTTATGTAAATATTTTTTTTATGCATTGAAAGTTTTTACGTTATGTAAAATCAAGTTCTCGCTCAGTTTTAATTCATTATATTAATTATTTTAATTAATTAAAATAACGTTATTTTTAAATTAATAACTTAATTAATAATTAAATATTTTTAATTAATGAAAATCAAAATGGACGTTCATGAAAGGGTTACATTTATCAATTTAGGTAATTATGCAACCTAAAAGAAAGGAAAAGAAAAGCAACCACAGAACAGAGAGGGATTTCGTTTAAGTTGATAATAAGCTATGCTTTTTTAAGTTATTGATCTTATAATTGCAGATTAAGCCTTGAAGATTTCTGTGTTATGTAAAATATAGGTGCTACGCCTTGAATTTTTTAACACCGGGGGGGGGGGGGGGGGATTATGACCCGGGAGGGGTTCACGAAGCACTAATAAAGCTTATAGTTTAAATGGAACAAATTTTTAAAACTTTTATTTTTATCTATTTTAATTTATTTTTAATATATTTGCAAAAAAACTAGTGCTTCAAATGGGTTCTGGAAGTTCATCGCATTCTGAAATGTTTAAAAATATATATAGGGTGTCCCAGAAAGACTGAAACGCGCTTTAATTTATTACCTGTTGGAGATACGTAGCCAATGTAAATTGCAAACTTGTTCAAAATAAAGTTGGAATCAGGATTATGTTGATAAAAAAAGCCCTGCCATTATTTTTCAAAAAGTTATACTTTTTAAATTTTTATACGGTCTCTGGGTCCTGTAAGTTATACTTAGGAACAGTTTCTTCTTTGCTCTGACAAGTACAGCGATAAAAATACCATTCGTGTAGGATTAACTCGCATCGAATTATGATATTTTGAAATTTATGAAATTTCCGGTACTAAAAGTAGAAAATGCCGGAAAGCTCCGATATTTCATAAAATTCAAAGTATCATAACTCGGTGAATTTTGGTCGTAGAAGAACGGAATTTTTACTCTGTTGTAACTTGTCAGAGCATGGGGAAAATGTTTGTAAACATAACTTAGGAGTCAGGGGCCGTATAAAAATTTAAACAGTGTAACTTTTTGAAAATTAATGACAGGACTATTTCATCAAGATAATCTTAATTCCTACTTTATCTTGAACACTTTTGCAATTTACATTACATGCATATCCCTAACAGGTAAAAAATTAAAACGCGTTTCAATTTTTTTGTGATACCCTGTATATAATAATACGGGGTGTGAATTTCAGATATTATTTTCATCATCGGTCGGTCAGTTTCATCATCTGCCACAAATTGAAAAAAAAGTAAAAAACACATGGCGTTTTAGAAACAAGAATTTGGTTTTTTAAAGTTTCTTAAAGTGTTTTAAAATCCTATAAAAATCAGTTTGAAAGGGAATTGAATTGGTATTTTTGAGAGATAAGGAGCAATGTTCTATCTGATTCTGAAAACTTTTGAACTGTCAGTGTTAATAACATAAAGAAGCCCTGGGTTATCCTTTGTCTATCCTCGCTTTCTGTCTAAAGTTATTTGCCAGAATTACTGGAAAACTAAACGCATGTCTTTCTGCCATAGTTGTACTAATAATATTTTAAAAGTGTAAGAATTGTGACTTTTGCAGATTTCTGCCAGTGGTAGGATATAGTATAAATAACAAATTTGCCATTTCAAACAGATTATCAGAGACCTGAAAACCATGAAACATTGTCATGAGGTAGTATTTATGTTTAATACTAATTTCTATGTCCGAAGATATTTTTAAATTAGAAAATTAACCTTGAAACAATTTTAAAATGTTATAAACAATTTTCTACTGTGTACTTTCTGTACCGGGCTCGAGTTCAGAAAAAGAGCCCAAACGTGCACATGCGTTCGTAATATTAGAAAGTGTATCACCACCTATGCGTGATGATGCTTAAAAGATTAAGAAAAGGTCAAAGTGTTTAAAATTAAATACCGAATCACGTGACTCTACACCTTCAAATAGAATGGTAATATTTAGAGAAATCAAGATCATTCCCCTACATCGATCGGCCGGTATTACGTTCCTTTTTCTGGCGACGAGGGGAAGGCGAATTCGGCGAAGAAACGCAACGCAAAGTCAACGAACTTGTCCGGTCTTTGACACAAACGCACACACCACACACAAACTCAGATTTACAAAACTTCTCTTGGCTTGTTGGCCTCTTGGGAAAATGTGATTGATGCGCGCATTCTGTGATAGTTTTTTTTTTGCGGATCCATTAACGCAGCATTTGACGTCACGAAGCTAATTTAATATTCAAAGATTACAGTGGAATTTCTTTTCTTTTCTTTTATTTATTTTTTTCCCCTTGAGAAATAAGCAAGAAAGCATCGGCTTGTAAAGTAAACATATTGCAAACAGACTAACATTATATAGCATCCACGAAATAATTTTCATTCACACTTATATTTTCTGATGTTTTAATTCATATTTCAAAGAAACAATTTTAAAGTTCCGTACTGAAAAAAGTAAAAACGAAACCATTATAAGATCACTCCTGTATCGGTCTGTCCGTCTGTCAGTGTCCTTTTTCTCGTAAACTATCGGACGTGTTAAGTTCCAACTTGGGAAAGATATAAATTCTATTGACCCCCATATTTTCACATTATTAGCCATTCACACATATGTTTAGGAAAACATTAGGGGAAAGGCTATAATTAACTAAACATTAAGCTACTTTAAAAAACAAATTTTCTTTTTGTATATCGTGTGGGATATCGGCTGAAAGATCTCGTAATATCGAACTCAAAAATGCATTTGTTTTAATTTTAGGTATTATATTTTCAGAGATATCGTCGAAAATACACTGGAAAAAATATGTCCCCACCCCCCTCTATTTCCGAATCTTCTGAGACTAAGGCCACACACACACACACACACACATTATATATATATAAACTTAATGTAAGATTAAACCATTGTATATATTTGTACCGAATGACGAACCAAATATTCTTTTGGCGTTCGTTGCACATGCTACACACGCTCACTAACCCCCCCCCCCCCTCCTCCTCAGTTTCGGACCTGTAGAAAGTTTTTAAAATGCTTGAAGACTCCGTGAGCAATCAATGTAAATGCTTGCAAAAAAACTTTTTGCCTTTTGTACCGTTTACATTGCTTCAGCTTGTAACAATTTATTGACTTTGTCTTATGTACTTTTAAACGTTTTTTACCAAACCGAATCCTATAACGTTAACCTTTAACAGAGTCACGCATTTATGATTGAAAGCTTTGAAAATTACTCGGAGACATAGATCGTGATCTATGAAGAAACACATACAACATCGTGAAAGTAGATAAAAGATGTGATGCAACTCCATAACTAAACTTTATTCTCTTTGGATAATATGTATGGGTATACATGATATACCTCCGCAGCAAAGTTGGATTTCTAAAACACTCTCTCGGAGAATGGTTTAAACCACTAACAGTTACAAAAACAAGTAATATAAAAAGTTTTTTTTAAGTCAATTCCTACTTTTTAACTATAAATATATAAAATAAACCCTCTCATTTTCTCCCATATAAAACTAAAATTAATTAATTAAATTTAATTAATGAATTAATATTTGAAAAAAAACTGTATTAACATCAAGTGTCATCTACTACAAGTTTTAAAAAAATGTATTTGAACTTGAGTGGATGAATAGAAAATATTTTATTAACGATTGAAAATTTGAACAAGATATAGAGAGTGTGAGCTAATAGTAGGAATTGAAAAAAAGGACGAAGTGAACCCGGTTGACAGGTTTTAATGTATCATAAAATATATATTTTCAAAGTTTATTTTAAGAATATATATGAATCGTAATTTTTATTTTTTAAAAAAAACGAAATGGATTTCTAGAAGCTTCAAATGTGCGAATCCAAAATTACAGATGATTCCGAAAAGTACTTCTTGAGTTATGCTTCCAAAACTAACCGCATTGCAATGTGTAAACGATTAAAAATGAATTTAACATTAGGAGTTACGAACTTTAAACCTGCATAATTCTTCACAATACTTGGCCGAATGACTTTCCTTTTGGTATCTTCAAATATGGTGTTAAACTTAGGTGTTAGTATTGAAATTTTTAAAATTTGTTACAATTTCTATATGTAGACGAGCCCTAAGTAAAATTTAAATATAATATTAATTAGTAGAAGTTATTACTAATTCATTGATACCAATCGATTTTCTTTTTCTTTTTGAGCGGGATCATGCATTTATAATGGAAATCTTTAAATTACTTGAAAAAGCTTTGAGGCAAATCGTGATCCACGAAGAAACATCCAACATCATACAAACAGATAAAATATATGATGCAACTGACATCGCTTTAAACACCTGTCACATCAAAACTTTACTTTCCTTTGAAAATGTGTATGTTTATATGATATACCTCTGCAACATACTTTGATTTCTAAAACACACTCTCTCATAGAACGGTTCAGACTACTAATAAGGGAGAGAAAAAAAGCGAATGAACCCGGGTGACCCTAAATAAATGAAAGCTCCAGACCTTATGACCGATAAGGAGTTGTATAAGAAAAGATGGAGTATCTCGTGAATACTAATAACGCCATCTAGAGGTGAATTAAATAAACAGCTATTTAAGTCGGTTCTCGAGAAAATATTTCCCCCCGCTCAACAACGCGAAATTTTCTGACACATTATTTGACTCTTTTTAAGCATAAAAACATTATACTTGCAGGCATGGCTATTAAAGTGATTTTTGAAATCGAACAGTTTTCTTTTTTCCTTTTTTTTTTGATAGGCTAATTACATCTCGTGTAATAAGCTATTGTTGTCTACAGACAGCCTTTTTCCCGCCAATTTGGTTCAAAATGCCAAATTTGACAGCCTTTTCTGAAAAATCTTCTGCCTTTATCGAAAAACGGGAAAAATTGTTCAATTACATACTTCTTTAATAAGAGCACCAGCCAAGTTTTGATACGTTTGCGAACAAAAATGAATTAAAAAATGTGTCAGAAAGCTAGCCAGTTTGGATAAGGCTGTACTCAAATAGATAAAAAAATAATGAAGGTAAATTTTAAATAAATATTTTTTAATAAAAATTATTGAACATATAAGTAAAACTCCTACGTGATTTTCTATCCTGTGCAGCCCAATTACTAAAGATTAACCGGTTCGCACTTAAAACAATATAAATATCTCAACGTCTGTTTATGACCATTATTCGATAACGAAATTAAAACTTCATCAATAAATAAATAAAATAGTAAAAGATTATAAATAACATACAAACTCAACAGACATGTAATCGAACTACGCGCTTAAGCCACTGAAAGTATCAGAATCAAAAAGGCCACTGTAAGTAGAGAAATCTCCAGATGAAGTTTATTTGTCATTAAGCCACTTAGGCAAAATAAATTGTACTGTTTTTATTTTTCTTTCCAAAATTGTCAAAGATAAAGAAAATTTAGTTACAATATGTAAACTCTTTGTTTTCCCTTTCTCACTCCCAAAGACCGTACAGAATAATAATAATAATAATAATTAATTAAAATACATTTTTTAGCTTCTAGATTCAATTTTTTTTTTTTAAATTTCAATATGATTTAATCATATTGCCTCTCATATCATCAGAAGCCATGGGCATCGGCAGAACGAAATCCAGGGAGTGGTAGGATTATGTAAGAGATATTCCTGTGGTTTGAAGCCTTGGCTGCAATTATTTTAGGTAGATTTCGTAAGAAATACTACCTATTACATTCTCACCTAAGTTGGAAATTTTGAAAAATTTTTGCAGATCTACGCCGATCATGACTCCCAGAACCCAAAACCACCCCCAGTTCAAAAGTTTATATATCTATCTATCTATCTATCTATCTATCTATCTATCTATCTATGTCACTTTTTTCTGACCACGATAACTGGAAAAATTCTGCATAAATCTCTTCCAAACTGATACATAAAATCAAGGGTCATAAAATCTCGGCCAAGTTCGTTAATGGGCAAAATCGAACTAAGGGGGGGGGGGGAAATGGGGGGCCTTTTAGTGAAAACAGAAAAACCCTCATAATTTCTTTATTATTATACGTATCGAATCCGTTTAAAGTTATTATTACTTCTAGGAAAAGGGCCGAAAATTTATGTATGACAGATTTTTGATATAGTTAAAAATGGCCGCAAGGGGGGGAAAGGGGGGGGGGAAAGGGGGGTTTTAGAAGAAAAAAATCATAGCTTCGTCAATTCACAAGATATCAAATCCGCGTAAATTTATTATTAATCCTCTTAGTATTATCTAAAACTTTTATATTGACAAGTTTTTTATAGGACCAACCGTTATAGCAAAAACAAAATTAAAAACAAAAAAATCCCTGCCGGCTCCGCCTGCAAACAAGTTATTTTTCGAAGTAGGCGGTTCCAACTCCCGCATCTTTTCGAAACTGATACATAAAATCAAGGAGCATAAAATCTCGGTCAAGTTCGTTAATGAGCAAAATCGAACCAAGGGGGGGGGGGGCTTTTTGTGAAAACAGGAAAAACCCAATAATTTCTTAATTATGATACGTATCGAATCCGTTTAAAGTTATTATTACTTCTAGGAATAGGGCCAAACACTTATGTATGACAGATTTTTGATATAATTAAAAATTGCCTTAAGGGGGGGGGGAGGGGGGTTTAGAAGAAAAAAATTCATATCTTCGTCAATTCCTAAGATTTCAAATTCGCTTAAATTTATTATAAATCCTCTTAATATTATCTAAAACTTTTATATTGACATGTTTTTTATAGGACCAACTCTTATAGCAAAAAAAAAAAAAAAAAAATCCTTGCTGGCTCCGCCTGCAAACAAGTTTGGTTTCGAAGTAGGCGGTTCCAACTGCAGCATCATCGCAAAAAGGTCATTTCTTCCGCAATTCCCGACAAACAGGCGCCCCACGGTCTGCGTCTTCGAAATCTACCTGTGCCTGTAGGCCGAGCCGTCAGGGATTTCATTTTTAATTGGAGGATAAAAACATAAAATGCTAAGATTTTTTTTTTTTTTTTTTTTTTTTTTTGGCAGATCCCTTTGTCCTTTATGCAAGATATATTTTTTAAACGTATTAACATATCAACCAATACAGAAATATAACGAAAATGAAATAATAAATTTTCAAAAATAAATTTCTACTAGCATTTTTCTAAAAAGAGGAGAGAAACAATAATGTCTGTTTTTTTCAAAAAGGAGAATAGAATTAATATCTATTTTCCATCAGGGGTGCTCAGAAATATAAGAAAATGTAATAGTAAATATTCAAAAATAATTTTCAACAAACATTTCTCACAAAGGAAAATATAACCATTAATATATTTTTTCATCGGGGGAGGGTAGGGGGGAAATTTCAGAAATATGAGAAAATAAATATTTCCAAAATAAATTTCTACAAGCATTTTTCAAAAAAGAAAATAGAAACAATATCTAAAAAAAAAAAAAAAACAGGGCGGCCCAGAGATATAACGAAAATAAAATAATAAAAGTTAAAAAATAAATTTTTACTAACAATTTTTATATATATATGTAATGATAATAGAAAATTAAATATTTTTATTTCATCAGAGAAGGGGCTCTGCCCCCTGCCCATGACCCCCACCCCTTCTCGCCTGTTTAAGATACATTTTAAACACATGAACGTAAATAAAAAAAATTAGAAATTCAATTCTGTGGAGGCAGCATTTTATTACTTTTATTAAAAAAATCATCACAGTAAAAGTAAATTTAGTTAATTCAATTTCAAAATCCCGGCGCCCATGTCAGACGCGACAAAACTATTCGCGACACTGTCCAGAATGTTTCGTGAACGATCTCCGGATGAAGACCTTGACCTCAAAAACGATCTCCTCTCAAAGAAATTCCAAAACTCAGCAACCCTATCCTTTGGCGACGGATGCCAGGAGGATGAATGGGCGCCAAAGCTCGCGGTGCGTTGCTAAGTTGGAGTAAAGAGAGAGAGTGTCAACGTCCTGGGCACGAGGCTAGGAAGTCACGTGGGGGAGGGGGGAGATGGGGCTAGTAGAAGGGGCATTGGCCGACCGCAGTAGAAGAAAAGTGGGCAAAAATGCGAGGTGACTGGCTGGACGACTGCGAAAATGGTAAACATCGAGGGGTCACCGAAATGTAACGTTTATTTTTTTTTTTTTTTTTTTTTTTTTATTTTTTTTTTTTTTTTAAACCAAATATTATAAATATTTGATGATAAAGAAGTTAATTGAAACTATACATTAATAAAGGTTTAATTACATTAATTAATCAAATAAATACATTTTTTATAGCGATGTTATGATATTGATAGGCCTAAAAATAATTTAAATAAATGAAAATATACAGCAGTGGTGTGACCACGAAATTTTTAACACCGAGCGGTCAGCAAAATTCATTAATTTTTTACTGTCATTTTATTTGTAAAAAGTTTCTGTTTAATATTATAAATATCTGATGTTACAGATTATTATTTAAAAAACAGAATTCTTAAAAAAAAAAAAAAAAAAAAAAAAATGCTTAAAAACTTAATTAGTATCAACTCGATATATACTCGTATACATTTATTTATTATTATAAATAAAATGCTATGAGACTCATATGTGAATAAAGAATAAATAAAATAAATAAAAATACATAATTCAAAAGGACGTTAAAACTGTCATTTCAACAATGGAAATTGTCATAACGAGACTAAACTATCAATTGGGAAAATAATTGTAAGATATTAACACTTACAATCAAAGAAAAAGTTAAATATAAAACTTAAAAAAAAAAAAAAAAAAAAAAAAAAAAAAAAAAAAACATATTCATATTGTCTGCTTCACTTTTGCTTTGCTGTTACAATTTTGATATTAATTACAAAATATTAGATAATACTTTTCATTTTTTGTTAATTATTATCTTGTTTAATTTTTTTTCTTATTAATTCACAATTTTATTATTATTTTTATTTTTTTACATTATTGGCATTATTTTAGGAATTAAATTCTCTTATATTATGCATATACACGATTTTTTTTTTTTTTTTTTCAAATAATGTATTTAAAGGTTTAATAAAAATTTCATATAAAATTACTTTTGATCAAAGATTGAAATGAAAATATATGGTTTACTCTCAAAACGTTTAAAGAAAAGAAGAAATGCGTCCAAGCTTACTGTGAGAGCTTTTCTCGGGATGACCACTTTTCACTGCGACGCGATTTTCCCAAACAAGTAAGTCTTGTTGCGGCAAAAGTGTATTTACAGTCAAGTTGACCCAAGTAAGATCGTTCGTATACTAAAGTTGGGGTTAGATTTTTCGCAGATAAACTTCAACATAGACTGACTGCATTGTTTTAACATATTCACATCGGGAAACAAGAATTCTCGTTTTTATAAAAGTAAGCGTTGTCTTCGGGAAACGAGAATTCTCGTTTTATAAAAATAAGCGTTGTCTTCGGGAAACGAGAATTCTCGTTTTTAAAAAATAAGAGTTGTCTTTGGGAAGCGAGAATTCTCGTTTTTATTCAAAAATATCATCTTCTACCTTACAAAAAATGCATTTATATCCTGTTGCCCATATTTATTTTAGATTGTAAGATATTTTATATATTAAATCCGTACACTGAATGATATTTACTGATGCATAAACTTCGGAAAACTATCTAGGGAACAATTTAGGAGATTTTTTTATTTTCAGAAGAAGGGAGAGCTACCGTTGTTTGAATATAATTATATAACCCCGTTATATAGAAAAGTTTAAGGGAAAATTGCCCAGTACGATTGCGTTAATTCAGAGGGTTAGAAAAACAGTGGATTAAGTAAAAAAAAAAAAAAAAAAAAAAAAAATCTAGATAACCATATTTTCACTGAACGCATATTAATTTCTGTTCAGTGTGACAGTCAAATAAGTCATAGTTCACTTAGGTAGTCGCTAGAGGGTAAAACAAGTTGGACCACTTAATGCAACGGCAATACGATAAGTTTCACGAAACCCTTTATTTCTCAAATTACTAAATATTAACTTATTCCACTGTCATTCTAACCCCCTCAATTAACACTAGAACGGCCGTAGAAGACGATTTGACCGATTTGAACCAGAAATTTCTTCATGAAATAATTCAAATACATACCACACATAAATAAGTTAAATAATTAAGTCAAATACTATTAAATAAAAATTCTAATTTAATTTATTTATTTATTTTTATTTTTTATTTATTTATTTTTAATTGATTAATATTTCCGCAAGTTCTAATTTTAAAGAAATTGGGTGAAGAAAGTAAAGAAACTTTTTTAAAAAATAATGCTTAAAATATGAATTGAAGGCTTGATTTTTAAGAAATTTATTAAAATATCTTCGTCTTTTTATTATTAATATTAAATTTTTTTTTTAAATAAAAACATTTATTTAGACGCTTAACACTACTTATTACACTTAATAATAAGAAACACTTAAAAATTTAAACCTTAGAAGTAAGCTTATGATAATAAAATATTGCATGTAATATTGATATTACAGAATACTCAGTTTTATCAGTGCTCTATAATACAAATAATTATTTAAGTACTATCAATAAAGGTGACCATTACAAAAAAAGTTAAACAAAAAACTTTACAAAGCAATGAAAAACTTTTTTTTTTTTTTTTTTTTTTTTTTTTTGTATTGACGATCGTTTATAGCGACGCAAACGAATGAGTCTTCATTTTTTCCAATATTGCTGCAAAAGTGGATTTACACGAAAGTTTACCCATCATTTGTACACTGAAATCGGTGTTGGATCGTTCACCAACTACAATAGCATATTTCAACGTAGACTAGATTGTTTTACTTAAAGATATCCAATACCTATTATTTCAAAAGAAATGTCTTATTTTATAATGTCATATACACACGACTTGATAACTGATCTGTTATATTAAGGAAATTTATTATTATTAGGGAATTATTTTAGCGAAAAATACGTTTATTCGGATATAATAACTAAGTTTACGTGAAAATTATTCGTTTTTTTAATAAAAAATATTGCATGTAATATTGACATTATTGACTCTATATTTTAAATAGGATGCTTATATAACATCACTAAAAATGGCTAACACAAGAAAAGTTAACCTCACAGCCCAATGTAAGGTATTCTTTTTCGTACTGACAACTTTTTATTGTGACGTGACTTTCCCAAATGAGCAAGTCTCGCTGCGGAAAAAGTGGATTTACAGGAAAGTTTACCCAAAGTTTACTTGATATGAGATGATTCATTCGTACACTGAAGTTGGTGTTCGATCGTTCGCCAACTACAATAACATATTTCAACGTAGATTACTTTAAATTAAATGGCGCTATTTTCCCAAACGAACGAGTCTTGTTGCGGTAAAAGTGGATTTACAGGTAAGTTCGCATTGAGTTCGTCGTACATTGGAGTACATTTTAGAACGTTCGCCGATTCATTTCAACAGTGAAATAAATTGGCGTTTTATTTATTTTATTTTTTTTATCCGAAGGGATTGCAGATTACTTTGTTTTATTTAAAGATATTCAATACCTATTACTTAAAAAAAAAATGTATTTTTTTTATATATATATTGTTATAAATATATAGGATGAGGATTATTATATTTAAGAAATTTATTACTATTACGTACTTATTTTGAAGAAAATTATTATTATTATGATATAATAACTGAGTTTATTTAGAAATTATTGGTATTTTTAATTTAAAAAAAACTTAAAATAAGAAACCCTCCAAAAATTTAAACCATTCCACCAAGTTTACTGGACTTATCATTAAATAAAATATTAATTTTGTAAAATATTGCATGAAATATTCACATTATTTACTCTAATTATAAATAAGATGCTATATAGCATCACTGAACACAAGAGAACACAAGCTAACACAAGAGAAGTTAACCTTACAGCTTACTATATTCTTTTTCGTATTGACCACTTTTTATTGCGGTGCTGTTTCCCAAACGAACGAGTCTTGTTGCGGCAAAAGTGGATTTACAGGTAAGTTGGCACAAAGCAGGAGAGTGCGTTCGTCGTACATTGGAGTTCATTGTAGAACGTTGGCCGATTCATTTCAGCAGTGAAATAAATTGGCGCTTTATTTACTTTTTTTTATTTTTATCTAAAGTGATTGTAGATTACTTTGTTTTATTTAAAGACATTCAATACTTATTAATTCAAAAGAAATGCCATTTTTTTTAAATATTCTTATAAATATATAGGTTGAGGATTATTATATTTAAGAAATTTATTATTATTATTAAGCACTTATTTTGCGTCAACAGTGAAATAAATGGGCGCTTTATTTATTTATTTTTTATCTAAAGTGATTCGTTAGGTGAAAGTAACTTGCAACATTTCGATTGAAAAAAAAAAAAAAAAAAAAGATGAAAATGTTTTTTAAACACAGGTTTGAAAACAAATTTAAGACATATAGCATATTTGGTTAAAGTTTGTGAACGAACTGATGTATTATAAATATGATAACTAAATTTTTCTTTCTTTTATGAAGTAAATATTCTGTTTTTAATGATATGAATTGGATATTTTTAAACTGTTTCTTCTAAAGTATATTCAATATATCTAAATCTTTAATATATTACTCCGAATAATATTAATTCACTCTACCTCTTAGCCATGTCAGATTTTTTTTTTTTTAAAACCTTTGAAAAATCAGAAATTTTAGCAAAAAATGATATAAAATATTTTATTTTATACAATTTTTGTTGTTGTTATTTTTACTTTTGTTTTTGTTTTTATTTTAGTTTAAATGCACTATTTGTCAATATTACATTCAGACCAACAGAAAAATTAAAAATTTTTCATTCTAAGCAGTCAAATAAAATTAAAGAAAATATCATTCAAACAGTACTCGGCCTTCTTAAAATAAAATTTCATTGCGTGTTTACACTTTTGATGTCCGTGAAACTATCGAATATATTAGACTAAATGACTGTTTAATCTAATTAACCCCCCTTTTTTAATTACACCATCGATAATTAACGAAAATTATAATATTATTTTTACCATATATTGAAATGAGCTTTTTTATTATCAAAACTTGGATCAAGAACATGATGCATTGAAGCAACAATTAATATACTATTAATTGAACAATCAAAATAAGGGAAAATTAAGCTGTGAGGATTAAAGTACAATTTTACTCTTGAGGTTTTCGCATAACCTCACTTCTTTTTAGATCTATGGCAGCTGACGAAATCACTTTCAGTGAAAGTGTAAACAACCTCCCTCAACATTTTATAGAATTTGTATCTACCAAAATCATTCATTTTCTTGAATCAAAAATGGAAACACACGTAACGTGACTCATTTAAGCTGGTAGTCACTGTGTTATTAAATGAACAATCAACAAAAAGATAGTAAAAGTGCTATACGGATTAAAATACATTTTTCCCCTTGGGTTTTCAGTAACCTCATTTCGCTTTAGATCTAAGGCAGCCGACCAGATTACGTTGAATGAAAGTGTAAACAGCCTTCCTCAACATTTTATAGCATTTATATCTACCAAAATCATTCATTTTATTGAATAAAAATTTGAAGTACATGTAACGTGACTCATTTAAGCGGCTGTCACTGTGTTATTAACAATTAAGAATAAGGTAATGGTAAGGTAATGGTAAGGTAATATACGGTAAGGTATCGTAATAAGGTATGGTAATGGTAAGGTATGATAAAGTATGGTAATGGTAAGGTATGATAAAGCATGGTAATGGTACGGTATGATAAAGTATGGTAATGTAAGGTAATAAGGTAAGGTAATAAGGTATGGTAATGGTAAGGTATGATAAAGTATGATAAAATATGGTAATGTAAGGTAATAAGGTAATGGTAATGGTAAGGTATGATAAAGTATGATAAAGTATGGTAATGGTAAGGTATGATAAAATATGGTAATGTAAGGTAATAAGGTATGGTAATGGTAAGGTATGATAAAGTATGGTAATGTTAGGTAATAAGGTAATAAATGGAAAAAAAAGGTAAAAGAGCTATAATACAGATTATAGTACATTTTACCCCTTACGTTTTCAATAACCTTATTTTTCTTTAGATCTAAGACAGCCGACAAGATCACGTTCAGCGAAAGTGTGAACAACCTCCCTCAACATTTTATAGCATTTATATCTACCAAAATCATTCATTTTATTGAATCAAAAATTGAAGCATATGTAACGTGATTCACTAAGCGGCGATCACTGTGTTATTAAAAAAACAATCAAGAAAAAGGTAGAAAAGGAATACGGATTAAAGCACATTTTTTCCCTTACGTTTTCAGTAACCTCATTTCGCTTTAGATCTAAGGCAGCCGACCAGATCACGTTCAGTGAAAGTATAAACAACCTTCCTCAACATCCACAACCGATTGTTATTATTTAACCACCCCTAAGACATAATTGTGTCCCCTTTTTCTTGCTCTCGATTTCTGCTGACCCCCTTTTTTTTAAACGAACGTCGTGGTAAGGACAGACGATTTTCTTCCTGATTCGAATTCGAACACATATATTTTTTTTTATCCTTCCTCGTAACCTAGTTTTTCCACTGTGGCCACTACGAAAAGAAGTGAAAGTGTGATTTTGGGGAAAAAAATGGAACACTGACACACATTTGAGAAAAATTTACGTCGAGCTCAACAACGGGATCAACCTCGTAAAAAGACCGATTCTGAAATGAACCTCTTTCCGCATTCGCTTCGAGTTGAGTTGTTTTCGTGACTGACAAACGGTCATTTTGCAAATTGTATCCATTTGAAACACTGTAACTGTGACTGAATAACAGTCAAATTAGTAATATCGACTTTATGCACTGTTTATAACGTAATAACGTGTTTCACGTGTCAGAAAGCTAAGAAAACCATGAATAATTGGCAGAAATTTTCCAAACAGGCAATGTTTTTCTGAAAGGACACTAGCAAGTAACAATAATTAACGTGTCAATGCATTTTAAGTAAATAAAGGTAGACGCTAAGGCTATATATTTAAGTTTGTTTGGAAGAGATAACAAATAATAATGCTGGATAACAAATAATAGTGCTTCGTAAAAAGCCATAATGAGGAACAAAACCTTCATTTTGGATTAATAAATTCACATGAAGACTTGGTTTCATAAGAAATGCAAATATTTTATAGATTAAAAAAAAATAATAATAATTGTTATTGGATTGTAATTACAATTTTTTTTAAATATTTCGTGTTAGAGGTAAAAATATATATATATATATATATAGTCCAATAAATAATAAATAAGTTTGAGTTTTGTCCAAAATTTGGTATACATAATATACATACTTTTGTTGCTTTTTAATAATTATAATAATTCACTCTTATACTAATTTACTCTAAATCATTTGGACAATAAGATTTCATTTTTCATATTCAGAAGCCATTTTATAAGTTTTATTTAATATTTTTCCTCTCAAACAACACACGTATATAATCACACGAGTTGTTGGATTTTCTAAAAACATAGACTTTTAAAAAATACATCATCCTATTTTTATACACTAAAAAAGTTTGAATTTTAAAATATCTGAAATGTTTATCTTTTAATTCCAAAATCAATCTCACGCACATGTCACTGTAAAATATCGCTTTCTAAGAAAATGGTATAACCCTTAGTTTAAAAAATACAATCTTCGTTTTAAAAACATATATATAACTTTTATTTTCAGAAATGTAACTTCCCTTATTTCTATTGGTTATTGAAATCATATTTTGAGATGCTACTAAAGTTACTATTAAATTTCAATCGAATCTTGTGAGGAAGTTGTATCTGCATATAATTTTTATAATTAATGTATTTTTATCACGTGAGTTATAGTTTTGTAAGTTTTAATTTTTAATAATAATATAAATAATCTCTAAGATTTTTGCTTATAATAAGCCTGTTAAATCACTGGGAAACAAAGCGTTAGAGAAAATAGTAACCAAAATATGAGGTGGTCCTTAACACTAGAACGACGGTGAGAGACCATTTGACCCCTACCAAACGAAAAAATGTCGATTCGAACCGGATATTTCTTCATACAATAAGTTAAATATACACCGCACAAAAATAAGTTAAATAAATAAGTTAAAAGTCCTAAATAAAAATTCTGGTGTGAAATATTTTTATGAAACTTGTGTAAAATTTCCCATTGTTCTAGTGTTAAATATCGTTTATAATCACATCAACTAAATTTTTCAATTTCCTGAACTGAAAGTTTGTCATGAATAAATGGCTGCATTATCATTACCTTCCTTCATCTACCAGAATTTTATACTATTTACCTTTCCCACATCGTAAAAAAGTAAATAAAAAAAAATCTACTAGTTAACATGTCTAACCTTATACAACACCCATGACCATTGCAAAATATTTGTAATAAGCAAAGAGGGCAAATCTCGCGTTTGTTCTCGTTTTTTTTCCAAAACTCTTGCGAGATCATAGTCGAGCAGTTTGGGTCATTGTAACACTTTCACTGCGACCGCGGTCGATGAACTCATCAGGGGTCACTTACCTGTGCGGAAAACTGCGAGCAAGGTAGATCTCGTGTTCGCTACGCATGCGCTGGTAAAGGGTACACTATTCCAGGACAAACTATATGGATACACTTCCTAGATAGATGAATGGCCTTTATAGTTTTGAATGGCGGAGTCATCTAAAGCAGTTAATGAAACTGTCTTTATGAATTTATAGTAAATGATGGAAGAATAAAAAAATTAACGATAGTAATGAACGTGTGAATCACGTTTCTGTCATTAATTTTGATTCAATAATACGGCTGATTCCAATAAATGGCAAAAGCCGTGGCGTTAAATGGGGAGCGACTGATGCAATGTACCCTATGCATATGCGATGGTAAAGGGTACAGTATTCCAGGACAAACTATATGGATACAAGTCCTAGATTGATGAATGGCCTTTATAGTTTTATGGTGGAGTCATCTAAAGCAGTTTCATTAACTGTTTTAATAAATTTATAGTAAATGATACAATAATCAAAATTTTAACAACAGTAATGAACGTGTAAATCACGTTTCTGTCATTAATTTTGATTAAATAAATGCTGATTCCAATAAACAACAGAAACCGAGGCATTAAGTGGAGAGCGGTAAGTGCAATGTACCAAGTCCCCCCCCCCCCCCCCCAAAAAAAAAAAAAATAAAAATAAAATAAAAATAAATAAATAAATAATTAAATAATTAAATAAATAAAAATTAATTAATTAATTAATTAAAAATAAAAATAAATAATAATTTTTCTTTCTTTTTCTTTGTTCTAACCTTTTGAAATAAAATATTAGAACAACAAAAAGTTTTGAATCTAGCCCCCAAAACTTATAAGAGTCTCCAATGAGCCCAGAGTTGGGCAAATTGGTAATTGAAATTAACTGCAATGTAATTAAAATTTAATTGTGTGTAATTTATTATAGTTACACACATTCAAGCACAGAAATCTCGTGAAATAATGATAGGGGGGGGGGGGGGGGCGGTTCGGGCCACAGTGCTGCAAGAATTTTTTACGGCATGTATAATTGTAACTATAATTAATAACATACAATTAAATTGTAATTACATAGCAGATAATTGCAATTACAAATTTGCCCAGCTCTGAATGAGATTAAACAATCTAAGGACATTTTTTAGCCATTGAAAGTATTTTATGGTTCCCAAAATTTTCATTCAATTGGACCCGTTTGAAGAAAAGGTCAGTTTTGAATGGCAGAAATTAAATTAGAATTTTTGTTTTGATTTGAATAAAATGGTTTTGAAAAACAACTTATATTGAATAAACCAGTGATTCATATAATAGGTAGTTAATATATTTATGCATGCTGGGACTAAGTATAACTGCACCAATAGGTGGAGGCGATTACGGAAAAAAAAATAGTAATTGCGAGAATTAATTCATTGAAAATTCTCAAAGAGAACAAGTCAGAAATATACTCATTTGTAAATGAGTGTATTTATGACTTGTACTTCTGTTTGAGAATTTTTAATTATTTATTTAATGTGAATCTCGCGCCAAAAATTTTAACTTTATTATTAATTCATTGATTTCAGTGAAATTTTATTTACCAAAAATTATATAAGAATTTGGAATCAGATGATGAAAACTATTAATTTTAAAACTAAAAGATATAATCTAGGAAAAGGAACCCAGTGTACACTAAAGAAGCAGCAAGCCTTACAAAATTTTATGCTACATTCAAACAAAAAAACTGAAAATAAAGACATCTAGCGAAACTAAAATGTCTTTAAATCTTTCGGCCATAAGCTATGATTTGCATAAATCCATTCCAAAAGCTTTCTAGAGCCATATTTTGTGTCGTCTACTGATTTAATTTAAAAATTAATGATATCTTCATGAAAATTTGCAATTTTTATGACGATAATATGCCTAATAAAATGGTTATATATACATATAAATAAATAGGTAAGAGAGATGACACATGGTAGAATAAGTAAGTGATAAATAGAAGTACACGTAGCGATATAGGCATGTGGATAAATAGAAGCAGATTAGATAAGTAAGATAAAAGTATAGACATAACATATAAATAAGTAGAGAATAGATGGCTAGAGATAATAAAATATTTATGACAAAACAAGAAAAACTTCTTTAGTTTAATTTATTTATAATCCTGTATATAATAATCATTATTTTTTAATACGGTAAAGTATTAAAAAAATAATCTTTAATAAAATTTTTAAGTAAAATAATTTTTATTGCAATATAAGTATAAAAAGCATTATTTTTTTTAATACGGTATAGGTATTAAAAAGTAAATTTTAATTAAAATTTTTAAGTAAAATAATTTTTATTGCAATAAAAGTATAAAAAGCATTATTTTTTTAATACGGTATAGGTATTAAAAAGTAAATTTTAATTAAAATTTTTAAGTAAAATAATTTTTATTGCAATAAAAGTATAAAAAGCATTATTTTTTTAATACGGTATAGGTATTAAAAAGTAAATTTTAATTAAAATTTTTAAGTAAAATAATTTTTATTGCAATAAAAGTATAAAAAGCATTATTTTTTAATACGGTATAATATAGGTTTTAAAAAGTAATTTTTTAATAAAATGTTTAAGTAAAATAATTTTTATTGCAATAAAAGTCAACTCGTTAATATGAATAAGAAACGAAATATATTTTTTTCATTGTAACATAAAAAATATCTGAACTCAGAGTTCATTGTCCACACAATACCACGCAAGTCAAAAGATTTCGAAACCAAATTCGCGGTTTCGATTCCAAGCGAATTACTATGTGAGATTTACATGCTTTTTCTGTCACATAAAACATAATAAGAATCATTTTCCGTTAAAAAAGTCCTGTCAGAATATATTATTTCTGAAGCAGTATGCGAAAAAAAGGTCAGTTTAGCTATTTAGCTAAATAATTATCTAGTTTGTCTAGTAATATTATCTTTTATCTTCCGTAGATTAGATTGGTTAACAGGCTATCTTTAATATAAATAATAAAGAGTTAAATAATTAAAAAAGGCGGTTTAAAAAAAATATTTTTTTCCCCCGTTCAATAACACGAATCTTTCTGAGACTTTTTATGACTCATTTTGTAACATAAAAGCATGATACTTGCAAGCATGATTATTGAAGGGATTTGTAATCGAACTTTCACTTTCAGATAAATGAATTAAATCTTGAGCTATAGGCGATTGCTATCTTAGGACGGCAGTTTTTTTCTTTCCTGCGCGCTGTCACGTCCGGAAATTGGGTTCAAACTTCAACTTTGACAGCATTTTCTGAACAGCCTTCTGTATTTACCAAAAAACAGAAAAAGCAGTTTGATTACATAGTTTCTGAATAAGAGTACCTGCTAATTTGATACATTTTCATAAAAAATTTATTTAAAAAAACTCTCAGAAAGTAAGGATTTGAGAACAGACTTAAATCGGGTGTAAGTTATCTCTAATACATAAATAACAAATTGTTAAGTAGTTCAGATAACTTATTATTTATTTTATTATTAAGGTGGTTCTCAAATATTCTGCTCAACAACGCGAAACTTTCTGACACATTTTCTGACTCATTTTTAAACGTAAAAGCATAAAATTGGCAGGCCTGACTAATGAAGCTATTTCGAATTGAACAGCGTTTTCCATTTTTTAAAATAAATAAATTACCTATCGATTTATAAGCGATTCTTGTCACGTAACGACAAGTTTCTCCCTTTTTGCGCGCTGCCGTGGCGGGAATTCAATTCAAAACGCCCACTTTGACAGTATTTTCTGAAAAATCTTCTGCCTTTAACAAAAAAAAAAAATGGAAAACGCCATTCGATTACATAGTTTCTGAATAAGAATATCTGACAATTCAGAGTTGAATTCAGATACTTTTCTCCGGGAGGGATTTCTGTGGCTCCGGAGGGGAGATTTTTGTGATCCGGGGGGGAAATGCACTTTTTCACTATTAAAAGCATAAAATATCAAATCTTCGGGGGGGGGGCATTTCAGTGCTCCCGGGGGGAATGTCCCCCTCCCCTAGGGTCACCCCCTGAATTCAACACTGTGCCAATTTCATGCGTTTCCGAACAATAATTAATTTAGAAATGTATCAGAAAAGAGATCCTTTGGATTTAAGAACAGTTTTAAATACAAGTTTATTATTTATAGTCAGAAAAATAATTCTTATAATAAGACTTTAAAATTACAAATAAGATTTTTTTTTTTTAAATTCACGGAAGGAGGAGTGTAGAAAAAAAAAATTCCAAATAATTTTAGACATAGAAAAGAAAAAATTATAAATGCATGTTTAGTCTTGCATAATTTCTCGTCTCTACGGTATATTGAGCGTTAGGCTATTGTAACACTTTCGCTTTTAAGCAGTCGGTCGTTCAACTCAGGGTAGATTACCTGACGTAAACTCGGAGCAAGGTAGCCTAGCTCCACTTCCACGCATGCGCGAGCAAAGAGCACAGTCCATTGGATAACACTTCCGAATTAGGGTAATGACCTTCTAGATTATTTTAGTCCGGAGTAAAAGGGGGGGGGGGGTTGTTAATGAAAATTCAGAAAAATAATTTTGTCTTAAATGGAATTTTCAAGAAACGGTAATTTGTGGTAGTTATTCAGAGAGAATATTCAAACATTTTGAGTGCTGGTTTCAAATGAGTTTATTGCACTCTAAGAAAACGTTTGTTTGTTTTAATTATAAGAGATGCTTGAAATGTGAATTCTGATAATGCAATAAAAACATTCTTTTCAATTTGTTTAAAACTCTTTCATGGTAAAGAAAATAAGTTAATTGTTATGGTTAAAGTAATTTCGGTAATTTAGTTTCGGAAGAGTTTATTTACCTCAAGGAAATTGTTTGTTTGTTTTAATTATAAGGGATGTTTTAAATGTGAATTCTGATAACTCAATAAGATACTTTTTTTTTTTTTAACATTATTTTAAAATTTCGTAGTGATGATTTCAAATGAGTTTATTGCCCTCTGAGAACTTGTTAGTTTGTTTTAATAGTTGAGACGTATTGCTAATTATCTAAACACATTTTTTTTTTAAATCCTTAAAACTTAAAAAAAAAAAAAAAAAAAGATTTAGACCATTAACCCCTTTGCGACGAGCGTCCTTTACAGAATTTTTAATCTTTTACCACCGGTTTTTCAAAACAGAAATTTTCGCCTAATCGAATCGCAGAAATGCTAGGATTACATAAGGCAAAGTTTACAATAAAAAATAACTGGTGGGAATAATCGAGGATTCTGAAAAATGAACTTAAACTATTATGGTTAATGTAAGCTTATTGAAATTCAGTAATTTGTAAAAAATAATAAATAAATAAATAAATAAATTCTAGTCTATTGTTTAACAGAGAATTTAGGCGGTTCTCAAAAAAAATTATTTTTCTCCGCTTAACAACGCCAATTTTTCTGACTCACTTTAAAACATAAAACCATGCTAACTTGCAGGCATGATTATTGAAGTGATTTGTGATCGAACAGTTTTTCATTTTTCGATAAATGAATTACATTTTGAGTTATCGATTATTGTCTCCAGGACGGCTATTTTTCTTTCCTGCGTTGTCAAGGAATTCAGATTAAGACGCGAACTTTGACGGCATTTTTTATTTGCTTTTGATAACTTTTATTTGCTTTTGCCGAATGGACGGGGCTAGTTGAGCTTAAGCCGAAAGTTAGGCCACTCCAGCCGGTTTGACCTTGACCTTGCTTTTGCCGAAAAAAAAAGAAAAAAGAAAAAAAGAAAACAGTTCGATTACATAATTTCTGAATAAGATCACCTGCCAATTTGCGAGCAAAAGTTAACTAAAGAATGTGTCAGAAAGAAGTCAGTTTGGATCATTCAAAAACAGCCTTAAGTTAAATAAATAAATAAATTAATAAAATAAAAATAAATAAATAAACAAATAACGCAAAACAACTTTTATATTACTAGAGTGTTTTTTTTAGCGGTCAAACATTTTATTCATAAAAACTGTGCCTACTGCAATACACAAGGCACGTTTCGTTAATTAAATGACATGGATTTCAGGACATGGCAAAAAATATGATTTTCTAAAATGTCATTTCCGAATTAGAAAGATTGATTGATTTCTTCTTGGTTAGTTTAGTTCAGCGTAAAGAGTGGTGTGACATGTTTCAGAAAAATATTTTTTTCTTAGATTGGATTTCGAGAATCGGTAATAGGCGTTGGTTTTTCAAGGCGAATATTCAAGCATATGAAATGTATAGTAGACATGGTATCGTATTACGTTGATGGCATAGTAGGTATAATTAAATGGCATTTTTTAATGGATTGTGTTTATGCTTTGTTTTGAAAATATACTTGTATGGAAGTGCTTTGTTTTGCTTTGTTTTGTTTTGTTTTTTTCTTTAAGGAATTACAAAATCCTATACAAGGTTTTGGAAAAATAGATTTTTCGCCTTAGATTTGCATTTATATAGGAAATTCAAGGCTCAAATGTTTAAACTACTTTTATACAGCACTAATAATAATAATAATAATAATAATTATTATTATTATTATTATTATTATTATTATTATTATTATTATTATTATTATTATTATTATTATTATGTTCAGTTGCTAAGAAATTTTGTTCATAAAAGTGGCGATTAAAATATAATACTGTCCGCAGTGCTGTTTATATGAATCACTTTTACACGATCAGCGGTTCTGCTCTAAAAGCTGGTAGACGGGAGGAGCTGGGTTCGAACCCATTTCGTCCGCCTAACTTTTCGAAGAATTCCATTTTCCTTCAAACCTTGTTTGGCTTGCGTAAATATGGGTTAGGCTCTCTTAGAAAGACCCCACGGAGGGCAATCCACCCCTCTCCCCTCAACCTATATCTAACGCGCAGATAAACAAAAACACCAACACCATGAATCACGTTTATATGAAACATCAAGTGATTCAATTAAGTAGCTGATTCCAATGCATGAAAAAATCATTATTTTTTTTTTCCTGGGTCTTTTTAGCCGTAAAAGAGGTTGATTATATTATCGAATGATTCGTACTCGAATAATGTTTTTTCGTCTTGTCGTTTAAACAATCTAGAACTGCAAAGTGATTTTCCCAAGCGAACTATGTTTCTAGCAGTGAAGATACTTTTAAAGGCAAAGCGGGTGGAATTTTAAATGATAAATGACATCCGCTATGATTTAGTATTTTTTAATTACTGGGCGTAGATTTCATTTGAGATGTCTAAAAATATTTTTTAAATGTTATAAAAGATCGGATAACGTTAAAAAAAAATTGTAAATATTTGGTTGTAAGTTCGCGATGTGTTACTCAATGAAAAGTTGGAATTCCAAAAACCGTTAAAATGAGTATAAAACATGATTTTTTTTAAATTAAATGCCATGTGTTATTACCAACTTAATTTATTTTAATATGTACTACAGTGGATTAATGACAAATTAAATTAGCAGTATGAATCAAAGGTAAAAAAATCACTATTTCAGTGTTTGTCAAAAAAATAAAATATAACAAAATAAAAATGAAAAAAAAAAAAAAAAAAAAATATATATATATATATATATATATATATATATATATATACAAGAAAAAATGTGCTTTATGTTTAAATATTTTTAGTGACGTTAAACATTTTTATTCATTTAGTTTATTTTTATTTATTTATTTATTACTTATTATTAAGCTGCTTTAATTTATCACGAGTCTGTATAAATATTTTTATTAATTTAAATTGTAAACTAATTGATAATAATATAATAATAATAATTATACAAAAATATGGTCAAGTTATCTGATTACTTTTCACTAATTATGACAAAAAAAAATACAATAAATAAATGAATGAATAAATCCGCATTTTTTATTGACAACTTGTTGATTCATATTTCTTAAACAATGTAAACAATTCCAACCAGCTTCTCAAAATAAAGATCCCTTCAACGGGAATATCCGAAGAAACGATACAAACAAACTACGTTAATTTATGTATTTGAGGCACTTTTATCACGAACGTAGTATAACCCTTCCCATAGCGTGAGCCCGTGAGCAGTAAGGTTTCCCAAAAAAGGTGAATGACTCTATTCGAAATCGTTTGCGTTCAGTGAGAGTTTAGCGCTTGATAGAATAATTAAATATCAACGAAATTCTTTTAATATGAGTCTATTGACTTGTTCAAAAGTTTTATTCGATTTTTTCAAGAAAATCACATTTGTTTTTATTTCGAAGAAATTTTTTTCATTCTGATCTATTTCATTATTTATTTTGATTTTTCTATGAAATAGCTATTATTTAAATTTTTTATGCATTTCTTACATTTTATCGTCTGCATTTATTGACTTACGTTGATATATTTTTTCCCCTTCTTCTAGACAACTTCAACTATTTTAATTTCGGAATTTTTTTGTAACTGTGATAGTCTACATCTCTTGAATTATTCTACGATTTATTTTTATTTTCAATAAACTCTCGATTACTTTCTTTTTTATTTCATAACGATTCTTTTCATCGATTGTTTTAGACCAAAAATTATTTTGAAATTTTTTTTTCTAGAATATCTCGGTTGCTTTTATTTCGAACGAAATTCTTTCCTTATAACCATTTGCATGCATTGAATTAGGTTAAGATTTATTTTAATTTTTCTAGGCGCTCTCAAATAATTTAATTTCGATAAAAAAAAATGTGATCGTCTGCATAGTTTGAATTATTCTTAGATTTATATTTGTGGTTCAGTGAAATCTCAGTTGCTTTATTATTATTATTATTATTATTATTATTATTATTATTATATTTTTTAAATATATATAATTCTAATTGTTTAAAAACAACACAAAATGTCACAAAAACATATATGCATCATTTATTAAAAACTTTTACTTTAGGTGTTTTAAAAATATACAAAACTGCATTTCACATTAAAAACCTAGCGCGTTTTTAATGTGAAATGCAGTTTTGTATATTTTTAAAACACCTAAAGTAAAAATTTTTAATAAATGATGCATATATGTTTTTGTGACATTTTGTGTTGTTTTTAAACAATTATTATAGTACAGAGGTGAATTTGATTCAATTGAGTGTTGTGTTTCATGACTCAAGTTTATTTTGCTAATATATAATTCTTTCACAGCGATCGTTTCATCTATTGATTTAGGCACAAGTTTATTTTGATTATTTTTATTTATTTATTTATTTAAAGAATAAATAAATAAATAAAATTATATTATTAATAATATATTATATTATATATTATATATATTATATAATATATATTATATTATAAATTATATTATTAATAATATATTAATAATAATAATAATAATATTTTTTTTTTTATTTTTTTTTTTTCTGTTATGAAGCGATCACTAAGGTGGTTACTAAGGTCTATAAATATACGGAATTCTGAATGAATGAGTATTGATCCCAATATTAAAAAAAAAAAAAAAAAAAAAAAAAAAAAAAAAAAAAAAAAGACCTAAGAACTCTTCAAGCATTTTTTTTATTATTACTGTTATTATCCAGGCAGTTAATGGAGAAATAAGAAGTAATTTGTCCCGTCTGCTGATATTTAAAAGTCATTTAAAATAAACTACATAATATTTAATTTATTTAAATAAAACTATTATGGTTAAATTAATAGTCTGCTGAAGAGGAACATAGTCTTTATCGATTTTGAGATTATTTTCATTATATATATATATATATATATATATATATATTAAGTATTAAATTGGGAAAGCTGATGATTCCATTAATTAATTTTTGCTGATCATTTACTGAATGCATAAAAAAAAAACTGAACACTTAATGCATTTTATGTTTTTTTTTAACAATATTTGTATACTACTTTGATCCGCACTAAATTGCAGAGAATAGATCTGACAAATTGATCTATATATTAGTAGTACATAATTTTCAACAATACTTAACTAAAATATCAAAATAGTCAAATAAAGTTGATATATTTTTTAATTAGTAGATTAATTCGCATTAGAAATATTAATTCTAAAGTGCGAGAAAATTGTAGAAATAGTTTTAAAATGGGAGAATTAACAGAATCTCAAAGGAAATTTCTTTGTATTAATATTTCTCACAACATCATTCGCTAAGTGAATGCGATAACATCGCAAATTCAGGTTTACCTTTTCCGTGGAACAATAAGCTAATGGACATCGTCACGTGCATAACTCGCCAGGAATGATGTAAGACTTATCTTTTAGTCTAAGATTCGAATACAATAAAGAATACAATAAATCACCCTCTCTCCTTGAATACACCCATTAATGTTGAGTTCACCTCAATCTGATGTACGAAGATTTTTGTTTTTTCTTGTCATTGGGCCATCAGAATCAAGAAGGTGAATTGTTTCCGTGGCCAACGCGAAAGAAAGGGTTAACGCGAGGGTCGTTCACTCCTTTCTGGAAGTTTCGGAATCTCTTGGGGTGAAGGGCCGGAGCAGACGATGTTCTCTAGCGTTCACTTCTTGTGAGTGGAGTTTGTTTAAACACGAGATATTTCAAAATTTACGTCACACGCAAATTTAAGAAATATACAGTTGCTATAAATTGGGGCAAACACGATTTACTTTCTTTTTTAGTGAGTTTTGTTTGAGTAAAAATTCACTATAATAATAATATTAATAAAAATTCTATTAAAAAAATAAATAGAAAAAAATAAATGAAAAATAATAAGAGAAAGCTTTGTTTATACAAGTATGGGTTTAGATTTAATGAAAAATATGTAACTAATACCACTAGATAAACAATATTTATTTCATACTGTAAATTAGAAGCAATTTGCTTTCAGCAATTTCCAATAAATTTTTAAAAAGTGCTGAATGAAAAATTTCGTTAGAACGAACAGATATCTGCCTTCCTCTGAAGTTATATTTATTCTATTTCAACTCAATTATATTAATTAAAAAAAGTGTACTTAAAGCTGTTCTCAAATATAAACTGGCTATTTTCTGACGCATTTTTCAATTCATTTTTGTTCGCAAACGTATCAAACTGGAAGGTGCTCTTATTCAAAAACTATGAATTAGAAATGTATTTGTTGTTGTTGTTTTTCTATAAAGGCAGAATATTTTTCAGAAAATGCTGTCAAAATTGTCGTTTTGAACCGAATTCCCAGACGCGGCAGCACAGAAAAGGTAAAAAAACTGCCGTACTGAGACAACAATCGCTTATAACTCAAGATGTAATTCATTTATTGAAAAATGAAAGAAAAAAAACCTGTTGGATTACAAATACTTCAATAATAATGCTTGCAAGTATTTCCTGCTTTTATATTTAAATATGAGTCAGAAAATGCGTCATAAAAATTTGCGCTGTTGAATGGGGGAAATATATATTTTTTAAAACCGCCTTAAGTGACAATTTGCATTTATTTTTGTAAGGCGATAACAACCCGAATTCAGGTTCGAACAACCCCTCGAAAAACAACCCGATTCCGGGTCGGGTTGACTTTAAATGTTTCGGTTTCGGGTCGAGTTTTGATTCTTTCAAGTCGGGTTCGGGTTGACCCTTTTTTCGAAAGAAAGTACTGAATATTTTTGAATAGCAGAAAAAAAAAAAAAAAAAAAAAAAAACTATACATACATGTATGTTAATGAATGTATATATTTTCATTTTTATACAAAAAGATAAAATTTATAATACAGATATAATTGTGCACTACTTTTCCATAATTGCGAATTAATATATTGATTACACTTCGGATTTCAGGTTGACGAAATTTTTTTTATCGGCTTTTGGTCGGGTTTCGAGTTATAATTTTGGACTACTTCTCCATAATTGTATTGAAATATGGAATAACTTTATTACACTTCGGGTTTCGGGCTGACGAAATTTTTTTTTATCGGGTTTTGGTTGGGTTTCGGGCTGATTTTAATAGGAAATTTCGGGTTCGGGTCGGCTACAACCCGACCCGTACATGACTCTAAATTTATCTTATAAATTGTTAAATGGGAAAATCTCTTTCAAAGAATAACCAACTAATATATTATCACTTAGACAGACGCCATTAAATACACAATTAGCAGAACCTCAAGGGATTATGTTATTAATGTGACAAATTATCATTTTCGTTCAAAACTCTTTAAAAAACATTAACTAAAATCCTTTAAATTCCCTGAAAGCGAAACTGAAATTTAAAGATTTAAAAAGGTGAACAACCGGAGTTACGCAATTTCACTCTAAGCAAATTAGAGAGCGTGGTTAACACAAATCTGGCGGCAAATCGGATTAATGTACAATGTTGCAAGTTCGTTAGATGTCTGCCGACATCGGCTAAGTAACTTGATAAATGCATTTAGGGACATTTTCCGACATTATTTAAAGCTGCCAATTGATGACTTAATTTGACATGACTTTGAGAGAATTATAATCACAGTTAATTATCATAACTTGGTACTTTTATTTAAAAGATGGAAGAATGAAATAATGTGACGATGTGTTTCAGACATTAATTACAGGTTGACACAGGAATCCTGGTTAAAAGGATATAATCTTTGTTCGTAAGGTATAATAATCTTATAAGGGTGTGTGTATACTGGCCTTCATAGGATTAAATTATCTGAAAGAAAGTTTTATTTAGCGCTAAAACTAAAAGATTTAAATAAATCTTCAGCAAACAATTTTGTTTAACTGTTGTAACTAAATGCAAAAAAATTCATATATTTAAGTTTTATTTTATTTAATTGAATATTTACTGTGAGTTAGATCAACGTATTTAAGGCTCTTCTCAAATCCAAACTGGCTAGTTCCTGACACAGTTTTTTAATCCTTTTTGTTCGCAAATGTAGCTCAATGGCAAGTGCTCTTATTAAAGAAGTATGTAGTCGAACTGTTTTTTCCGTTTTTCCGTAAAGACAGTATTTTTTTTAAAATGCTGTCAAAGTTGGCGTTTTTAACCGAATTTTCGAACGCGACAGTCCAGGAAAGAGAGAAAGCTATCGTCCTGAGACAATAATCAGCTTTTAACTCCAATGCAATTCATTTATCGGAAAATTGAAAAACATTGTTCGATTACAAAGTACTTCAATAATCATACTTGCAAGTATCATTCTGTTATGTTTAAAAATGAGTCAGAAAGTTTCGCGTTTTTGAGCTTTTTTTTTTTTTTTTTTTTTTTTTTTTTTGAGAACCGTTTTATGGGAAACTTCAACATAAAATTTTGTTTAACAGCAGTAACTAAATAAATAAAATTGATATATTTAAGTTTTATTTTGTTTAATTGAATATTTACTATGGGTGTTAGCGTATTTAATACAACACCATATTATTTGCCATGAAATTTTAATACCAATTACATTGAAAGATATATTTTATGTATCTTTAAACATCTAATTGAATTTGTAAGTAAAAATTATGAATAAAATTATCACATAATACGTAGATTACATGAGATTACGGAAACCACAATAAGGGTTAATGACTCCATCTTCCATAGTAAGATCATTAATTCAGCCGGGTTAAATATTCTTTAAAGTAACATTTAAATAAATGCAATGAATATAAATTTACAATATTACACATCTTATAATTCATTTGTATAGTCTTTGAATTTAATCATCTGATATTACAAATGATTAAAAAATAAGCTTTACTCGTTATATGATTTGAACATAGTACACATAATACGTATAGATGAGTTTAGAGAAACCACAATAAGGGTTAATGACCTCAGGATTCCATAGTAGATCACTAATTCAGTCTGGTTAAATATTCTTTAAAGTAACATTTAAATAAATACAATGAATATAAATTTACAATATTACAAATCTACAATTCATTTGTATAGTCTTTGAATTTAATCATCTGATGTTACAAATGATTAAAAAATAAACTTTACTCGTATATGATTTGAACATTGTACACATAATACGTACACTACATGAGATTAGAGAAACCACAATAAGGGTTAATGACCTCAGGATTCCATAGTAGATCACTAATTCAGTCGAGTTAAATATTCTTTAAAGTAACATTTAAATAAGTACAATGCATATAAATTTACAATATTACAAATCTTATAATTCATTTGTACAGTCTTTGAATTTAATCATCTGATATTACAAATGATTAAAAAATAAGCTTTACTCGGATATGATTTGAACATAGTACACATAATACGTACATTACATGAGATTAGAGAAACCACAATAAGGGTTAATGACCTCAGGATTCCATAGTAGATCACTAATTCAGTCGAGTTAAATATTCTTTAAAGTAACATTTAAATAAATACAATGAATATAAATTTACAATATTACAAATCTTATAATTCATTTGTATAGTCTTTGAATTTAATCATCTGATATTACAAATGATTAAAAAATAAACTTTACTCGTATATAATTTAAACAGGAATTACCTTTGATGATTGTAAACTAACACGAGACAAATTAGACTAGAAGAAAGAATGATTAATTCGTCATAAGAACAATTACACAAATAATAATGATAATAACTTCATTCCGAAAATTAATAAAGTATTTTCTAATTGTTTTATCTTTAATTTTTACATGCTTGGTGTGTTTTAACAATCACTTTATTCAATTAGAAAATTATAGTCAAATTTAATTGTTTTTCATTTCTCTGAATTACATCACGTGATTTGTCATTGTAAAAGATAATTGCATTCAAACTCTCAAATTTTATTTATTTATTTTTGTTTTTTAATGCCAAAAAGTAATAGAACGCAATAATTTTAAAAAGTCGAATGAAACAGACCAAAATTGACGAATCGACGCAAAGGTGAACGACCTTTATTCAACAATAAATTTAATATTTCTTTTACTGATATAAATTTAACAAGTTCTCTCCGATTTAAATTAATAATTAACAAAATATTGATCATAGGGAGATAATAATTCATAATTTTTAATTTTATTTTCTATTGCATTAATTTCTTCGCTTTTAATGATGCTATTTGTAAGGTAAGAAATTATAGGGTTTTTTTTTTTTTTTTTCATTCTACCCTTAAATGAATGTTACATACGAAAAAAAAAATAATAACATAAACTATCAAAATATTCATAAATTATTTTTAATAATTTACATTTATTTAATTATAAAACGAATTGCAAAAAATAAAAATAAATATTATTGAAGTACAAAAGAAAAATAATTAGAAACTGATATTATTAACGCTTTTAAAAAAAATGATTCTTACTATATAAAATTGCATAAAATTCCACCAAAAAATTCCAAAAATTCGTGGAAATTATACGTAATGCATTCTATTGCCAGAAAATTTGGGATCTTTTAGAGGGGTGAACGACCCACCGCGTTTAAGTTTTAAAGGGGTGAATTAGAACGGATGTGAACCTACACTGCGATCAGGTCAATAAGTCATGACACTAATAAATATTATTGAAAATTATGTTAAAATGTATCACTGTTCGTTAAGTGAAATACTATTTTATTAAAAGATTTTTGACAAATCTATTATTATTTCAAGCACATTAGAAAAAATTCTGAAAATAAAAATAAATGCAGCTTAAAATAAGAATAAAAACCATATATCGTACAGTTTAATTTAAAAAGTCATTTATTATTATTATTATTATTAACAATACTCCCTCGTTTATTAAAAATGCAATTATGATAAATTTTTCCAGAAATGAAATTTTAAAGAAAACATTTACTATTTGATTGTGAGATATTTTAATATATCGTAAACTAATTAAATCAATTACGATGTGTCAAAAAACCAATAATTATCCTTTTATGCGTATTACATTATAATTAGAGCGTTTATTGTGAATCGCTGAGAAGAAAATATTATTTATGGGAAAATATTAAACATTAAAAAATAAATAAAAATAAACGGAGAAAAGGTGTAAATAATTTATTGTTTTCGTTATTTGGTAGATTAATATAGACTGATTAATGAGTGTTTGATTGATCTTAAGAAAGGTAAATACTTTTAAAACGTTGCTAATATAATATTTTTTTCATAAAATTAATCAGAGAAAATTAATTTGTTCAGTTGTACGGACATTTTTGCATTAGTACACAAACTTAATTAAAACTAATTATTATGATTCAACTACCTTGTACATAGTAAGATGTTCTCTTAAACGGTACACTCCATAAAATATTATTAAAAAGAAAACAATATATTTTTAAAACGAAATATATCAATATAAAAAGGTGAATGACCTCTGTTGAATGTTTTTGAAATAAGAAAAAATGGAAAAGAAAAATAATATACTGTATATATAAAAAATGCAAACATATTCATTACATGTAGATATATGCAGCTTTTAAGAAATCATTATACCATTCTATTCTAACTATAACTAATTAAATCAAGTATATAAAACAAATTTCATCATTAGTTAACGAGTTTACTGTGCAGTATAATTGGAAATCTATATTTAATGAAATATAGTTATCAAATAATAAAGTTCCAACAGAAATAAAAATTTCGAATTAACTATTCACTAATAAGATACTTTAATTTTATTTATTTTGTAAAATCGATTCGCGAATTTAATTAAACAATATATAATTGATTATAACTACATTTTAATTAATTTAATCATTAAGAATGTTTGTTTTGTATTTTATCTGTATGTTTTCATAGAAATAAAAGCATGATACATTTTGAAATTCAAAATGGTAAATAATTCCGAGGTTAACGACCCCTAACCTTTACATGTGAAGCGTTTAGTAAACAACGAATTCAAATTTAGAAATCTGTTTAAATTTAAGTGAAAATGTTTAATCGTATTAATGCGTTTGTTGTAATGCTTTATTAATGCTGATTAAATTAATAATATTTTCGTGCGTCACCAAAACTGATTTTTATTAAAATAACTATAGCTATAAAACCCTTTCCTGTTTACAATCCTTAATCCGTAAAAAAATAATGGCTAAAAATAGAAAAAGGAATGAAAAAAAATATTATCATCACCAATCTTACACGCATATTCATGTTACATTATTTAATTAAATTTGGAATAAATTTAATGCGTTATTTTACGGTAAAAATAATTAATATTATCTTTTTTTTTTCTTTTTTTTTTTTTTTTTAAATGAGAGGATCTTTGTTTTTACAGGATGCGTACAGTTTTTAATACAATTTTTTAAAAGAATTTTTCTCTTTGTTTAAACGCAGAAAAATATTACAAATACTGCAATTAAATGAGGCCGTTGCATAGTCTGCTATTTAAATATTACCTAGAAAATTTCTAATCGGAATTTGTGGTGCCAGTTTCGGATATTCCAAGTAATGCACGCACTTTGTTTTTACGAAATTATTTAATGGTGCATTATAATAATAAAAAAAAGTGTTTGAGAATAAAATAAAACTTTTAATTATGTCAAAGACGTTAAAAAATATTTTTAACGATTTTTTGAAACTTGGTATTTCAATTAGACTCTGCGTATAAAAATTTTGTAAGTTATTTGAAAATATAATTTTAAAAAATTCAACCTAATTATGTATTGTTATTCTCTACTATCTAAATAAAACTAGTCTAAAATTGCGCCGGTATTTGCAATCATTAACTTCACTAAGGAAATATTTGTAACGAATTATTGATTTTGGAAGAGCATTATAAATATTCAAGATTTATTACTAATATAACAGAAGCATTGGAATTTTTTCAGTAATATTGTGTCAATAGTAAATATCACCATCAGTAAATATTACCAATTCCAATATTACAATTTTTATAATATTCAAATCATACAATATTCTAATTGAAAATATCGCTATAATCTACCGAGGTTTTACAATAATGTATAAATATTGATATTATTGTTTACTACATGCATCGGGTTGTTAGGGAAAACCACAATATATTTGAAAAAAATTGCTGAATATTTCACTCAAATTTCATAGTTATTATTGAGAATATGTTATTGTATCCTTTATTATTATTATTATTATTATTATTATTATTATTATTATTATTATTATTATTATTGTTACTCTTGTTGTTTTTATTATTATTATTATTATTATTATTATTATTATTTAATTATTATTATTATTTAATTATTATTATTACTTATTTTACTTATTATTATTATTATTATTATTATTATTATTATTATTATTATTATTATTATTATTATTATTATTAATTATTAATTATTAATTATTATTTTACTTATTGTTATTATTATTTATTATTATTATTATTATTATTATTATTATTATTATTATTATTATTATTATTATTATTATTATTATTATAACTTATTTTACTTATTATTATTATTATTATTATTATTATTATTACTTATTTTACTTATTATTATTATTATTACAGTTAGTAAGATGAATATAAGAAATTAGATGAACACGAACTTTACCTTTTATTAATTAGAAAACAATATATACAATATATATACACATTCTCCAAAAAATGATGGAAAGAAAGAAAAAGCAAACGGTTGACGTGAATAACCTCGATCTGACAGTTTCGAATAGTAAACGAGGTAACATTTAAATTCGATTACTAATCGGATCATGAGAAAAGTAGTTATAATAAAACTATTTAATCCGTCTAAGACGTTAAGAAGCCTTTAATTACGGCTTTCGGAATTTTTTTTAACTAGATAACGTACGGTGTAATCCAATAAAATGGAACACTAGATCAAAAGAAACTAATAGTAATTTGATCTAACTCAGTGATAAGTATGATTGACTTTTTTTTTTTTTACTGGTTTTCTTTTCTTTAATTGGTTATTACTTTTTGAACAAAATGTAAATTACTTATTCTGATTAAAGAGTGGATTTAAGAATTAAGCTGTGTTTGTCTTTGCTGAAAATAAAATTAGGTAGTGGATTGCTACTTTTATTATTTAAGAATATAGATATTACCGTTTGGAATGAAATGAAAAAATAGTAATGTTTAAAAAAATGAATGTAATGAATGAATGTAATGAATGTAATGAATGAATGTAATGAATGAATGTAATGAATGTAATGAATGTAATCACATGTATTATTGATTTAGCGTTTGGAATGAAATGAAAAAATAGTAATGTTTAAAAAAAAATGAATGTAAATCAGTCTTTGGGAATAAAATGAATGTAATATCAGCTCACCGGAAAACAATATATTTTTTATGCTTCATGTATTATTGATTTAGCGTTTGGAATGAAATGAAAAAATAGTAATGTTTAAAAAAATGAATGTAAATCCGTCTTTGGGAATAAAATGAATGTAATATCAGCTCACCGGAAAACAATATATTTTTTATGCTTCATGTATTATTGATTTAGCGTTTGGAATGAAATGAAAAAATAGTAATGTTTTAAAAAAATGAATGTAAATCAGTCTTTGGGAACAAAATGAATGTAATATCAGCTCACCGGAAAACAATATATTTTTTATGCTTCATGTATTATTGATTTTTTTTTTCCACTTCTTGGAGATTTAAAAAAAAAATGTTTTGAAAGGAACTAAGTAAAAAAAAATATATCTATATAAACTTCTTTTTTATTTTCTTCTTTTATTTAGGGGAAGGGGGATGTAAATACTTTCATAATTCAAAAACTCAATAAACTATTTATATAAAGTAGCAAGTTTGTCATAGATTTTAAGTAATTATGCTTAAATTATTTAAAGCGGGTAATGAACACAGCTGGAGCAAAGTTTGAAAATTTAAAAAAAAATCAAAGTGTAATTAACATTAATTTAAATATCCTTTATTTATATACATAAAAAGTAAAAAATACATAATTTTATAAATGCGTAAAGTTTAAATTTGCAGGACGTAATCAAAAATAAAGTTACATAAAATAAATAAGCAAATAAAAATTAAATAAAAATTAAATATACGTTTTTTTTCCCTTAGAGAGATAAGTACTTTTATGAAAATACATTGGAACATTCTGATATAACATTTCATAACAATTTGCCGATATTTCTCAATAATTTAAATAAAGTCTGAAATTTAGACGCAAAACATCAATGTGCATTATTAGATGGGAGTCTTACGTCACGATCCGGCGTCACGTGACTTAAACTTACGACCTCTTTTACCACAAATGTACCTCAAAGTAATAAAACGGAAGCTACGGTAATATCCCAGGAACCAAAAAAGCAATTTATACACCAAACAGGGAAGTGATAAGCAAAAGCAACCCATTACTAAAATGATAATCTCAAAAACGCTGAGAACAACGCCTATCATCATGAGCGTTATTATATTACGTTACAAAAGCCTTCACGAGTCTGCTCTAGAATCAAAATTCCAGATTTATAATTCAGGGGCGTAGAAAAAAGAAGAGCTCATGGAACTGAATCCCAAACAATTCAAATCTACATGATAAAGCAAAACATGCACGTGAGTAACTATGACGTCATATTGACGGTGGCAAGGCCTGACTAAGGATTCCCAAGTATTTTTAAAACTTTTAACCATAGCTCAATTTCAGTTTTTCTGCTGTCGAATAAGAATTTTTTTTTTTTTTTTTTCATTCAAATGCAATTTACTTGAAAAATGTATCTCAATTTACTGATTTTTTTTTTTTATGGTTTTAAAAATAATTTCCAAGCATGAAATTTTTTTAATCCCGATTACAAAATGTAAACCAGTTTACACTTAAAACAATAAAAATAGTCGAGCTTTTGTTTCCGACTAATATTCTGGGATAACGAAATTAAAACTTCAACAATAAATAAATCAAATTCAAATAATAAAATAAATAAAAGGAAACATGTACATGTAATCGAACTACGCGCTTAAACCTTGAAATTATCAGCTCTGCAACAGGCAAACCGCAACCCAAACCTACAACAGTTAAAGCCAACCCGGCCCAAAGTCGACTCGCAACGGTAAAAATTCATGCCACTCGACTGAAACACAAACCGAACAAAATAACTTTCGTCGACCCGAATCGCTAGCCCCCCCCCCTCCCCCTCAAACCATCCAGAAAATCACAAATGAAAGAAAAATAATCAATATTTTAATAGAATTATGTAAAAATAGTATATAATTATCTCTAACATCAATTGTATATTGTACGTAGAAAAATTAACGTAGAATAATCATGTTCCCAATTATATTTAAATATATAGTTCTGTATCTGAAACAAAATTCTTTACAAAGAAAAAATGAGCCAACCCAAACCCGACCTACAAGAATCAAAACTCAGACCGAATCCAAAAAACTTAAATCCAAAATCCAACCCGATCCGCTGTCGACACGCTACGGAAAACATTAGTGCCAACCCGACCCAAAAACAGTTTTTTGTTGATCCGCAACCCGTCTCCAATCCGACAAAATAATTTTCGTCGACCCGAAACCATCGAGAGAACCATAAATGGAAGAAAAATTATCCATATTTTAATAAAAATAGTAAATAACTATAAAAATAGTATATAATTATCTCTAAAATTAATTTTATTTTTATGTAGAAAAATTAACACAGAATAATCATATACTAAATTATATTCAAATATATAGTTCGATATCCGAAACAATATTCTGTAGAAAAAAAAATCGTTAATCCCGAACCCGAAATGCAAGAATCAAAACTCAGACTGAACCCAAACCAATTAAATCCAATATCCAACCCGACCCGAAATCGACCGGCAACGGTAAGCATTCCCGCTATTCGGGTTCGGTTGAAATCGGGTATACAACCCGATGCACTCTAATCTTCATCAACAACAAGTGGTATTACGTTACCAAAATCTTCATGAGCCTGTGCTAGAATAAAAATTTCAGATTTATAATTTCTTTTCAATATATATATATATATATACGAAGATGCTAACTTCCGAAAACTTATTTTCTAGGGTCTAGATGGAAAAGGAGTCAATGCAAGACCTGCAAGAATCAAAACTCAGACCGAACCCAAAACAATTAAATCCAACATCCAACCCGACCCGAAGTCGACCGGGAACGGAAAATATCACTTGCGGTTCGGAATCGGGCGAAATCGGGTTATCCAACCCGACTTATCTATGCTGTACTCTACTTTCCATCAATAATTCCAGGTGGTATTACGTTACCAAAATCTTCATCCTGTGCTACAATCAACATTTCAGATGTATAATTTCCTTTCATTATATATTTTTTCTCTATACGAAGATTTTAACTTCCGAAAACTAATTCTCTAGATGGAAAAAGAGTCAATCTCGGACGTTCCACCCTGTGTATGTTTCGATCATTGGTCTTGACCCTGAAGATTCGGTCATCGAACCTTTCCCCGAACAGAAGAGAAACATTCGACGAGCTTCTGTTTTTTGGGGGAATTTTTAACCTACTGCGGATCTGGTAAAAATTCTTTTTATATGTTGCTGGGGTAGGTTTTTTTTTTTGCATCACCTTTTCTAGAACTTTGTTCACGTTGTGAAAACTATTAGGTCACTGAACTTTAGTTGCTATAGTGAACGAAAGTAGCATAGTTTTTAGAGAAAAAAAAAAGTCGTGCAATTATGCAACTATTAATCACGTGACTGATTTAGAATTATCATCTTAAAATTATTGTTTAAAATTCAAATATATTTTGTAGTTCAAACAAACTAAGTGTGAAAATTAAAAATGTAATTTTTTTTTTAATCTGAGGTCATTGAACTCTGGCAATTGATTAACGAATTAACTGTGATGTCATTTAGTAATAAAATGTTATACGCATATTAACCAAACACTATGTAGCGAAGTAAACTAACAATAACAAAAAACAAAATCACATACATTATCGAGCAAGTTACGAACATTATTAGGTCACTGAACTTTAGTTGATATAGTGAGCGAAAACAGCTTAGTTTTTAGAAAACTTAATATGGTTATTAATTGTTAAACATTTAATGTATTACTATTATCATTTTAACATTTCAGTTTGTATTTTGAGTATATTATATGTAATACAACAAGTTATTTGTTATTTAAAAATATATAAATCGATTTCAAATGTCAGGTCATTGAACTCTGACGACTGACTAATAAATTAATATGTGATTTAATAATATAAACTTATATGTTTTATAAGCATTTGACAATCACTATCAATAAAATAAACTAATTATGACAAAAATTTTGAGTAAATTGTGTACATTGTAAAGATTATTAGATCACATAACTTTAATTGATTTTGGTTGACGAAAGCAGCATTGTTTGTAAAATAAATTCGTGCTTTTATTCAGCTGCTAATCACATAATGGAATTAATATTATTGTCTTATAGAATTAATATTTGCATTTTTATGTAAAGTAGTACTGCAAACTGACTGTAACGTTTGAAAATTTAATTTCATCTCAATTTACGGTCACTGAACTCTGATCAATGATTAATGGTGTGATTTATTATTAAGATGTATATGCATTTAACAAACACTGTAGTGTAAAACAAACTAAATTTGATAAGAAAATTTATTTAAATTAATCCATGTTATGAAAACTACCAGGTTATTGGCCTTTAATTGATATAGTGAAGGAAAGTAGTATAGCTTTCAGAAAAAAAAAATCGTGCAATTATTCATTTACTAAGCACATAATCGATTTAATATTATCATCTTTACAATTATTGCTAATGTATCAAATGTATTACAACAAATTGAGATTTAAAAAAATTAAATTGGTTTCAAATGTTAGATCATTAAACGCTAATTAATGTATTAATATCATAATTGATTAATAAATTCTTATAAATATTGTAGGTATTTAAAAAAATACTATACAGTGAAATAAAATAACAGATATAATTACAAATTTAGTATTTTTTTTTTTCAGACTGTAGACATTGACTAATAAATTAATAGGGAATAATTAATATGATAACAAAATCCCTATTGATATTTGCCGTATACGTGTTATTATAAACAAGGATAAATAAAAAATAGGTTATTGAACTCTTTTTTTTTTTAATAATAGTTTAATTATGTATCCGAGGAAAAAAAAAACAGTTTGAAGCATCATCAAATAAATTTCTAAAGTAAATCTAATAAATCCATATAAATCAATTAGTAATTAATTTAGTTCAGAAAATAAATTGTAAATAAGCGTATTTGATATAATAATAATAAAAATTAACGCAGATTTTTGAGAAATATTATTGAGAAAATGAATTATGCCTGTATCATACTTATTAGATGTAATTAATAATGTAAAATTATAAATTAAGATGTTTTGAACAACGAATTGACTTCACTACTAGAAAATATAATTCTATTAATTCTCAAATAAGAATGCGATTCAAATATTAGGTCATTGAACTTTGCTTGCGGAGAAGCGAAACAATCATATAATGTATTTTATATTACAATAAAAAAAAAAAAAAATATTATAAATTGTAATAAACTGACAAGTTTGTCGAACTATATTTAAAGAAGAATTTAGAAATATGAAGATATAATCAAAGCATTTTTTTATCCGACATTTTAAGTGAGAATATACGGCTAAACGTGGAAATGTAACAAATTAATTGGATTTTTTAAACTTCAAAGGAAACTGATTTATAATGTCATATATATTGAATAATCCATAACACATTCATAGTTTCTTGTTTTTGAATTTTCACTCTCCTTTTTTTTTTTTTTTTTTTTTTTTTTTTTTTTCATTTCTTTTCCATTTTTTTTACATATGCGATAGTCACAATTTAATTATATACATATATATATATATATATATATAATAGATTTCAAAGGTATTCTATATTTTTAAATAGGGAAAATTATAAATAAAATTTTAATATTTGTATCAATATATTTAGTTTCTAACAAAATCTAAAAAATAAAATAAAGCAGTTTGACTTTATTTTATTTTATTTTAATAACATTTTTGTAAGATACACACTGTTTCCTCTTCAGCATATTGTTCCAATTGTTGTCGTTGTTAGCATTATTATTATTATTAATTATTTATTATTATTATTATTATTATTATTATTATTATTAATTATTTATTATTATTATTTATTATTATTATTATTATTATTATTATTATTATTATTATTATTATTATTATTATTATTATTATTATTAATTTATTATTATTAATTTATTATTATTATTATTATTATTATTAATTAATTAATTAATTAATTTATTTATTTATTTATTTATTTATTATTAATTATTTATTATAATAATTTATTAACATTATTATTATTATTATTATTATTATTATTATTATTATTATTATTATTATTATTATTATTATTATTTATAATTATTTAATATATTTTATTATTATTATTATTATATTGCTGTTGTTGTTGTTTTATTTATTATTATCATCAAATATTAGAGTCACAATAATAATATACTGAAGTCACTAAAGTACAATTAGTAAATCACTATTACCATTAATAAAGTATTTAAAATCATTATTACTATTAATACTATAATAATTTATTACTACCATAATCGTCATTTATTATTATTATTATTATTATTATTATTATTATTATTAAAAACTGAAATAATATAAAACATGTAGAAGTTACTGAACTCTAGCTAGTATATCAACTAAAATAATAAATGAATGCGTATATCCTGTAACTTTTAATATCTATCAAAAAAGTTCTAACAGTTTTGTAAATATTACAAAATTAGAACAGATAAAACTAACAGAGATTGGTAGGTCGTTGAACTCTAACTCCTACCAAATCTGGAAACGTAACGTCGTCTTACAGAATATGTTTAAAAATAGTGCATTTGCGCAAATAATAATTGAATCATTGAATTTAAGATAAAAATAATCAGACGAAAACTGTGGAAAATGCTTAACTTTGCAGTAATAATTATTTAATTAAATGTGTGGATGATAAAATACATTATTTTCAAAAATGTAAATATGTTTCAGGAGAAAATATTTAAAAATAAAATATTTAACTGCACGCTAATGAAATATTAACGTGCGATGATAGGAAATGTTTAATTTTGTAATCATATTTATTGAATTACATATGATATCAAACCGTGTCATTTTAAGCACATCAATTATTTTTAGAAAATTATTATTAGAAGGTTTTAAATATAAAACGTCTTTGTACTGAAATGAGATATAACTCTAATTTCTACAAAAATTATCAGCCAGTTAAATATGGAAAGGAGACAGAGATAGAATGAAAGACATATAGGTCGTTGGACTCCAGCTGATAATAAATAATGGAGATACTCTAAAAATATTTATTGATGTACATTTATCGACAGTTTTCGAGTACTATTAATGTTTTGAGTTTATTTTTTTGGAGAAAAATGTTGTTTAAATAAAAGAAAAAATATATATTAGATAAAATATATCAAAGTATAAAATTAATGAGGTTATTGAACTCTAACTTAATAAATTATTATATACCACTCTTAAAATAAAATATAAAAAGTTTTGAGAAAAACTAAATATTTTTTAATATAAAGCATATAATTATTTTTAAAAATTAGTCAATAACAGGCATATAGAAAGGCTATTTAAATCGCTGAATTCTGCGATTAAATAAAGCTAAGTTTTATTTTCGAAATTATGCTAGTATCCATAACCCAACTGCCTTTGGATATGACATTTTTAAACCATACTAAATTAACATTAGCATACACTAATGTCCTATCAGAATATTTACTGCATTTCAGTTTACTGTATTTCCTCACTATCTCTTCTTTATTTGCAAACTCTTCAGAATTTTTAATTCCAGTGAACTGTGTTTAATAGAATAATTTATTATTTTATGTATTACAAACAATAATTTTATTATTATTTATTCAAAATAATACTTTGCAAATTAATTTAAAGAAATGTAACCTTTTTGTTCCCACTTTAAGCTACGTTTTTACAATATGTGACATACACAAAAATAATCATGGCATTACATGAGATTACGTGAAATTACACAAGGAATTTTTATAGTAATTACGTTAGTAGAAGATGTTTTATTTCCAATATTAATAAAAGATGTTTTATACCGAGTTACAGATTTATATGCAGAAAACGAATCATGAAATTATATAAGGTGAATGAACTCTGTTAATAAAACAATATTAATGTACCCCATTCAATGTAAAATCATTTTAATAGTTAAAAATCATTCTTAATGGCATTTTCAGCATTTTTTGTAACATTTTCATGTAACAGAAGATGTTTTATTTCTAATTAACCATTGCATGTTTACACACATATAACGAATCATGATATTATGTAAGGTCAATGAACTCTGTTAATAAAATAATCTTAATATAACACATTCAATGTAAAATCATTTTAATAATTAAAATCCATTCTTAATAGCATTTTCAGGATTTTGTGTAACAAAAGATGTTTTATTTCTATTGTATATTTACACACAGAAAACGAATCATGAAATTACATAAGGTCAATGAACTCTTTTAGTAAAACAATATTAATTCATCTCACTGAATGTAAAATCTTCCTAATGATCGGATTAATTATTAATAGTTTTTTAAAGAAGTTTTTGCATATTATTATGTAACAGAAGATAAGTTATTTGCAATTAAATATTACATATTTTCCTTTGTTAGTGTTATCAAACTTTGCTATAAATAACCCAGTTTTCCGATTACCCCCTGCTACCCTTTGTACCCCCATCTGCATCACATCTGTACCAGCGATATCATAGTAAAGTGGGTCGTTGAACTTTTTGGAGCTATATGTGAACTCGGCACCCTTTAAAGTGTCATACTTTTTATCAAGAGCTTTTGATGTATTTTTGATCACAGTTGAGAACGCATAGAGATTTTTTAAAAAAAGAGAAAAAAAAAGTGATGTTAAATAAGTATGTTTGCTTTCAAAATAACAATTTTGCACTTCGTAAGTCTTAATACTAAAGCAAGAAATTGCCTTCCAATCTATTTTTTTTATTATCGTTAAAATTATTCTTACGTTAGAAATTAGTATTAGTAGAGTAGTATAACTAATAAAGGTCATTGACCTAATGTCATTTCATCATTCGCTTTGTGTGATGTATAGATGAAAATAAATTGCGATGATAAATAAGCAATGTACTAACTAAGCCAAAATACTTCCAATCTGTTTTTTATTATTATTATCATTAAAATATTTCTATGTTGAAAAAAATACATATATGCTACTAGAGTACTGATGCTAATAAAGGTCATTGACCTAATGTCATTTCATCATTCGCTTTGTGTGATGTATTGATGTAAATAATTAAATAAGCAATGCTTGCCTTCATAAAAATACTAAGTCTTAGCAATGAGCCAAAAATTGACTTCCAATCTATTTTTTATTATCATTAAAATTATTCTATGTTGGAAATTAGTATTATTAGAGTACTAAAACTAATAAAGGTCATTGACCTAATGTTTTTTCATCATTTTCTTTGTATGATGTATAGCTGTAAATAAATTGCGATATTAAAAAAAGCAATGTAGTACTAAGCCAGAAATTGACTTCCAATCTACTTTTTTATTATTATTATCATTAAAATTATTCTATGTTGAAAATAATATGCTACTAGAGTACTGATGCTTCTTAAGGTCATTGACCTAATGTCATTTCATCATTCGCTTTGTGTGATGTATTGCTATAAATGAATTGTGATATTAAATAAACAATGCTTGCCTTCATAAAAATATTAAATCTTATTACTAAGCCAGAAATTGACTTACAATCTATTTTTTATTATCATTAAAATTATTCCATGTTGAAAATAATACGATACTAGAGTACTAATACTAATGAAGGTCATTGACCTAATATCATTTCATCATCCGCTTTGTGTGATGTATTGCTGTAAATAAATTGTGATGTTAAATAAGCAATTACTTTCATAAAAATGCTAATTCTTAATACTAAGCCAGAAATTGACTCACAATCTATTTATTATTATCATTAAAATTATTCCATGTTGAAAATAATATGATACTAGAGTACTACTAATAATAAAGGTCATTGGCCTTTTATCATCTTTTAATCATTCGCTTTGTGTGATGTATTTCTGTAAATAAACTGCGACGTTAAATAAGCAATGTTTGCGTTCATAAAAATGTTTTTACATTCACTAAAGTATTAATACTAATCTGAATTATAATCTAAATTAGTTTTTTTATCTAATTTTTTTATGTATTAAACTAATACGTACTAATAAATACTAACATATATTTGACTGTTAAAAAACAGATTTTTTTGCTGGAAAAAAGAATTAAATAGAAAGGAAAGAAGAAGACGAAGAAGTGTGGTTTTTCTACTGACGTCTTAGATGATTTTTTTTTTTTTTAAATGTAATATTAAGATACTTTTAAAATGTGTAATAAATGTGTAGTACATGGTTTTCCTTTATTTATGAGAAATAATCAACTGGACAATTTAAATCTTTGCAACTTTAAATTACAGTTAAAATAGATAAAATAGCATTATGTTTATACATTGAAATTAGACACTAGATATTTACACCAATATTTTTACGGTTTCTCATCGTATTTCTCAGGATTAAATTAGGTTTTTTGAATACATCATTACGTTGAAATCAATAATATTCCGCTTCTGAAAATTATTATATTATTTCAGCAAATATCGCTTAAGGTTTTTAAAAAATGTACTGCATAACATACATTATGTGGGATTTCAAAGAAAATGGGCAGACGATTCTACACTGTAGCAATCCTTTCGCAAGAGAATGAACGATAACCAATAGGTCAGTGAACCCAACCAGCTCTCCGGGGTGTTTCAAACGATATCGAAGACGAGAGAAACAACTTCGAACTGGTGTTTCAACATTTCTAAAAGCATTATAAAACACACAAGAGACAAAAACGGCTTTATACAAAAACAGTGTGGATTAATAAATAATAAAGGCATCTAAGAATTTTTCTTTAAGGCGGTTCTCGAAAAAAATATATCCCCCCCCCACACACACACACATTCAATAACGCGGAACTTTGACGCATTTTATGACTCATTTTTAAACATTAAAGCATGACACTTGCAGAAGTGTTTATTGAAGTGCATTTTCTGTAAGTACAATTAGTTTAAAGTATACTCAGTTACACTTTTTATTCGATCTGATAAAAATTAAGATAGTTACGCTGCTTTTACTTTGTTCTATCATACATACTTTACTTTGATCTATCTTACATAAATCATTTAAACGTGATTATCTCAAAACTATGTTTTTAAAGTCGGTGATCACGGGGACTCGAACAAATCTCAACCAATCTTTTTTTCAAATTTGGACCAATTTTTAACAACAATATTATCTAGAGAGTAATCGTTCTTTTTGGCGATCTGGCAATTCTTTTTCTATTTATTATAAACAAACAAAGTTCAATTTTTTTTGTGAAAATCGGTACTTTAACTTTGAACGGCCGCCATTTTGTGCAAAATATTTTTTTCTTCAAAAAATCGAACGCTTACTCTCTAGTTTTAAGTGTTCATAGTAAAAACATCATGCTTTTTTATAATTTCAGATAACATTTAACAGAGTTACGGTGATTACCGTGGACGACTACCAGGACGATACTATCTCCGGAGAGCGGGTCTGCTGGGGACATCCAACTTTATTTCGTCATTATAAAAATCAGTTTCTTTTCTTTAAAGTATAATAAACAAAATACAAAAAGAGTTTTTCCAATATCTTGTTTCATTTTCCTAAAAAACAAATCCCCAAAAATACACGTTATTTTTTCGAATTTATAGATAAATATAACCCCTTAAACAAAACCATCACCAATCCTAAATACAATAAACAGATAGAAATAACAAGAAAACCGAACGGAATCCAAAATAGACAATTCAGGAACAAAATCAAAACATCCCATTCATTTACATCCACTCACGTGATGTATCACAAGATACTACAAACGATCTCAATAATGACACCTGTATGAATGCAATAATAAAATTCACTCGTGTCCGATCTCCTTCTACCACTTCACGTGTGTCCCCATTTTCCAAGTTTTTCCTCCTTTCCTTTCCCATTTCCCAGTATGTTATGTTGTGGGACACGGGTTTCGAAGCGAATGGTTTGAACTACATTGAGTTAACAAGCTAGCAAAAGAGGGTGTATGCCCTCAAAAAACAACAGAACTCCACTTTCTCTGCTTGCATAATTTCCTGGATTATGTGGATTAAGTTGTAATCTATTCAAGTATATAATAGCTCTATTGATAAGAGTGATAGGTTTTTTTGTTTGAGTGACAGTTTGTTAATTATTGTAATTGTGTATTGTAATTGCTGTAGTAGTATTATTTCACACAGTTTTAAAAATTACATTAGTTTTGGACGATAGATAATCTTTGTTATCTATGATCTTTGATATCTCTAATCTTTTTTTATCTGTGTATAATCACTGTAAAACGTATGTACATTCCGTTGATTTTACAGAAAAAAAAAAAGTGTCAGTCAAGACGCCAGTCAAAAACTGTATATGTTACGGACATAATCTGTATTTCTTACGTAAATACGGGCAAAATCTGTTAAAATAAATGAAAGTCTGTAATAAGTACAAGATTCTTTCCGTAAAATAAACAGTTTATCGCTAGCGTCCTGGTGAACTGTTTTTTTTTTTTTTTTTTTTTTTTTTTGTAAAATCAACAGATTTTTTTTTTTTTTTTTTTTTTTTAAATTTTACAGTGTTTTGAATTTCTAAGCTTTTTTTTTTTTTTTTTTAAACTCACATTCGCAAAGAATAAAACAGATATCATAATGTTATTTGTATTTTTGATGAACTAACAGACATACTGGACCACATTTTGGTGATAGACAAAGGTGTTTTTCCTTAAATAGAGATACGCGATTATTTGAACTGACTGATTGCTGTGAATTTACTTCCCACAAATTTACACACCGTCATTTATTATAAAGCAATAACTGCGAGTTGCAATTAAAAATTGTCTCAAAAGTTTCGGTTCCGAACATTGACAGCACATCATAGATATCGAATAATGCAAGTTTTTGGTATCGTAGGAGAGCTAAGGAGAAAAACCTTTCATGAAAGGGGACCACTGATCATCTTTGATATTGAGAGGTATTTGGAATTAGAGAATGTGAGAAAATATGAAATTAGATATGTAACATATTTTTTTCCCCACAATGAAAGCAAATTACCAAGTTAGCTTGAAGCTGTTACGGCTCCAATCGTTCCCGAACTCACTGATCGGTATTAGCGAAAACAGCTATTAAATTTTTCCGGTGGAATCTTCTGTGCTCCGGGCTACCTCCTTCTCAACAGTCTTAAATGGGGCGGAAGGAAAATGACAATATTATCCTCGGATGATATTCTACGTCCATTAAAACAGCATTTTCTTTCCCAATGGAAAGCATTACTAATATCTTTATTAGAACAAATTCGACATGGTCTTGTAGAAAAATTTTGTTGATAATGCATAGTAGATGTTCTAGAAGCAAAAAATATCCGCCTAATTAATTAATTTAGGCATCGATTCCCTATAACTTTTACAGACATTTAGAAAAATATGCCAAGTTGATACTGTGACAGCAGAAGCCAAGATTTTAAAATTGAGTGAAAAAGTTCCAACAAAGAAAATAGGCAACAAGTTTGTTTTCTTGATATGGCCCATAGTGCTTTGATATTAAATAATAAATAAAAGCATACATATGGTATTTTTGTTGAGTATTTATGTGATATTATTATAGTATAATTGTTGTCGTTTATATGAATCGTTGATCACTGGAATCAGAAGATTATTTTTATTCGGTCAAAGAAAATAAAACGAAAATCATGTTATTTCCACTACATGTTGGAACCAGCCATGATCCAAATGTGATTAATTTAAACAGCATTTATTTATGTGTATTACTTTATGTATAAAGTAAGTCATGTATAGAAGTCATGTTTTGTACAAAAGGATTTTATTCAATAGTGCCCTGTTTTTATACATGTGATAAAAGTAGCATAATTATTTCTATTTTATTGCCAGTGTGATTTAGCAAAGCAGCTGATTCGATTAATAGGTAATTCCTAAAAGTGGTTCCTATTAGATATTTGATTTATATACTAGTGGGTTGCGAAATGTATCAGATTTTACAGAGGCTTGATTCACGAAAGCTTGAGAATCGATACATTAAAGTATTAATTTTTAAAATCAAATTTTCATACTTCCCCTAAACCTTACAAACATCTATCTTGAAAAAATTTGGCTAACTGAATTGTGTGTGTGTGGGTGGGGAGGGGGGGGGGGTGCTTTTCATTCCTCTATATTTTTCGTTCGTTTGACGTGTCTATTCTCGGAAGTTTGAGAACTAATGTTTTAAAATAGCAATTTTTGACCTGTAGACCATTTGAATGGTAGGCTCCTCTTCTTCCCTTTTCGTTTGTTCGATGAGTCAATTCATGGAAGTTTAGGAACCAACGCATAAAGATGTCAATGATAAAAAAATATCAGTTTTTCGGTTTGTCAGAAAGTTACAAAAATTCTTCTTGAAAAGTTTTGACAATTTGAATGGGAGGGAGATTTTTCCCCCAATGTTTTTCGTTCGTTCGATATGAAAGTTTGGGAACCAATATTAATGTCTAAAAATAAGAAATTTTTCACTTCGTCTAAAAACTACAAAAATCTCTCAAAAATTACATACATTTTTTGACCATTCGAATGGGGGGGGGGGGGGTGTTCCTTTCCCCGTGTTTTTCGTTCGCTCGAGGTCGTTCGGTAACCCCTCCAATCGGAGTGCAATGCCCCAGTATTCCGGTTGAGAGCGCGGGTTCGCCTACTTTCGCTCGCTCGGCACTAGTGACCTTGAATTTGCAGGACATCGAACCCGTGGCGGTGTTTGGCGTACGCCAAACCATGCCAAGATCCAGCCAATTTAAAGCCGTAATGGTTATTGACCTCACTCAGGTATGCTGCCGAAGAATAAATATATCTTGTTTAGCTGAACACTAAGTGATAAATATGTGTTAATAACAAAGTTCATTTCTGGCATGATAAAGACGATGAAATATGGAGTACACATATGTGCCCCAGATGGGAACGGATGTTCCGGAACAATTTTTTTTTATCAGTCAGTATGCCAGTGATATATATTTCCGATACATCTTTCGCAAAAAGATGTCAAACATGAGTGATGTGAATTTTAATATACTTTTTTAAATACGTTAATTTTACTATAAATTTAATCAGGTCTTTTCTCCAGATATCGCATCAACTCTAAGATATTCCTTCACGTTTTAAGTTTGTTCGATGAATAAGATCTCGAAAGTTTAAGAACCGGTGTTTTAAGACATTAATATTTTAAAATGCCAATTTTTGATCCTGCCCCAAAAAATACAAAAATCCCTTTTGAAAAATGTTCACCATTTGAATTGGGGGGGGGGGGGGGGTTCCCTATATTTTTCGTTTGTTCGACGAGTCATGAAAGTTTGGGAACCAATGCATAGAGGTATCAATGTCAAAAAATATCAGTGATTTCGTAAAAAAATATCAACCTATGAATGATGGGAATTTTAGTATATATATATTTTTTAAATAAGTAAATTTTAGAATAAATTTAATAAGGTCTTATGTCCACATATACGCATCAACTCTAAGATAATTATTGATTTAAAAAATCAAACTCAAACAGGGAATAAAAATGCAACAGCATATATACATAACAAGTAATATAAAAAAAAATAAGTCAATTCCTACTTTTTAATCATAAATATATAAAATAAACCCGTGCAGCATTAATGTTCCACGTTATCTTTATTGAACATTATTTTATAATCATCGTTGCGGTATTTTATTTTTTGTTGGCATCACTCATTTGAGATAAATCTTTCATTTCATTTATGAAAACAATGGTAGAAATTTTTTTCTCCCATATTAAAATTAAAATTAATTAATTAAATTTAATTAATTAATTAATATTTAAAAAAACTGTATTAACATCAATTGACATCCAGTACAAGTTTAAAAAATTTTATTTGAACTTGAATGGATGAATAGAAAATATTTTATTAACGATTGAAAATTCCAACAAGATATATAGAGAGAGAGTGTGAGCTAATAGTAGGAATTTAAAAATAGATATTAAAATAAAATAGCTGGCTATACTGATCGTTAGATGAAAAGATAATATAGCGACCGCCTCTTAAACAAGTCACGTTTGTGCACACGAATTTGATAAAATAAAGCTATTGAATTTAATGTGCAAGAAAAATTACATCATCTGTATTACATAGTATATCATGTTTTTGTTACATAAGGATTTTGATTTAATTTATAAAAGGAAATTGATTCAATAAATTCATATGAATGATGTCTAATATACATAACATATGTTACAATTCTAGAGATAAATAACTTTTTATTAATAATAGCATATTGCGTTTTAATATTTGAAAAATTCCAACTATAAACATAGATTACAATCTTGAATCCTTTCTTTTATGTATATTTATATTTGTATATATTTTTTAATTTATAAATTAATCTGATATTTTCGACTATTGAGAACTAGTTACAAGTAACTCAAAAAATGTGGACTATCTGATTAATAACCAAATAGTTGAAAATCCTTTACCACTTTAAATATACAGTTTTTAATGAGTTACTTGTTTTAACTAAATTTCATTTAATAATAATTTGAAAATTGTAGTTATATATTTACAAATTAGAAAAAAAAACATAGTATTTAAATTTGTCCTAAACAAACACAATGCTTCTGATTATATGACATAATTAAAAGTAAGAACCAGATAATTCATAACTACCCAGAAAATTGAACACAAATTCAAAAGCATGTGACTTGAAAAAAATTGTAACATAACTGAATCATTATTCAAGCTTAAAATATCAAATTTCATAATTTTTTTTTTTTTTTTTTTGTTTTTTTTGTTTTTTTTTTAGAATGAAATTAATCATAAATTATTTTTATAAAAGTATTAACCAGAATAAATAAATGAAAAATTTACAATTTTTGAAAAATGAAATCTTTCCTCATCAATGGTATTTATCAAAAACAAATAAAAAAATTTATTTAATTTAATTTTAATTTTTAAAAAAATCATAAAAAATACTAAAATTTTACAAATTATAATGTTCGCTTTTTCAAATTAATTGTATAATCTTTTTTTTTTAATTTCTATACTTGTTTCTTGGTTTTTCATCATGATTTTTTTTTTTTTTTTTTTTTTTTTTACATTAAGAAACTAAACAAAATAAAATATAAAAAATAAAACTAAAACTAGTAATAAAATCTAGGACTCTATACATTTTATACATTTGAATTTAAAATTTATACATTTAAGTTAGAATCCTGCATCGGGTCGGTAACCCGATTTTACCAGAATACAACCCGATCCGTGGGTCGGGGTCGGGTGGTTGTTTCGGGTTCGAGCAGTTTTTGGGTTGAATTTTGATTTATTGCGGGTCGGGTTCGGGTTAATCCAATTTTTCAAGAGAAAATCCAAAATATTTTTTCAGATGAAAAACTAAATATCAGAATATGAATACGACTTAACATGTTCATTTTTCTACATAAAACATAAAAATGGTCTTAAAGGTATGAATATAGACCTTTTTTTCCCCATAATTGCATTAAATTCTCAGTCGTTTATTTTATTTTATTTTATTTATTTATTTATTTATTTATTTATTTATTTTTATATTTATTTTTTATTTTATTTTTTAGGGCGGGGGGGGGGGGGGGGATCGGGTCTTGGGTCGGCGAAAAAAATTTTGTCGGGCTTCGGGTTAACGAAATTTTTTTTGTCGGGTTCAGGTTGACTTTTAAATAAAATTTTCGGGTCCGCAGGACTATAGTTTAGGCAGATAAAAATTATGGCAATTTTATTGAATACTATTACCATTTTAAATCGCTCTCCCCATCTCCATCAAAACTTCTTCATACGAAATAATAAACATTATCAACAGTTTGGTCTTATCGATTGATATTGTTTCCGAGCAGAGCAGACGATTTCAGGTTGTTGCTACTGAGCAGGGGCAAATGACCTCAAAGACTCAGTATAGTCACTTTGTAATTCATTCAATTTGCCTACCTCTCTTGTCGATAGCTCAAAGGAATCTCGCAAACATGTTAATGACTTTATATAACCGGGCGATTCAAAATAGATGTTATGTCGATTATCGCTTAAACCGTTGATGATAGAAAGATACTTCTAATTAGAAAAGCATACAAATCAAGTACAGCTATTAGGAATGGCATTTATTTTGCAAGGGGATGTATACATGTTAAAGTACGAAAAATATTTTTTATACGGTCTCTGAACCCTGTGCGTTATATTTAGAAACATTTTCTTCACACTTTGAGAAGTACAACAATAAAAACGCCATTCTTCTTACGATCAAAACGTACCGAGTTATTATACTGTGAAGTTGATGAACTTCCTGCACGAAAAACGGACAGACGATATTTTTGTACCGGAAAGCGACGAAATTTAATAAATTTTAAAGTATCATAACTCGATGAGCCTGAGTTATCTGATATTACAACAAAACATAATCACACACAAAAATAAAATAAAATAAATAAATAAATAAAAAGATTTTTAAAGTTATAAAAAATAATTTAAAATAATTAATTTTTAAAAGGAAAATATTTTTTTGATTTTTGTGCTCTTTTTTAATAAAAACTTTTTAATATACTTTTATAACATGTTTTATTTATTATTATTATTATTATTATTATTATTATTATTATTATTATTATTATTATTATTATTATTATTATATTAGTTGTATATTATTATTATTAATATTATTATATATTACTAGTAGTATTATATTATTATTATTATTATTATTATTATTATATTAACTGAAGCCACAAGTTATGAAAAGAAAAATATTTTCTAAGCTTCTATCTCCCGTATTGATTCATTTTGATTATAGTTATCCTTAAATTTGTTTGTTTTATTTTTTTTTTATCGGCAGAACATAATACTGTATACTTAACACCACTCCAGTTTTTCTTTTCTTTTTAAGTTATAGTTTTGAGTTATATTAGACGTTTTTTGTTTTTTGTTTTTTATTCACTTTATTTAATCTACTAATTTCTATTCATTTTATAGAAGAAAAATACTACTTCCACAGAAAATGCTTCGTCACCATAATCCAGGTATAAATTTCGTTCTTATTACATCCACGTAGTTAATTGACAACAGCTTATTATTTTAAAGTTCAAGATAGAACTGATATCCTCGTCAGTCAGTATGATTTTTTGGTTCATTGAACGGTTATTATTAAATAAAAATAAATAGAAATTATATCTGAAATATAATTATTTCAATGTAATACATTTCTGGAGTAAAATTAAAGATATTTTTCCCATCAAAACTCCATTACGTTAATCTCCTTCATCTAGTTTAGTAATTTCGGAAAGAATGAATTCCGCATGAGTAAGCTTTCCTTAAAACTAACAAATTCACAAATGATCTTTATTTTATATATATATATATTTTATAATTATTATTATAAGTTCACAAAAAGTAAAGTTCAGCATAAAATAAAGTTAAGATCTTTTGTTTATTTATTTATTTTTGGACATCATGAAATAAATTTGTTTCGCATTTTGTATAAACATAAATTTAAGAATTAAACTATTTTAAATTTAAATGTAATTTAATTTAATTTTGTATTATTTAAAAGCAAAAATCTGTTTAACTTTTTGTATAATCATGAACCCTATTTTTACTTTGTACTCTTAGCTCTTTTTTAAACATTTTTTTTTTTAAGTTTATTTTGAAAATACGTATATAAAATATTATTAACTTCTTTTTTTTTTTCTGTAACTTTAAATGATAAAAAGTACTTATTATTTAAAAGGTGATTTTTTAAATACATTTATGGCGTAAACATAATGATATTTTTCACCAAAATTCTATTACATTAATCTCTGTCATCTAACTTAGTAATTTTGGAAATAATGGATTCCTCATGAGTAATCTTTTCTTAAAACTAACAAATTCACCAGAGATCTTTATTTTATTTATTTTTATTTTTTCATTATAAGTTCACAGACATTAAATTCAGCATAAATTTTAGTTCAACTTTTTTGTTTATTTATTTATTTTTTATTTATTTTTGGACATTATGAAAATTTAAAAAAAATTCAGAAGGTGTATAAATATGAGTTTATGAATTAAACTATTTTTTTAATCATTTAAAATTAATTAATTTTTTTTATTATTTAAATTAATGTACATTAATTTTATATAATACTATTAATTTTATTTTATATTAATTTATATTAATTTTATATTATATTATTTATTTATATTAATTTTTTAATTATCTAATTATTTAAATTAGTTAAAAAATAATTTATTTTTTATTTTTTTATTATTTAAAAGCAGAAATGTATTTAACTTTTTGTATAATCATGAAACCTATTCCTACCTTGTACACTTCGTTCTTTTTATTTATTTATTTATTTATTTATTTATTTATTTATTTATTATTATTATTATATTATTATTATTATTATTATTGTTACAATTTACCTTGAAAATATATAAAATATTATGAACTTTTTTTTCTGTAATTTTAAACAATAAAAAGTATTAATTATTTAAAAGTGATTTTTCTTCTTTTTTTCGTTTCTTTTCTTTTTTAAATTTTTATGTCTCAGACCCTAAAATTTAATTCCAATCCACGTAGGGTATTCAGCTAATTCTCATTCACGCTTCATAATTTAGAAAGATCTCACGCATAGATTAGGCTAATCGCGAATAAAAATCACACTCCCTCTGTCATTTGCCCGTGCATTTTTACTTTCGTCACTTAATAATTACCACAAAAACACTGCTAAGCTATAATTCCTCGGTTATTACACACTTAACAACAAATTACGTGACGATTATGCATGCTTGCGCAACCGTGGCGAATATCGAAAAACGAACCATTCGGAGAACCTAAGCCATTCGGAGCAATTAAACGCAAAAACGCATTAAATGACGCATTTTTTTTCCCCGATGCGTTCAATAAGCGGATACATCTCCTTACGTTTTAGTTAAATTTAATAAAACATTCCCATGGAACATTACAGAACAACATGCTCGGGAAAAGGAATCTTCCAATGTGACGAAATTCCTCAGGGAACGACAAAAAAGAACAAAGAACGTCGCTGGAAGTGGGGGGTTGGGAGGAGAACTGCTGGCCTTGACCAGAAGTTAAAAGAGAGGGCATTGGCACACGAAGAGTTCGTTCAACTCCTCAGGCTTGTCTGTATGTCTCTTATCGAAATGATGAGGTAGATATATTATTTGTTTTTGTTTTTTCTAATAAATATCGATAAATTACCAAAGGAAAATAATCGATGAAATCTTAAATTAAAATAGATATCGATAAAATACTCGTAATTAATTAAAATACAGGTAAAATATAAACATTTCGCGGGAAATAGAATGCTAACAAGTATTTTTTTTTTTTTTTTTTAAACGTTATTATTTGTTTTCAATATTAAATATCGATAAAATAATTAATCGATGAAAATTAATCAATGAAATTTAAATTAAAATAAATATCGATAAATTACTCATAAGTGAATATCGATAAATTAATGAATAGAAGTAAAATGTAAACCTCCACGGAAAACGAAATTGCTGCAATTAAATATTTAAAAAATAATACGCTGAGTCTGGAATTAAAATAAATATCGATGAAATGTTACATTAATATAAATATCGATAAAATAATAAACTGGAACACAGGTAAGACATAAACATTCCACGAGACTAGAATTACTGGAATAAATATGTCAAATGTGTTTTATTTGTTTTTGCTAATGGTTATCAGTAAATTATCAAACGGAAATATTCGTTGAAATCTCAAATTAAAATGAATATCGATAACTTAATAAATACAAGTAAAATGTAAATTTTCAGGGAAAATGAAATTACTGCAGTTAATTATTGTAAAAATAAGCCATTGAGTCTGTAATTAAAATAAATATCGATTAAATATTAAGTTGAAATATTGGTAAAATGTACACATTCGAAGGAAAATAGAATTACTGATAAGAAATATCGATACAATATTAAAGTAAAATAATCGATGAAATATTAAAAAGAAATATTGGTAAAATATAATTATTTCACATTGAAGTCTGAGGATAAAATTACGCGTATGAGATTTAAGGATATATCTATAAAATCCAGTTTCTTATGAAAATCTAATAAATCTAAATTATCATAAAATAGGTTAAAACTAATAATTTAGTAATTATCTTTATTTTTCCTTTAATTATTTAATAATTCAAACTTTTTTTTTTTTTTTTTTTTTTTTTTTTTTTGAGTGGAAGTTTAGGAATCGGGGGTTTGAGGGGTGAACTGTTGGCCTTGACCAGAAGTTAGAAGTGAGGGCATTGGCACACGAAGAGTTCGTTCAACTGCTGAGCCCTGTCTGTTTGTCTGTTATCGATATGATGATATATATTATAAGTTTTTGCTAATAAAGATCGATAAAATATGTAAGAAAATTAATCGATGAAATTTAAATTAAAATAAATATCAATAAAATACTCGTAATTACTTAAAATACAGATAAAATATAAACATTTCATGGGAAATAGGATACTGATAAGTATTTCTAAAAGGTTATTATTTGTTTTTCTAATAAAGATCGATACAATAAATAAGAAAATTAATCGAGGAAATTTAAATTATAATAAATATCGATAAAATACTTGCAATTAATTAATATACAGGTAAAAATTAAACATTTCACGGGAAATAGGATGCTGATAAGAATTTTTAAAACGTTATTATTTGTTTCGGCTAATAAATATCAGTAAATTATTAAAGGAAAAAAAAATGATGAAACCTTAAGTTAAAATAAATATACACAGAATAATAAATATAAATACTGGTAAAATTAAAATATTTTACAGAAAATGGAATGGCTGATAATAATTATATCAGAAATGTTATTATTTATTTTTGTTAATAAATATCAATAAATTAACGAAAAAAAAATAATCGATAAAATCTTAAATTAAAATAAATATCGATAGAATAATAAATAAAAATATACGTAAAATATAAATCTTTCACGGAAAATGAAATTATTGCTAATAAATATTTTAATAATCTTCTTTTGTTAATATTTTCGTTAATATTTTTGTTTAGCATTTGATCCGTTAAATGTTATCTTTTTTTTCGGCTAATAAATATCAGTAAATTACTATATAGAAACATAATAAATGAAACTTAAATTAAATCAAATATAACTTTAAATTAAATAAAATATAAATTAATTAATAAATTGAAATAAAGGTAAAATGTAAACATTCCACTGATAATATCTATCGATCAAATATAAAAAGAAAATAATCGATGAAGTCTTAAATTGTAATAAGTATCGATAAAACATTAATTTCAAATACTGGTAAAAAATAAATAAATAAATAAACATTCCATAGAAAATTGTATTACTGCTAATAAATATAGATTAAATATTGGAAAAAAATAACTGATGAAATATTAAATACAAATATTGGTACTATATAATTATTTCACAGAAATCCGAGGGAAAAAAAAATATTGTGTGGCATGACATTTATTAATATTTTTATAGAAACTATTTTCTCGTGAAAATCTATTAAATATAAATTATCATAAAACTTGTGATAATAAAATAACTGGCGAGGAATATAATATATTAGAAGACCCTTTTATTCCAATGTTGAGTAAATTAATTGCTTTCGAAACTATAATCATATGTTTTTACTCACAATCTAAAAAAAAAAAAAAAAAAAAAAAAAAAATCTACATCTATACATATTATGTATATCTTTTTTTTCTCCAGAGTACATGTAAATCAATCTCCTTTTTTTTCTCCAGATGTTGAGTAAATTAATTGCTCTCGAAACTATAGCCACGTGTTTTACTCACCGCCGCCGGAAGAAAAAAGATCTACAGCTATGCATAATGTCGATTTTCTTTTTTCTCCAGACTACATGTAGACCTTTTTTCTCCAGATGTTGAGTAAATTAATTGCTCTCGAAACATTTTTCGCGTGTTTTTACTCGCCACAGTAAGAAAAAAGATCTACATATATACATATCATGTAGATAATCTTTTTTCTCCAGATGTTGAGTAAAATTAATTGCTCTCGAAACTATAGTCGTGTGTTTTCACTCATCATCTGAAGATAAAATGTATACATCTATACATATAATAACATGCGTTACACTTAAAAATATAGTAATTCACTAAACTTTTCCATCGAATATCTAAAAATGTAAACTCTTTTTTTTTTCTTTTTTTCTAAATCGGGGGTTGGGGAGGTGAACTGTTGGCCTTGACCAGAAATTAGAAGAGAGGGTATTGGCACAGGAAAAGTTCGTTCAACTCCTCAGCTATGTCTGTTTATCTGTTATCGATATGGTGAGATTTTATTTAATAATTTTGATCATTGTTTCATACTATTATTATATTATTCGTTATTGCTAATAAAAATCGATAATCTAATTAAGAAAATTAAATTAAATTTTAATTTTAATTTAAATTAAAATAAATATCAACAAAGTACTCGCAATTAATTAAAATGCAGGTAAAATATAAACTTCCACAGGAAATAGAAAGCTGATAAGTATCATTAAAACTTTGTTATTTGATTTGGCTAATAAATATCAGTAAATTACAAAAGGAAACTAATCGATGGAACTTGAAATTAAAATAAATACCGGCAAAATACTTAATAAAAATATAAGTAAAATATAAATATTTTATGGAAAATGGAATTGCTGCTAATAAATGTATTAGAAATAGTATTATTTACTTTTGTTAATAAATATCAAGAAATTATTAAAGGGAAATAATCGATAAATAAATCGATATTATTATATATATTATTATGTAGATCTTCTTTTTATTGTGGCTTTATTTTTCTTTCATTATTTTTATCCGATTTTTTATAGTTTAATTTAAATTTTTATTCAATGTTTATATCAATTCTTCTTTTTTCTTAAATTAAAATAAACATCTATACATATCGTAAAATAAATTATTTTCATTAATTTAGTAATTCAGTAGTTTTTTTTTTCGTTTGTTTGTTTTTCCATCAAGGCTGTTCTCAAATCTAAATTGTCTACTTTCTGGTGCATTTTTTAATTGATATTTGTTCTTAAGCGCATGCAATTAGCAGGTGCTCTTTTTCAGAAACTATATAATATAACCACTTTTTATTTTTATTTTTTGCTAAAGAGACAGGAGATCTTTCAGAAAATGATGTCAAAGTTGGCATTCTGGACCGAATAACAAAATCGTTTTAATTAAAAATGTAATTAATTTATGGAAAAACGAAAAAAGAATTGTTCGATGGCAAATCACTTCAATAATCATGCCTCCAAGTATCAGACTTGCAAGTTTAAAATTAGTCAGAAAATGTGTTAGAAAATGTGTCAGAAAATTCGCGTTGTTGAGAGGGGGAAACATTTTTTTGAAAACAGACTTAAATTTTGTAATAATTTAAACTCTTTTTTTTTTCTTTTTTAAGTGGATGTTTGGGGATTGGGGGTTGGTGAGGTGAACTGTTGGCCTTGACCAATAGTTAGAAGCGAGGGAATTGGCACACGAAGAGTTCGTTCAACTCCCCAGGCTTGTCTGTATGTCTCTTATTGGAATGATGAAATAATATTATTTGTTTTTGTCAATGCATATCCATAAAATATTAAAGAAATATATTGGTGCATTAAAAAATTTCTAAAAAAAAAAACCTGTTTGGAGGCTAATAAATGTAGTTAGAAAGAATATTAAATTATACTAAATTTAAATATTATCAAAGACCTCCAAAAACATAATTACTCTAATAAACCTCGATAAAATGTTAAGGGAAAAGAGTCGATGATCATTAAATTAAAATGATAATAAAATTTATAATTAAATCATAATTATAATATTAAAAAAAAATTCACGGAAAATGTAATTACTACTAATAAATATCATTAAAACATTAAAGAAAAATAATTAGTGAAATAAATTATAAATAAAACATTCATTAATTGAATTTATTATGATTCACAAAAAAACGTTTTTAAACGTTTATTTTGTTAATCATTAAAAGCTTTTTATGAAACATTGCTTCGAAATAATTGCTTTTACAATTTCATTAAATCATTAAAAAATAAAATAAAATAAAGGATATTAATTTATATATGTATGTATATAGATTGTTTAATTACAAAAGCACTTTCATCTACTTTTCTCGTGTTTAAATTTCTGTAATGTATTTTTATAATAGTACGATGATGTCGATCAAATATTTATCACTAACACAATTAAGTAATTATCAACAAATATCACATAATACTTTATTAAATTATTTACGAAAATGGTGAAATAATGAAATTACAGAGTTATTATTTAATTAGCCAGTAGTTAAACAGTGTCTAATTCCTGCTATGTATGACGCATTTTTATGAGAGATGATAATATTGATGAAATAATTATTAGTTATTTAGCAAGAAATATTATAAAATACTATTAATTCACAATTTATTTATAAAAATTCGACAAAATAATAAAAAATATAGAATTATTTTTTAATTAGCCAGTAGTTAAAATACAATGTCTAAATTCTTGATATGTATCTTTATCAGAGTATGATAATATACATCAAATAATCATCAGATGTTTATCTATAAATAAAAATATTTCATTAAAGATATGTATTACTTGTAAAATGGATAAAATAATGTAAAATTCCATTTTCTCTAAATTCTTGCTGTGAATTTTTATGAGAGTATGATAGTATATAGATCAAATCTTTATGAGTAATTTACCGACAAATATTATAAAACAAACCATTGTCTGCACGAATTACTTGTAAAAATAGATTACATAACTAATGAAAAATATTGATTTATTGTTTCATTAGTCAGTAGTTAAACAATATTCAAATTCAGCTGTCAATAAAGAGACGAAAGAGGAAGAAAAATATAAGATGTCGCTTGGAAGAGACGGGAGTTTAGAGCAAGCAGCGATTGCTTGGCCTTGACCAAAAGTTAAAAGCGAGGGCAATGGCACACGGAGAGTTCGTTCAACTCCCGATGTCGCTCTATCAGTGACTATTTTGATTCATGTGAATATAAGTTGAGGCGCTGTAAAGCATGTTCTGTGCGGATCTTTAAATATTTAGGCGAAAAAAATAAAAACTTATTTTTAAGCATAAATTTTATATGGAACATTCAAATTTATTGTTTGCTGTAGTATCTCGTCAAGGCATTCTTCTTCTTTTTATTTTATTTTACAATTTCGCTTTTCAGATTTTATTTTTATTTTTATTTTAATTTTTATTTTTTATGAACAATAAGCTATTGTACTTTATTTTGCCTTCATTAATTTATATCAAACTAGTAATTTAATACTACTACTTTTAAATCAATATTTGAAGAAATCAAAGAGGAGTGTGTGTGTGGGGGGGGGGGGGGGGGGAGCAGATCGCATGGCGTTGACCAAAAGTTAAAAGAAAGTGCAATGGCACACGGAGAGTTCGTTAAACTCTCTATCAGTGAGTATTTTGATTTATGTGAATATAATATAAGTTAAGGCGCTGTAAATCATGTTCCACGCGGATCTTTAAATATTTATGAAACAATCAAAACTTATTTTTATGCATCAATCTTATATGGAATTTTTAAATTTAATTTTTGCTGTAGTATCTGGTCAAGGCATTCTTCTTTTTATTTTATTTTAGAATTTTATGTTTCGGATTTTATTTTTATTTTTATTTTTATTGTTTATTAATAATAAGCTATCCGTTTTTATCTTGCATTCATTCTTTTTACTTTTACTTAAAAAAAAAATATCAAACTAGTAATTTAATAGTTTTATTTTTAAATGCTTAATTGAATCAATCAAAGAGGGAAGTTTAAAGCAGATCGCTTGGCCTTGACCAAAAGTTAAAAGCGAGGGCAATGGCACACGGAGAGTTCGTTCAACTTCCGATGACTCTCTATATCAGTGATTAGTTTGATTTTTTGAGAACATAAGTTGAAGCACTATAATATATGTTCTTTACGGATCTTTAAATATTTATGCAAAATCAAAATGTATTTTTATGCCTTAATTTTGTAAGGAAATTTTAGATTTAATATTTGAATTAGTATTTTTTTTCTTCTCATGCATACTTTTCTTCTACTTTTTTTTTTTTTTTTTTTTTGTGTGTGTGTGTTTGTGTGTGTGTCAGAATTTTAAAAAGGATAGAACTGTTTTATTTTTTAAGCTAATGATAAGTAAATAATTTTCAATCTAAAAGCAATAGTTTGTGACATTTTTCTTTCGCCATGATGTAGTTTTAGAAATACTCATAAAAAAAAAAAAATCTTTAAAAATTATAAAAATACTTTTATTTGAGTCGTAAAAATATTTTTTATTTAAATTTTTATAGCATTTTCTTCAAAAATGTTGTTTAATTTTTTTTTTATTATTTTTTTTTAACACAGAAAAATGTAAAAATAAAATTAATTAAAATAAAGATAATAAGTGATAGTTGACAGTATAGTGATAAATATTTGGTAGTATTTCGTTAAATATCTATTAAAAATAAATAATAAATTATATGTAATTTACTTCTTAAATATAAATTTTCTTTATTAAACCAGAAAAAATTAGGTTAGATTCTATATTAAAATTTTAAATAAACAACATATACTTTTAATTTTCAACTCGTAATAAGTTATTAAATTTGTAATTTTATTTTTAAATCAATGGCTGCGGATATATTTTACTTAGATTGACATAGTGTACTTAAATCGTATTACTTAAAAAAAAAAAAACTTTATAGGAAAAAAAATATATCTAAGTTGTTCAATTTCAAATGTTGCAATTCTGAATATTTTTGAAATTTAGCAATTAATTTCAGAAAAAAAAATCTTTAATTCATACTCTTATTATTATTATTATTATTATTTAATTATTGCTTCATTTTATTTCTGCTTCATTTTTCTTTCTTTGTTTTATTTCTTTAATTAAAATTTTTATTCGTTATATATTTTGTCTACCATATTTAATAAATATAACTTTTATATAAAAATACGTTTAGTGCATCATATAAATGTTTAATTAATGATTTTGTAATTTTGCTTTCCGTAACAAATGTAATGTGTAATATTTGATTAATACAAAAAAAAAAAAAAAAAAAAAAATGTTTACCATTAAATTAATTTTTTTAATTATTTATTTCCTCTTTATTTAATTTATAGACTGTATTTTTTCTTTTCTTTTCTTTCTTTCCCTTTGGTATGCTACTGTTAACAAAACATTGTATAGAAATAAAATATTTTTTTGGAGTTAAACAAATAAAAAACAAAAATAAAATATGAACAATTATGCCTTAGAAAATATTTATTAAATTAAAGGAAAAAAAAAATAAATAAATCCCTCAACACTTCAAGCACACATCTTCAATCTGAAACACAAAATTACATAATTAATATTAGGTCACGAGTTCTAACCATTGAGCAACATTACAAACTTTCAGATATTATGCAAAAATGTTTGTTACAGAAAACTGGCAACAGTAAACATGGAGAAAACGATTCTTCCATCACTTGGGAGCAATGCACAGAACGTATGTGTCCTTGACCGGGTAGAGAGGATGCTGGCATGCTAAACCCTCGGTTCATTCAACTCCAAGACGCCTGTTGTTGGTGCGAATATAGAATATACACAGGATTCGCTTTACATAGATTTATATAGATTTCCGGTCTACAAGGTGTTAGCTTTTTCATATCTAGTTTCAGGGTATGTGAAATTGAAGACAATATTGAATTAAAGCAATATCGTCTGGAAATGTTTGCATTAAAAATTTAAAGAAATATCACCAATAACATAAATGGTGAAAAAAAATCCAAAATCGTCTGCTATAAAATAATAATAATAATAATAATAATAATAATAATAACTGGGTAAAACTAGGTCGTTCACCCCTGTAGAGTAAATTTCAAAAATTAAGAATGTTTTGTACAATTACGTTTCTTTTATTATTATATGTAGATTTCTTGTCTACATTGTGTTATGTATTTTATATGTAATCTTGGAATATATCCAATTTTAGGGTATGTGAAATTGAAGGCAATATTGAATTAAAACAATAGCGTCGGGAAATGTTTTGCACTAAAAATTTAAAGAAATGTCACCAATGTTGAAAAAAAAATCCAAAATTGTCTGCCATTAAATAATAATAATAATAATAATAATAATAATAATAATAATAATAATAATAATAATAATAATAATAATAATAAACTGGGTAAAACTAGGTCGTTCACCCTTGTTGAGTAAATTTCAAAAATTAAAAATGCTTTGTGCAATTACCTTTCTCTTATTATTATACAGATTTCTTGTCTACATTGTGTTATGTATTTTATATGTAATCCTGGAATATGCAAAATTAAAAACGATAATGAAATAAAACTGGAAACGTTTTTACTAAAAATATTAAGAAAAACATTGGCAATAAGACATACAAAAAAAAAAAAAAAAAAAAAAAAAAAACTCCAAAATTGTCTGCAATTAATAATAATAATAATAATAATAATAATAAAGTAAAAACTAGGTCAGTTACCCCAGTTCAGTAAATTTAATAAATGAAGAATGTTTCGTTCAATTGTGTTTATTTTACAATTATATAGATTCCCGGTCTACTATTGTGTTAGCTATTTTATACGTAATTCTGGAATATGCAAAATTAAAAACGATAATGAGATAAAACAATCACGCCTGGAAAAGTGTTTGTTGAAAATTTAAAGGAAATATTAATAATAAGATATACGAAAAAATCCCAAAATCGCCTTCAATTAAAAGAAAAATAAAGTAAAAACTAAGTCGTTCACCCTAGTTGAGTAAATTTCAAAACTTAAAAACATTTTGTTTAATTTCGAATCTTTTACGGCTGAACATTTTTAGTAACTGAAAAAACACGTGTGTAGAAATAAAATTTTCAAATTAAAAATTGTATGTATGGAATGGAATATATTTATCCATACAAATAGTATATGGGGAAAAAATAAGCACTATTAATATTTTATAAAATAAATAAAATAAATATATTTATTATCGTTTGAAAATTTCCAGAAATTTTTTATTTAAATAATTAAGATTTCAACAATATAAATTAATTTTTTTTTTAGTTGTTTGTGAAAGAAAATTTCCATAAAGAAAGGCATTCACCTCGGTTAAATAAAATTTTATGGAAATTCATAAATCTTTATATAACTTTATTAATGTTATATTTATATTTATATAGCAATAAATGGTAAACAAATAATAATTTAAAAAAAAAAAAAGAATTAATAATGTTCATCAGAGTAAAACCATAGAAAAGAAAAAAAAGAAAAAAAAAAGCTAATCAAAAGTGCCCTAGAATAAATATTTATTTTTAAAATCGTCTGTTTTTGAAATTTACAATAATTACAATTTATATCTTTCCAAGTGCGAAAATTAAATTTTTGTGATTCTATTATTATTATTATTATTACTAAAGTAAATCAACAATGGGTATTAATTTATCATTTTCATAAATTTAAAAATAAAACAGCAAAACCAATAGTCAATCTACTTTAAGAGTTTATAATTAAATAAAAAAAAAAATGAAAAAAAAAAAAAACGGGTTTAACATGATTGCTGTTAATAATAACTATACGTAATTTTATTAGACCTTTTTTGTAGCAGCTACACATGTATGTTAATAAATCTAATATGCTAATCTAGTATAATATTAAGCTATTAGAAAGAGAATTCCACTCAAATCGATTATGAAAATGTGAATGAAGCGAATATACTTTAATAATAAAAGGCTGAGGAATACACACGGAAATAATATTAAAATAACATATCACAAAATAATGTGACACAACGCTTTTAGAAAAAGAATTCCAATCAAATCGATTATGAAAATTTGATTGAAGCGAATATACTTTAATAATAATAATTAAAAAACTAAGGAATACATGCGGAAATAATATTAAAATAACATATAGCAAAATAATGTGACACAAGGCTTTTAAATATTATCTAATTTTTTATATAAATGCATGCGATGAAACGCTGATGTAAAAACTCACTAACGAAAGCTCAGAGAGCTCACTTGCATGACTTGAATAAGTTCATTCAACTTCCCGAGTCTAATGGTTTTTCTGCATAAGCTGCACTTGCATGCGTGAATACATTTTAAAATATAAGTTCTCAAGAAAGTAAAGAAAAAAAATGTTTTATGAGTTTTAATGGTTTAAGAAACTATTTAACAAACAAGAAAATTAAAATTAAAGAATGCGTAATTTTTCTTGTTTTTAAATATAATAATTTGCATGTAAATGTGTGCATTTTAAATATAATAAATAATAAAATAGATAAATAATAAATAAATAAAATATAATATAATAAAAAATAATAATACAATAAAAATAAAATAATAAAATAATAATAATAAAAATAATAAATAATAATAAATAATAAATAATAAAATAAAATAAAATAATAATAAAAAAAATAAAAATAAAATAAAATAAATCAAAAAGAGCATAAAAAATTATTTTAGTTGTAAAATAATTTTCGCCAAAATATTTCGTATTAAATAAATTTTGAATACATCGTGACTTTTAATGTCAATATTGGCATGATATATTAGTCAAACATTAGGCCATTTACACTTTGCTAATATTGATAAGAAATTTTATTGGCACAATTTTATTGACGATATTTACAAAGTAGTGCCAATATTTCTGCAATATCTGCGCTTCACTGCAAATATTTCAAATGTAAAGGCAATATCTAACCAATATTAGTAATTCATTGGAAGCATTTCCACTGAATACAATATTAGTATAATATTGGGTCTCAGTATAACTAATATTACCAATACTGATTTGCCATATGAATGCAAGACGTGTACACTCCTTAAAATTTCCAAAGAATATGCCACCATTTTTTAGACCAGAAATCTTTGTCTAATACTTTTTTCCTTCAGATTAAAAATATTTTCTGCGATTAATGAGAGAATTTGGAATATTTGTTCTGCGATTAAATAGGGAGAAAATTTTTATTAGAAAATTGTGGTAAAACTGCATGCACCCGGTACATGTATAGTAATAAATTTAATATACAATCCTAATATCTAATAAATATTCAAATATCCTAATATCCAATAAATCAAAGAAAAAAAATATTTCAAATTATATTATTGAAGCAGCCATTTATGTAAATCACTGCTTAATTCAATTAGCTGATTTTTACTAATCATATCACTGGAATCATAAAGTATTTTTTGCTGCGTATCGCAGCAAGCTTCTTTATTAAATTAAATTATCTTACACAAATGTAAATGGCGATTTTTTTTTTTTTTTTTTTATTGTAAGTTAATCACAATGAAGTGAATTCACTACATATTCACTTTGAAGAACTTTTGGTGATTTGAAGAAGTTTGATTTATTTGCCCAAGAGCCCAAGTTGTCAAAAAAAAAAAGCAATCTTTAATAACTACCATTGTTTTATAAAAACAGTTAAAAAAATTTATTTATGAAAGTATATTTTATTGTCAATAGAGTTCACTCAGCTGAGTTTACAATAAAATTTGTTTTGATGAAAATTTGGTTTGCTCTGTCGAGATCATTAAAAATTCAAATAAATATTGATCAGTATTTAACAAAAAATATAAATTTACAGGACGAAGTAATAAACATTTACTTATTAAAATAAATTGTACTATGATCTGAGTTCAATGAACTCAGTTCACCGTAAAATTTTCTTTGATAAATTTATTGTAAAAAATGTTTCACTTTGCCAAATTTATTGAAATTTCAAATAAAATTCAGCGAGTATTTGGCAAAAACTTTTGTTTTTACTGAAATAACTAATAAGCTTTACTTATCAAAACAAAATTTTTTGCTTTGAAGCGAGTTCAATGAACTGAGTTTGTAACTAAATTTGCTTTGAAAAACTTTTTCATAAAATTTTCTCTGAAAAAATCATTAAAATGTCAAAAAAAATTACAATCAGCATTTAACAAAAAAATATTACTTTATTAAAAGGACTAATAAGTTCTACTCATCAAGCAAAATTATACTCTGAACTGAGTTCATTGAACTGACACATAAAAAAACGTACTGTTCTAAAAAACACCAGGCTAAAAACTCCCCCTACGAACGATTGAATTATCCAAAAAATTCGAACAACCGGAGGATGTGGCGCACCCCGCAGACGATTTTCGATAAACCAAGCTTGGCCTTGACCAGGCAGAGAGAGGGGCAATAGCACACCGCGAGTTCGTTTACCCCCAGCCCCGAGAGCAGAAGAGCACTCTTGCTTTCGTTTCGAATATTCGAAGAGGGGTGGATCAATCCTGAAAGATCGGCTGCGCATCCCTTCTTGGGGATGCTCATGTGTGTGTCGCAAACGCGTTTTTGAGTAAGGTGGATATGTAACAACCTAGTATAGACATTAAGAGATTGCAGAGGTCGACGCCCTAGGACTTATGATGAAAATCTGACAATTTTTGGGGAGATTTCGAAATGTAATTGGTACACTTAGACACTTAAGAGTATCTTGGGTATTTCCACAGAATGTTCTTAGGAAATTTAGGCATGTGGGTTCCCCCTAGTTCAAGGACTGGGTGAATGAACCCAGGCAAATTGCTGTCGAGCTTTTATATGAACAGTTTTCTAACTATGGGCATAAATTTATGCACGTTTAATCTTTTATTTACCAACCATACTTTAATTTGTACCATTGAATTTTTTTCTTATAAAATTCATTTAATACATTCATTATCAGTAATAGAATTTATGATGAATTTTAGATACTTTTCTTTATTATGTTTAAAGGGGCGCAATTTTGGGGAAGACACTAGGGAAGGAAATAGCCGCTTGCAGCGAATTTGATATTTCAGAAAGTATCTGTCATTAGAGTTTAAAAAAAAATCGGTTTATTCCCAATAGACCCGGTTTATTCCCAAAAGACCTAGTTTATTCCCAAAAACCCTAGTTTATTCCCAACTCAAGGTATGGTACAAACTCAAGAAAAGACAAGAGTAATTTACAGATGGAAAAAGAGGAGAACAAACTCGAACATAATGTTAAATGATCTTTCAAAGGAATTAATGGCAAATATTTTGCAAACAACATCCAATAAAAATACAGATGGTAAGAAATTTGTCTGTTTGATTGACCGAATGATCAAAGATCACCGAAATAATGATCACTCGACCCATAGGTTCTGGGTTCGTGTCCCAGCCTGGGCACATTTTCACTCAGTTGGAAAAATTACTATTCAAACTGACCTAATGATGTTTAAGAGCTTGTAATACAGAGATAAGCCTGCATTTATAGCTCATAAATTTGTATTTTTACTTGAATATAACTCATTACCATCTTCTTACCATACTTGTTACCATCTACTTAATTAGTAATAATTAATCCAATTCTTCTGGAAAAAATCATCTATTTATTCTTATTTGCTGCTTGAACTAAATTATTGATAGATTTTTTTTCATTTCACGAATATCAGCAACTGCATATTTCTCAATTTTACCAAATTCAAGAAAGAACATGAGTAATTTATGAGCAGAGGAGAATGAAGGAAAACACGAAGAAAGCGTTGATTGATCTTTCAAAGGGATTAAAGAAAAAAACTTTTGCAAACAGCAACCAGGGAAAGTCCAGATGGTAAGAAATCAGTCTGTTTGGTTGTCCAAAGACTATTAATAAGTTGTAATTTAAAATTAGGCCTGCATTACATCATATACGTTATAACTCACGACTTCTGAAATACCATCTTCTCCAATGAAATGATCAATTAATCAACTTCTTATGAAAAATCTCTTATTAAGATACTACGTGGAATAAATTATTGTTAGATTTTTCCTTTTAGATACATCAGCCGCTGCTTACATCTCAACTCTACCAAAGAAAGGATAAAAGATAAAAGTAATTTACAAGCAGAAGAAGAGGAAGAATAGAGTGCTTTGAGGGATCTTTAAAAGGGATTAATGGCAAAATTTTTCGCAAACAACATCCACTAAAAGTCCAGATGGGAAGAAATTAGTCTGTTTGTTTGTCCGAAGACTATTAATAAGTTATAATTTAAAAGTACATCATAAAAGTACATCATATAAATATAGCTCACGATATCTGAATTATCGTCTTCCCCAATTAGTTTATTAATTTATCAACTTCTTATGAAAAATTTCCTACTCATATACTACGTGGAATAAATTATTGTTAGATTTTCCATTTTAGATACATCAGCAGCTGCATACATCTCAACTCTACCAAACTTAAGAAAGGATAAAAGTAATTTACGAGCAAAAGAGGAGAACGAATACAGAGTGTTGAGTGATCCTTCAAAGGGATTAATGGCAAAAATTTTTGCAAACACGATCCAGTGAAAGTCCAGATGGGAAGAAAACAGTGTGTTTGTCCAAAAACTAAGTTGTAATTTAAAAGTAAACCTGTATTACATCATATGCGTATAGCTCACGATTTCTGAATTACCATCTTCCCCAATTAATTTATTAATTTATCAACTTCTTATGAAAAATCTCCTACTCATATACTACGTGGAATAAATTGTTTCTATATTTTCCATTTTAGATACATCAGCAGCTGTATACATCTCAACTCTACCAAACCTCAAGAAAGAATAAAAGTAATTTACTAGCAGAAGAGGAGGACGAATAGAGAGTGTTGAGTGATCCTTCAAAGGGATTAATGGCAAAAATTTTCGCAAACAACATCCAGTGAAAGTCCAGATGGGAAAAAATCTGTTTGTCTGTCCGAAGACTAATAATAAGTTGTAAATTAAAAGTAGGCCTGTATTATATCATATAAATATAGATCACAATATCTGAATTACCATCTTCCCCAATTAATTTATTAATTTATCAACTTCTTATGTAAAATCTCCGACTCATATACTACGTGAAATAAATTATTGTTAGATTTTCCATTTTAGATAACATCAGCAGCTGCATACATCTCAACTCTACCAAACTTAAGAAAGGATAAAAGTAATTTACGAGCAAAAGAGGAGAAACGAATACAGAGTGTTGAGTGATCCTTCAAAGGGATTAATGGCAAAAATTTTCGCAAACAACATCCAGTGAAAGTCCAGATGGGAGGAAATCCGTCTGTTCGGCTGACCGAAGAAAGACAGCTGCTAGAAACAAAATGGTGGAGTAGATTGGCTCGTGGCAAAGTGAAAACCCTTTTTTATTCGACTTATTGAAACGAGAGGACAAGGGGAGTTGTTGCCTTGTTTACACCATGTTCTATGTTGCTTCCTGTGGATATCCGAATAACGGGAAGAGAGGGCAAAGAACTTAGACATAGAAGCCACACAACTGTTTATAGTGGTGTGAAATCAAGTTAATTAAAAAAACTTTTTACCGTAATTTCCTATTTTACTTTTAGATTTTAATTACGGTTAAATAAGGTTAGTTCTATTCATTAGAGTGTCAAATTTGATGTATTTTTTATTGTAATCTGCAGCATTGGATACCACAGCAAGAGGTAAAAATGAATTGTTTGTACTTTTTTGCTTGAAAATTGGCAAAGAAGTGAGAAAGAAAAAATACATGAGAACTAATGAAGAAGTGGTTCAAAATTTATTTGCTTTGATGCTGTTTTTATAACAGGATTTCTTTTCGGGAGAATTTTAAGAAAACAATATTTAAAATTCCCGAAAATAAAATTATATAATATATATATATATATATATATATATATATATATATAATCCAGTTGTTTTTTGAACTTTATGATTTAATTTCACTGTTTTTTTCTCATTTTTATGGGTAAGGTTCATTTCCTTTTTATTATTTTTTTAACTTTTTGATTTTTTCACAGATTTTTTTCTCTATTATATCATGGTGTGGTAGTCCCAAAATCATATTCTTTAGTAATATTATGGCTAATATGATGATTGAACCACACATTTTATTTGTGGTATTTAGGCATTTGGGACTTGAAAATTCTGTCTAAATTCCACAAATTTCATTTTTTCAATTTTTTATTTAATTTCGTCTTTTTTTAAATAAGCATATGGTATATATATTCAGAGTGTTGGGGAACACTATCGTTGCCAATTAATTATTACAGACTAATTCATAATTTCATAGTTTTTGTTGGTGTTACGGTAATGTTTCATTAATGGTTATATATATGTAATATACTCATATGGTAAGTACGGCAAATCCGTGCATGATCCAATGTGTAAGCTGATTGCAGAAAAAATTAAGGCAACTACTGGGTTGTGTGGATTCATAGAACATAAAACAACCTTAACAGAGCCTTAGTCTATTTATTTATTTATTTATTATCATATTTAAAGATAAGTGATTAATAAAGAAAAATTCTTATATAATATTAATAAATATATTTAAAATTTCTATTTAAATGTCCTTACAGCTGTTTTCACATTAAATTTCTGTTTCTGTTTCCATTCAATACCTACCCATGTGTCTCCATTCATTGTTTGGATTTTTGTTCTTATGGGCAGCTATTTTAGCATAGGAGAAGAGAAGCGTGACAGATGTTAATGTCAATTAATTTTAACATATATCCCTAGATTAAAAATTAAATTATGGTACAATAGAAAAATAAAACTTAAAAAAGTTTTTAATTGGTTATTTCTTGCCAGAGTCTGAGGGATATAAAATATGCTTAATCTGATGAAAACAATTGTAAAATTACTGCAGTTGAAACTCAGTGATTCTTTCTTCAGCACTTCTGATTAATCTAAAATATAGAAACTATCATTTGTGAAAAATAAAAATTATTTTTCTGAAATTTATTATATTTTTGTGGAAAATAACATTTTTTATCGAAAGACGAAATCCAGTTACTGAAATTCGAACGAAGCATTTATTAATAATAATTTCTTAAACAACTTTTGTAAAAGTTTTCCTTCATGGTGAACTTGTTTTGTTTGCAATTTACACATTTTAAAATCTAACAAAATGCAAATAATTAATGAAGAGTGCGTTTTTGTGGAATGGACTAATTTTAGCCATATTTATTAGTTAAAATATATGTAGCATTAAATCCGTTTTTGTAGTCACAACTGTAAATAGTTGTTTCTTGTTCTGCAAGTCATGTTGCAAAGAAACAACATGTACAGTGTAAATGGGAAATCAGGGTGGTATCATTAAGGATAGTGGAGAATAATTCGAAATTCTTTTATACGAGGGCCGATGCAGGTTTTTTTTTTTTTTTTTTTTTTTTCCTTGGGACTCATTTTGTGAAAAGTAAAAGTTAGTTTGGTGAAATTTATTATATTTGTGTGGAAAATAACATTTTGTAACGAAAGATTAACTCTAGTTACTGAAATTCGAACCAAGCATTTATTAATAATAATTTCTTAAAGTCCTTTTGTAAAAGTTTTTTTTCAGGTGAATTTGTTTTATTTGTAAATTTCACATTTTAAAACACAACAAAATAAAAATAATTTACGAAGAGTGTGTTTTTATGGAATGGAAAACATTTAGCAATATTTATTAATTAAAATATAAGTAGCATTAAATCCGATTTTGTTGCAACAACTGTAAATATTTGTTTCTTGTTCTGCAAGTCATGTTGCAAAGAAACAACATGTACAGTGTAAATGGGAAATCAGGGTGATATAATTAAAGATGATGGATAATAATTCGAAATTCCTTTATACGGGTCTTTCTTCCCTTGGGGCTCATTTTGTGAAAAGTAAAAGTTATTTTTATGAAATTTATTATATTTGTGTGGAAAATAACATATTGTAACGAAACATTAACTCTAGTTACTAAAATTCGAACCAAGCATTTATTAATAATAATTTCTTAAAGTCTTTTTGTAAAAGTTTTTTTTTTTTTTTTTTCTGGTGAATTTGTTTTATTTGTAAATTTCACATTTTAAAACACAACAAAATAAAAATAATTTACAAAGAGTGTGTTTTTATGGAATGGAAAACATTTAGCAATATTTATTAATTAAAATATAAGTAGCATTAAATCCGATTTTGTTGCAACAACTGTAAATATTTGTTTCTTGTTCTGCAAGTCATGTTGCAAAGAAACAACATGTACAGTGTAAATGGGAAATCAGGGTGATATAATTAAAGATGATGGATAATAATTCGAAATTCCTTTATACGGGTCTTTCTTCTCTTGGGGCTCATTTTGTGAAAAGTAAAAGTTATTTTTATGAAATTTATTATATTTGTGTGGAAAATAACATATTGTAACGAAAGATTAACTCTAGTTACTAAAATTCGAACCAAGCATTTATTAATAATAATTTCTTAAAGTCTTTTTGTAAAAGTTTTTTTTTTTTTTTTTGGTGAATTTGTTTTATTTGTAAATTTCACATTTTAAAACACAACAAAATAAAAATAATTTACGAAGAGTGTGTTTTTATGGAATGGAAAACGTTTAGCAATATTTATTAATTAAAAAGCATTAAATCCGATTTTGTTGCAACAACTGTAAATATTTGTTTCTTGTTCTGCAAGTCATGTTGCAAAGAAACAACATGTACAGTGTAAATGGGAAATCAGGGTGATATAATTAAAGATGATGGATAATAATTCGAAATTCCTTTATACGGGTCTTTCTTCCCTTGGGGCTCATTTTGGGAAAAGTAAAAGTTATTTTTATGAAATTTATTATATTTGTGTGGAAAATAACATATTGTAAGGAAAGATTAACTCTAGTTACTAAAATTCGAACCAAGCATTTATTAATAATAATTTCTTAAAGTCTTTTTGTAAAATTTTTTTTTTTCTGGTGAATTTGTTTTATTTGTAAATTTCGCATTTTAAAACATAACAAAATAAAAATAATTAACGAAGAGTGTGTTTTTATGGAATGGAAAACATATAGCAATATTTATTAATTAAAATATAAGTAGCATTAAATCCGATTTTGTTGCAACAACTGTAAATATTTGTTTCTTGTTCTGCAAGTCATGTTGCAAAGAAACAACATGTACAGTGTAAATGGGAAATCAGGGTGATATAATTAAAGATGATGGATAATAATTCGAAATTCCTTTATACGGGTCTTTCTTCCCTTGGGGCTCATTTTGTGAAAAGTAAAAGTTATTTTTATGAAATTTATTATATTTGTGTGGAAAATAACATTTTGTAACGAAAGATTAACTCTAGTTACTAAAATTCGAACCAAGCATTTATTAATAATAATTTCTTAAAGTCTTTTTGTAAAAGTTTTTTTTTTTCTGGTGAATTTGTTTTATTTATAAATTTCACATTTTAAAACACAACAAAATAAAAATAATTTACGAAGAGTGTGTTTTTATGGAGTGGAAAACATTTAGCAATATTTATTAATTAAAATGTAAGTAGCATTAAATCCGATTTTGTTGCAACAACTGTAAATATTCGTTTCTTGTTCTGCAAGTCATGTTGCAAAGAAACAACTTTTACAGTGTAAATGGGAAATCAGGGTGGTATCATTAAAGATGGTGGAGAATAATTCGAAATTCTATTATAAGGGGATCGATACAGGATTTTTCTTGGGGCTCATTTTGTGAAAAGTAAAAGTTATTTTTGTGAAATTTATTAAATTTTTGTGGAAAATAACATTTTGTAACGAAAGATCAAATCCAGTTTCTGAAATTCGAACCAAGTATTTGTTAATATTAATTTCTTAAAGTTCTTTTGTAAAAGTTTTCCTCTTTTAGTGAATTTGTTTTATTTGCAAATTACACATTTTAAAACCTGACAAAATAAAAATAATTAATAAAGAATGTACTTTTACGGAATGGTATAAATTTAGTCATATTTATTAAATAAAGTGTATGTAGCATTAAATCCGCTTTTGTAGTCACAGCTGTAAATAGTTTTTTTCTTGTATTGCAAGGCATGTTACAGAGAAACAACATGCACGTAAATGGGAAATAAAGCTGATATCATTAAAGAGGGTGGATAACAATTCGACATTCTTTTATACAGGGGCCGCTTCCGGATTTTATTTCTTGGGGCTTATTTTGTGAAACGTAAAAGTTCTTTTTTTTTAAATCAATTATATTTTTATGTAAAATAACATTTTGTAGCAAAAGATTAAATCCATTTACTGACATTCGAACCATGCATTTATAAATAATAATTTCTTAATTTTCCTTTCTGGTGAATTCGTTATTTTTTTCAAATTACAAATTTATTTTAAAACCTAACAAAATAAAAATAATTAATGAAGAGTATATTTTTGTAGAATGGAATTTGTGATTATTTTATTAAGAGGAATTTTGGGAAGGGCTTTGTTTTATTCAAAAGAATTTTGTAACGGGGCCTATTTTATTTAAGAGGAATATTGAGAAGGGGACTTTTTATTAAATTTGTGGAGGGGGCAGTTTTATTAAGAGGAATTATGTGAAGGCGCCCTAAATAGGCCCCAAATTTCACGAGGATCGACATCTGATGACCACAAACGTGCACATTAGGTATTGGTATTAAATAAATAAATTTATCCATTATTAATTCCTTTATTTCTAAAGTAAAATTTCTCCGCAAAACCCTTCCTACAAAATACAGTTTGATGAGACGACTTGAAGTTCAATAACCTTGAAACTCTTGTAGAATAAGACAAAATACAAAAAAGGATTTTATTGCATCCTGTTGCACCGTTATTTGTATAGAAGGATTGTCAACTTACAAAAGCCACGCGAACATTTTTATTACACCTTTACTTTAAAATGCAGGAAAGGACGGGGCTATAGTCTCGCTGCCTGTTTACGCCTTTTCAATACTCTTGTTTACTTCAGTGTATTTTTCCTTGCGGTATCCCGCAAATAAAAGAGCAAAGGGTTCGCCTTGAAAATGCTCAAAGAAAAGGCACACGCCGCTATGAAAAGAGAGGAAATGTCTTATTTTCTAAAGCCGCAATAAGAAGTTTCAGCGATGTTCCATGAAGGAAGTTAGCCACTCGACTTCTGTTAGATTGTTTATTCGCACCTTGGATGAAAAATAAGGAAGTAAAGGTGGCAACATGTCAAGCTGTTGGTGAATTTGCGCTGGAAATCAATGAAGTTTTTTCTTTCTTTCCTTTCGAAAGTAATTTGCTTCGTGAGTTTAATCTAAATCAGCGTAATAAAATTTTCAAGTTTTAATTCATTTAGTGCAATAGATGTTGCTTATATGAATAACTCTTTCAGAAATGTCAAATTCCCTTCGCTAATGGTAAAGCTACGGACTTGAAATGCATTTGCATTTTTAAATATCTCCCCAGGAAATTCATATTTTTATTTTTGTTCTTTGTAAACTCTTCAACTATTTTTCAAGGAGGTATCTATTTTTATTTTCTCTTTATTTATTTCTTTTTTTCAGCTGTCAAAATATTTCTAAAATATACATGCTACTTAATTTTAATTGATTGTTAAAATCTTATCCACAGTTTGTCAGCTTCACTACGATTTTAGTTCATAAAATATTAAATTAAGCATATATTTTAGAAATATTTTGTGTACTAAAAAAGAAAGAGACATCCTTTAAGACGATTATACAGAAAAAAGCCCTTTAAAATATTAATTTTCTGAGGAGATATTTTTAAAAGAGGAATTCATTCCACGTCCATAGGTTTAACATTTGCGAGAGGAATTTGATCCCTCACTGACAAATACCCTTAATGCGTTATGAACAGTGGCATAGAGTGGGTTTTGAGAATCCTAGAAAATTAAAAATATTGTGTCCTTCTATTAAAGCTTACTCAGTTTTTTTTATGTTATAATTTTACGTGCAGGAATTATTTGGCACCTCTAAAAATATTTGTCAAGTTGTCCTCCTTATCTCCCCACGTTACGCCACTCATTTCGTAGGAAATATCACATAGCATCACCATATGATGATCGTTTGAGAGATACTATTAACAAAAGAAGCTACATTTTAATCATGATATAACTGTCACACTTATGACCAATTGTAGCAATGCTGTGATTTCTTATTGATTATATTTTTGAGTGCTTAAGGAGTATGTGTACGTAATTAAAAACCTGATTTAACGAGTAAAAAAGGAGGAAATGGTCGGTCTCATATAAAAACAGATTGGCAAAAAATTTAATTGTAACAAGAAAATTTTGGCTATAATATTAGGAAGAAAATTATTCACCAAAAAAAGTTTTTATTCTTCTAATTTTTAAACTGAAAAATCATAAAAATAAAATTCAAATCCGTCATTGGATACATTCCAGAGGGACATCCTCTTTCTATATTATAAAGTAAAAACATGCTTGAGTAACGCTGACATCATATTGACGGTGACAACACCTAACGAATAAATTTCATGTTTACTGCAATTTTTTTTTCACTTCTAAACATCACACAATTTTATTTTATACGTTGTCGAACAGGAAAAAAATATTCTTTCAAATGCAAATTGTATAAAAACTGTGTTACAATTTACTGATTTTTTTTTTATTAAATATTAGCATGATTTTTTTTAAAACTATCTCTATCGCAAGCAGCCCGATTACGAAAGATTAATTTGTTTGCAATTAAAACATTATAAATATTTCAGTATTTGTTTCCGACTAATATTCCACAACGAAGTAAATTCTTCATCGAAAAATAAATAAAATGATAAAATGATATAAATAAAACACTTTTAAATCAGACATGTAATTGAACTACTCTCTTAAACCACTGAAATTAACAGAATCAAAAAGGTTGCTGTAAGTATCGAAATATTTGGCGATTTCTTTGGCTGTTAACTTCTCGCATGCGGCTGATGACAGAAAATGCTTTTGATACATTTCAAAACTTTATTTGAATATTTTCATAAGAAATTCTTTTGGTGTTGTTAGTGGTCAGTCTAAAAAATATATTAAATGTAAAAAAATCTACTAGAATTTTTAATTAAAAAAAATTGATTTCACCTATATTCTGCAACCCTGGAATCCCGGGTTGGATCCCTTATCATTTTTTAATAATTCTTAAATATTTAATAAATATTCTTTAATATTTTTAAACAATTATTTTAAATACTTCTATACAAAATTACGTACTAAATTACTCTGTTTCATGAAGAAAAACAGCAAAATTGCTTGCATATTACATTCAAACATCCTATGAGCCAGCAAAAGAGAGATAACCTCTCGCTCCACCAGGTTATTGCTCCGCGGAGTCAAAGACCTCCCGGAATCGCTGGGTTTCCGCCTCCACTCTTAGCGCAAATGCAAGGTGTCTTTTCATGTTTTGTGCTTTCCATTTCCGTATCGAAATAAGTTGGGGGTCACGGTGGATCCAAACTCAACTGGTCTCTCACCTCAGCCTCAGAACGACAGGCGAGTTCAGGAGAGGAAGAAAAAAATTAGGAAATAAATCCAAAATAGATCATGGACTGCGTGAGTAAATAAGGTTTATGGGGAGATGTGGAAATACAGGAGGAGTTCTTGACCGGAAGAATAGAGAAAAGGTGAAAGATTTGTTTTTACAGACGTCAAACAGACAAGGGTATGTGTGAGGAAGTATGTACAAGAGATGTGAAACTATTCGACTGAATGGAAGAATTAAATTTTTCTAAGTTTATTTAACAAAAAATTAAATTCTTTCTTTTTTTTTCTTCTCGTGTAGAGGTCAGGACATTGACCACAAGTTGGAGAAAAATCGGGTTCGAATCCTGCATCTGGTTTAAGTGATATTAAACTATTTGTCCATGTCTTTTTAGACCACTTAATAAAAAACTGCTTATGCTCACTATCTTTTCATGTTTTGAGTTTTCCATTTTCGCACCGAAATAAGTTGGGGGTCAAGGTGCAGTCGACTGAACTGGTTTTTCACCTCTTGAAAGGCATAGGCAAGTTCGGGAGAGAAAAAAAAAAAAGGGGGGGGGGGAGATAAATACAAAATGTATCATGGACTTCATGAGTAAATAAAGTTTATTAATCGTGAGTAAATAAAGTGAAGAAAAATCGGGGTTCAAATCCTGCAGCTGTTTTAAATGTATGGGGTACATTAAACTATAGGTCCATATCTTTTTTAGCACATGTAATAAAAAAATATTATGTTCACTATCATTTTTATGTTTTGTGTTTTCCATTTCCATTCTGAAATAAGTTAGAGGTCACGGTGGGGCCAACTGAACTGGTTTGTCACCTCTAGAAAGACATAGGCGAGTTCAGGAGGGAAAAAAATGGGGGCGGGGGAAAATCCAAAATATATCATGGACTGCTTGAGTAAATAAAGTTTATGGGAAATGTGGAAATACAGGAGGTTTTGAACGGTAGGACAGAGAAATTCCACTCTGGAATTTGTTTTTATAGGCGTCAAATATATAAGAAAGAAAATAATGTGCGAGGAATTACCGGGTTCGTTAAAACTTTAAAAATTCATTAAAAAGGAAAAAATAATGCTAAGAAATTGCGGTTTGCAGGAATGGAATTTGAGGGAAATGGGATTTTTTTAATAACAAAAAAAGTTGTGGTTCATAAAATTACCGATAGATGGCGCTGATATGCATAATATGAAGCAGATGGCGAGGAGGATCTTTAACTTCGGAGCGACCTTCCAAACGATCCATTTCTTTGAAGCGTCTGACAAGTTTCAGTATCCCAACACATGAAACGGGTCCTTCTCTCGTCCCGAGTCCTTTTGCTGCGCAAAATTTTCTCAATGCGCCGTTTGCTGATTCCCCGTTCTTGTAAAATTGCTTAACCAACAATGCGTGACCTGGCAATTACAGCATACTGCTGGAATCGAATTAGGAATCTATGTACATTGAGGTATTTTATTTTGCATAAATCTGCTTCATATTATGTTTTCCAGCGCCATCTATCGGTAATTTTTTAACCACAATTTTGTTTGTTACTAAAAAAAAATCCGATCTCCCTCTAATCACATTCCTGCAAACTGCAATTTTTTAGCATTATTTGTTTATTTTTAATGAATTTTTAAAGTTTTAACGAACTTAAGGCGCAACCCGGTATATGTACACAAGATGTAAGAATACATGATTGAATGTAACGATTGATTTTCTCTAAATTAACTTACTAAAAATTTTATGTGATTTTTTTTTTTTTCCATTCTTGTCTAAAGGTCAGGAAAACCAAACTAGATAATCGACTGCAAATGAAATAAGTAAGTTTTATGGAGAAATGCGAAAATAGTTCTCTGGTTCTCTCGTCTAGAGGTTAGGGCATTGGCTAATAATAGAAAAGTCTCGGGTTCGAGTCTCGCTTCTGATTTGTATTTTTTGAAGTGGTTCAAAATTTTAATTAAACCGACTCCGTTTTTCTTTTCAGGAAACATGATCAAGAAAGCCCCACATAAAATAAATATTATTAAAAACCCTGAAAGAAAAAATACGATTATCGAAACAAAAACTTTGTTATTCTTTTTTTAATTGAAAAAAAAAAATGCGTAAAACAAGGCATATATAAATGAATTGGAAAAAAATAATTAAAATAATACTTACCAACCAATTCAGAAATGAGAAACATTTGTAATATTACACTTACCTGAAAATAAAAATTTTGAAATTGAAACAAAAATTAATAAAATAAATTTATTTACATAAAAAAAAAAAAAAAAATACATTAATAATAAATGGAAACAGAAAGGTTATATTATTTATATTTTCGTAAACATCAAGAAAGATAAAGGCTAAATTAGACATTTGCCTTTTCTTTTTACAGCGGGGACTCTGTGCCATATCCCTCACACTGCTTCAAAGAGGTCAATTTGAGACATTTATGTTGCAGACGATAAAACTCAAAACGTTGACTGAAAAATCGAAGTCAAAACTTAAAAATATTTTTTTTCCGTTTTTCATACTACTCAGATGGCATCAAACAGTTTTACCAAACGATAAAAAAAAATCACGCAGTAAAGTGTTAATTACTTCTAAAGAGGTATAATGAACGTCATTATATCAGGCTGACCCTTCTCTATGCTTCAAATAAAGCATCCACTCAAAGATACCTCTGGAATTCTCTCGAATGTTTTGGTAGCGGGTCATTGACCCGTTACCTCTGTGGACTTCAATATTCGTTTGCAGTCTGAAATCGAAATTAGGTGAATCGAACACTCTAGAGAAAAAAAGCAGAACTCGTTCGGAAGTGAGTCGCATCCGGAGAGGTCAGATTCTAATTTTCGGCGTACTTTACAGCAACATCGTTTCTAGTTTTGAGCGAAATCGGGCCAAGAAAAATCCTACGGCAAAAGAGTGAGATCCCATCTTGTTTAGTATTGCTGACATAATACTCGCAGAAAGTGCGTCATGAGTGATGTATTTAGGAGGAATTATGTGAAAAAGAGTTTCACAGAAGGTAAAACACATTTGCAAAGTTCACCTCGAACCGCAGAGGTTTTTCGTAGTTTAGGTTCTAATTTTCGGTGTACTTAAACTCAAATTGTTTCCAGTTTTGAGCGAAATCGGGCCAAGCAAAATCCTATGGCAAAAGAGTGAGATCCCATCTTGTTTAGCATTGCTGACATAATAATCACAGAAAGTGCGTCATGAGTGATTAATTTAGAAGGAATTATGTAAAAAAAGTTTCACAGAAGGTAAAAGACAATTGCAAAGTTCACCTCGAACCGCAGAGGTTTTTCGTAGTTTAGGTTCTAATTTTCGGTGTACTTAAAGTCAAATTGTTTCTAGTTATGAGCGAAATTTGGCCAAGAAAAATCCTACGGCAAAAGAGTGAGATCCCATCTTGTTTAGCATTGCTGACATAATTACTCACAGAAAGTGCGTCATGAGTGATGTATTTAAAGGAATTGTGTAAAAAAAGTTTCACAGAAGGTAAAACACAATTGCAAAGTTCACCTCGAAGCGATGAGGTTTTCGTAGTTTTGGTTCTAATTTTTCGCAAAATTGTTTCTAATTTTGAGCGAAATTTGGCCAAGTTCCCTGCGGCAAAAGAGATGAGATCCCCTCTTACGTAGTGTTGCTGACATGATACACTAAAGTACATCATAATATATCACGAGTGATATATTTACATAAAATTGTACCAACAATATGGAAAAACACAATTACAAAGTTAATCGGAAATGCAAGGATCTATCATAGTTCAGGTACTAATTTTTGGTGTGCTTGCAGCAATGTCATTTACAGCTAAATAGGGCCAAGCAAAATCCTTCGGCAAAAGAGTGAGTTCCCATTTTATTTAGTATTGCTGGTATAATACTAACAGAAAGTACGTCATTAGAGGTGCATTTATAAGGAATCGCAAAAAAAAAAATTGCTTTTTAAGTATTGAATCAGTATGATGCACTGTTGCAAAGTTCATTGCGAAATGCAAATGGCTATCGCGTTGAGTTTCTAATTTTTGGCATACTTCTAGCAAGATCGTTTCTATTTTTGAAAGAAATCGGACTAAGAAAAATCCTGCGCAAAAATAGTGAGATCCCATCATAGTATTGCTGACACGATACTCACAGAAAGTACGTCAGAGTTCAGAATTACGTCCTGAGCGGTAAATTTAGAAAGAATTACGTAAGAAAAATGACTCCAACGTTAAAACACGCAATTGCAAAGTTTATCTCGAAATACTGAGGATTATTGTAGTTCAGGTTCTAATTTTTGGTGCATTTCAAGCAAGGGTTTTTTTGTAGCTTTGCATGAAATCAGACCAAGCAAAATCCTGGGCAAAAGACGAAGATTAGATTCCATCTTATTTAGTATTTTGCTAACATAATACTCACAGAAAGTATATCATGAGCAGTTGTATTTACAAGGAATTACCGAAGAAAAATCACTTTTGAAGTGTTGAATCAGTAATGGAAAAGCACTGTTGCAAAATTCATCGCGAAATAAATAAAGGCTGTCGTAGTTCAGGTTCTAATTTTTTGGTATACTTCTAGCAAGAGCATTTCCAGTTTTGGAAGAAATCGGACAAAGAAAAATCCTGCGGCAAAATAGCGATATCCCATCTTAATTAGTATTACTGACACGATACTCACAGAAAATACGTCAGAGTACGTCATGAGCCATACATTTAGGAAGAATTACACAAGAAAAATGACTCATAGCTGGGGATAACTCAGTTGAAAAGTTCATCGCGAAATGCAGAGGACTATTGTAGTGCAGGTTCTAATTTTTGATGCACTTCAAGCAACATTGTTTCTAGTTTTCATGTGAAATTGGGCTCAGAAGTATTCTACAGCAAAAGAGTGAAATCTCTACATCTAACTTAATATTACTAATATAATATTCACACAAAATTACGTTATGAGAAATTGCGTAAGAAAACGGCTTTTTTAAATGCTACCACAGAATGCAAAAACACAATTGCAAAGTTTATAGGAAAAATCAGTTTTCTATCGAATTCAAGTCCTAATTTTCGGTATATTTCCTGCAACATTGTTTCTAGTTTGGGCAAAATCGAGCTAACAAGGAATGTCTTTCAACGCGAACTTCTAAATTTCAACCAAAATTTTATTGGCGTAAGAACAAGTTTAAACGTAGCCATATATTTAGTTGTTAAATTAAAACTGGAAGATCACATAAACATACTTAAAAACTGCGCAGTGTTTCGAGAAATCACATTTTATCGCGTGCATTTGGCAAATTTTATATCTTGAATTATATTAATTTAAATGAGGGTGGGATATTCTATTTTTTACGAAAAACAGCGTGTGTTATTTTGCGCATCGGAGTAATTGTAACAATAAAATGATTATAAGGACAAGGAGGCAAGATACAGCATTGGCTTTCCATTGGACAGTTAAAAGGTAATTTATTTGTGTACCTCAATTCTTCAAAATTACACAAAAATCCACGTTTTATTGGAATTTCTATTAATGTTGCACCCCACCCCTTACCCCCTGAAAAAAATGTAAGGCGCAACTCACAATATTATGGAAAATCGATGAGGAAAAATTACAAAAATATAGTCAGTTGAAACATTTATTTTTATTTTATTTATTTATTTTCTACTTTTTAATGTTTAAAACATTTCATTGTTTGTGTACTTCCAGCGATAATGTTTCTAAAGTCTATTTTGAAAAAAATTAGAGATAAGGAAAATAAATAAAACCCCGTTCTTATTGGCAGCTTTTATGATGCGTTGGCTACAATCAACTCTAGCCAAGTATCGATCACTGCCAAAGTTACGATCATTTCTTTGCTTATAAAAGAAAACATATTGTTGTCAATAGTTTGTTTTCTTTTATTTTGATCAGTATTCATTTATCTTGTTTAAAACAGATAAATAAAACAAACAAACAAACAAACTTTAGGAAAGCTAAGAAGAAAACGATTTTGAATACTTATAAAGTGGTATTGCAACTTAATCCGGAAACTGCGATAACGAATAGTGATGATATTTTAATAAAAAGTTCATCATAAACTCGAAATAACTATTTAAATTGTGTAATTAATGTATCAATTGGGTTGTAATTTTTAATTTGATTAGTTAAATTTTAAACATTTTTATTTGTTAACCTTTTTTTTTTTTTTTTTTTTTTTTAATTTTTTTTTCTTTTATATATATATATTTTTTTTTTGTTCTAATTATTTGTTTTTTATAAAATTGCCAAATAAGCGAAAAAACCGCACACTTGAAACTTCAACGCGTAAATTGGCAACCCTTATGTTTATTTAAATTCTCTCTTAATTTTGAATAAACTATTTTTTATTATATTATATATTCTTCTTTATAGTTTTGAGTAAAATTCGGTGTTGAAAAATCCTAATGTAAGGTAAAAGAATGTTACCTTATTTTACTAAGCACAGCTGATATAATACTTACATTAAATGCGTCACATTTGGTGGCAAAGTACTTACACAGTTTTGCATAAAACCATGAAAAAAGTACGATTGCAATGTTTATTGTAAAATACAGAATTAATATAATCTATGCTTTGATTTTCGGTGCGCTTCCACCAATATCGTTTCTTACTCTAAGCGAAATCCGGCCAAGGCCAAGAAGAATCCTTCAGTAATAGCAGGAAATCACATCTTATTTATCATTGCTGATATAATATTCATACAAAGTGCGTCATAGTCTAAAGGAAGTACTATTTACAAGGATTTATGGGCGATGTGAAAAAATATAGTTTTTTGAACACTGCCAATGTAAAAATACGACTGCAGAATTTGTTGCAAAATGCCGTTGGTCAATTTATTTTAAACTTTTCCAGAAAAATCGCACCCATGCTAATTTTGTGAACTATATGCTTAAAAAACAACAAGAGGAAAAATAACTCATAAAACAGTCAATTCCAAAACATCCTTTTATTAAAAAAAAAAAAAAAAGAAAGAAAGAAAGAAAAAGAAAGAAAGAAAGAAATTCTCATTTGTCGATGGAAATTATTTTTAGAAAAATTTCCTTGAATTGAAAACAAACCTTTAAGTTTTTCTAAAATAACTATAATAATAATAAAACACAGTACGATATATTTCTTCTCGAAATTATTTTATTTGTAAAAGCGTCTAATTTAAGTAATTTCATTAAAAAAAATCAATTACAACAAATTTCAAATTATTGTTTATGATGCCTAATTTCTAAATACACTATAATCTTCTAAGACGGAATTGCAAGGGACCGGAAATAATTTCGTTTTAGAGAAGCTAGGTGTCTTATCAAGTACACCGTATATTGTAATTGTTTTATTTTTTTTTTTTTCATTATAATAAATATAATTTAATAATATAATTTTTTTAATGATAATAATTTTTTTTTCATTTAAGATGGAACACCAGTATATACAGGTTCCGTTTTGATAAGTCTTACAGTATTACCATTAATACGCAAATAGACAGGTAGATAAAATTAAATTAATTACGTGATTTTTTAAAAAAATATATTGGAATAAGTTAAAAAAAAAAGCAAATTAAAAAAAAAACAAAACTTAAAGATATTTTTACTAATGTCAAACACAGTTAATCACACGGAACAATATCATTTTAAATACTAAAAATTCCATGCATATTTCATGGTTTTTCGTTTTGTTCCCTTTAGAAATTAAACACATTCCATAGAAACACTTCCCATAGAAAAAAAAAAAATGAAGCATTCAGAAACTATTGCTTAAAATACGAAATTACTTAAACACTAAACAAATTGGATGAGATGAACCCGGAACAAGCGCAAGCAGTGAAAGTGTGTTACGTGAATCGGACATCACGCTTAAAAACAATAACAAATACATGGATGGCAATGAACTTCGAAAACATTTATTGCATGGATGAATATTTTAAACCGATTTTACTATTGTAAATCTTTTCTTCTCCCGTAGACGAAACCAGAATGACTGGAATTGCGTCTAAATAATAAGTCAATGACCCGCTTTTAAACAATTACAAGATTACATTGACTAGTTAATGACTTACTTAGGAGTTTAATTATTAACAAATGAATTCAGTTATAATAATTCTAATTCAAAGAAGAAAGATAATTTTTTTTTTAACTGTTGTGTCATTTTAGCGAAATAAATCTCGTATTGAAATACCATTGACAGCTAAATACATTCCGTTTTCAATCTTTCTACGGAAAAAGTTTTCACGGAATTATTATTATTTTTATTTTTAACCATTAACTGCTGTGACAAACATTGTCGCATTGCTACTGTGAGCAGTTTTTGAGATGGCTTGATCTAAAAATGAATAAAAGGTTCGATTAACTCACAGGTATTTTTTTCTGTACTAAACGTTAAGTAAAGGACTATTATAATTAAAATAAATACTAGTATAAAACTACAACGATTGTACTATAGAGCTCCAAACGAAACAAAATTTCACAAGTATATCTAAACTGAAAATCCCAAGTTAAACTGTAAATGTTGCAAAAAAAAAAAAAAAAAAAAAAAAAAAAAAAACAGCGATCTCTGAAATCGATAACAACAGTTAAGTGTTAAAATACGAAGTTTTCAAACACTAGACATATTGGACAAATGCAAACAATTAGATTTTGTTACTTGAATCAGTCATTACTCTGAAAAAAAAAAAAAAAAAAAAAAAAAAAAAAAACATCAACAGACGATATGGCAATAAACTTCGAAAATGCTTATTACAAAGATGAAAGTTCTCAAATAGATTTTATTATTGTAAACCTCTTCCCTCGTGATTGAACCCTAATGACAAGTCAATAAGTGAATGACCTTTTGTTAATGTTAAAATCAAGATTAAAATAACAGACGAATAAGTTACTTAGATGTGTAATTGTTAACAAATGAAGTCAGTTAAAATAATTCTGGTATGGAAGATAAAATGTTTAATCGTTGCCACTTTAAAGAAATAAAATCTAGTATACTGCAATGTCAATGACGACTAAACACATTCCATTGTCAAGCTTCCTACAGAAAGAAACATCAAGTATTTAAAGACATTAATGCTTAAAGTATGAATTTATCAAACACTAAACAAACTGGATGAGCCGAACCCGGAACCAGCGCAAATAGTGAAAGTGTGTTACGTGAATCAGACATCATCACGCTCAAAAAACAATAACAATAACACCAACAGACGCAATGGCAATGAACTTCGAAAACGTTTATTGCATGGATGAAAATTCCAAAACAGATTTTACTATTGTAAATCTCTTCTTCTCTCGTGGTTGAACCAGAATGACTGGAATTGTGTCTAAGGAATAAGTCAATGACCCGGTTTTAAACGTTTGCAAGATTAAAACAACTAACGAAGGGATTAGTTAGATGCTTAATTATTAACAAATGAGCAGCTCGCAGACGATAATTCTTGGTAGAAAGAGAGAAATTTTTAACTGTTGCCATTTTAACGAAGTGAAATCTCGTAGTAAAATGTCATTGACATGGTAAATGTCAACGAACTGATTTCGCATTATTGAATCATAAAGCTTCTTTCTGATATCGCTAATAGAAGATTTTCTCTGCCTTTGATCAATATATTTTTCCAGAATTATCTCCATAATATGCTTCTAACTAGCAGGAAATAGTAGTTTTTCTTCTAACTAAAGTTTTTTTTTTATCACTATTATTACGTCGCATCAATATCATAGATGATATGAAGTCGATAGAATTTTTTTTTTTCTATCTAGAAATAAGTCTTTTTTATTTTTATTATTTATTGTATTTTTATTTTCGTTTATTTATATAGTGGAAGTTATAGAGTTAAAAGATTTTTTTTTTTTTTTTAATATTATATTTGAATGGGAAATAGATTTATTTAAGGCTGTACTCAAATCTAAAGGAGCTATTTTCTGACTCATTCCTGAATTCATTTTTGTTCGGTAACTCGTGGAATTGGCGGGTGTTCCTATTCAGAAACCATATAATCGAATAGCGTTTCTCCTTTTTGATAAAGGCAGAAGATTTTTCAAAAAATACTGTCAAAGTAGGCGTTTAGAACCGAATTCCCTGCGCGGCAGCGCGAGAAAGGGAAAAAACTTGGCGTCACGTGACACGAATCTCTTGTAACTTAAAAAGTAATGTATTTATAGAAAGATGGAAAACTCTATTCGATTCTAAATTGTTTCAATAGTTAGGCCTGCTAAATTTATGTCGTTACCTTTAAAAATGAGTCAGAAAATGTGTTAGACAGTTTCGCATTGTTGAGCAGGGAATTTGAGAATCTCCTTAAATATTTATAAAATACATATATAGCTTATTTAAAAACGGTTACTATTCAACTTTATGTAATATATTATTTCATATGCTTTTCGGAATGTGTTCCATTTACATAAATATTGCTTTGCCATTTCAAAAAATGTACTACTAATTAATAACTGAAAATTATTCGTACTAGTTAATTGGTATTGTCTGAATCTTGGTTCAATGTTAGCTCCAATATTATGTGTTATGTGTTAAAGAGAGGTGTTAATGTGTCAAAGCATATGTCTAAAATAATTTAAGCTCTGGTGAAATTTCAAAAAGCAAGGAAGTTTTTGACAATCACGTTTCCGACAGTTAAAATAAAAAACACCCTACAGTGAAAGCACCTTCCAGGGTGCATATCTTTTATGCGTCATAATGCTTAGAAAAATCGCCACAAGAAAGTTCAGGCCTATCTGTTGGCTTCTTAGGTAACTAATGAAGATGTTTATATATAATCAACACATGTTGTTATAAGCAGGTGCTTTAAAAAAATAATTTTTCAAGCTTCCTTGTGCGTTTATGACTCGCGACACTTCAACGTTAGCCAAGTTTTGTTTTTACCATGATTTGTATAATGTGAGTACTGACATTTTATCACTATTTATCATTAGTATAATAGTTTTAGAATTATGTGCATGAAAAACATCAAGCGATCATTGCCCCAATGTCCAATTCACACTGCAAAGTGCGGTACAATTATAACAAACTTAAGAAGAAAAAAAATAAACTGTATATATTTGTCCCATTTAGAGACAAAAAAACTGAAAAAATGAAATTTGTTCCGGTAGATCCCAGGTCGAAACTAGAATCTTACGTGGGTTGGGTTATACCCGACCCCAACACGAAATTTTTATTTCAGATCAACCCGGAATCCTACCTGACTTGATATACTTTTATCCGAACCCGACATATTTCAACCCAAAGACAAAATACTTCAACTTGACCCCTTCCCGAAATTGAAGAAAATTAATCCACATTTTAATAATACAATTATGGAATAATAGCCTACAATTATATCTCTAACATCAATTTTATCTTTATTTTATCTTATCACATACATGTACACATTAATGCTCAGATATAGTGTTCAGTGTAATGTTCAGATAATTTTGCCACCTGAAAAATATTCTATACTTTTCTTTGAAAAATCGGGTCTACCCGAACCCGAGCTGCTAAAGTCAAATCCCAACCCGACCCGAAACAATTAAAATTAACGTGACACGAAAAGTAAAAAAATAGCGTCAACCGGGTCCAGACCGCTGGTCGGCTCGGGTTCGGATAAAATCGGGTTACTCGAACCAGCATCCGAAATGGAAGAAAATTAATCAAATTTTAATAATACAATTATGATATAATAGACTAAAGTTATTTTTCTAGCATCAATTTTATCCTTTCAGTTGAAAAATGAACATACATATATGCTCATTAATGTTCAGATATAGTGTTCAGTTTAATGTTCAGATGATTTTGCCACCTCAAAAATATCCTGTACTTGTCTTTGACAAATCAGGTCAACCCAAACCCGATCTGTAAGAATGAAACCCCAACCCGACCTGCAACGGAAAAAAATAGCGTTAACCGGGCACAGACCCGGTCGGCTCGGGTTCGGATAAAATCTGGTTACCCAACCCGATGCAAAGCCTCTAGTACGAACTGAAGGGTTTAACGAACTTAACACAAGCCTTCAGTTTCCCTTTATTGTCTCGCAGAATTTAGTATCTTACGAACGCATTACAAATCTTGTCTCTTGTAATTTTGAAAAACGTACACTAAAAGATATTTAAGAAACAAACTCTCATAAAGCACCAGAAGTCAATGGATCGAAGATGGATTTTTTTTCAGTAGAATAAAAAGCGGGTCATTGACTTATTCATGGAGTGTTTTTCCACCAGCCCGCTAAAGCTTGAAATGTGTTATAAAAATCGAGGAATGGAATCTCTAGCCGAGCGTTTCCGCCGAATTCATTCCCTAGAGTTCGTTGATGTTTTTTGACTCGTTTCGTGCACTCACTTAGCGCGGTTGTTTCCACCTTAACACACTTTCTTCCGCGCGAGAAAGTGAATGACCGTGGGGTCAGCCTTTGTGGACAACAGGGTCGCAGATAGGGGTGGTACAAATGACCAGGTGTTAGAACTCAATTTAAAAAAATCGTCATGGGTATTTTTTATTTTTATAAAATAGGATAAATTTGATTTACGGGCTATTTTATTTTACTTAAAATTTTAATTTTAAATTAAATAACTAATAAATAAATAAATAAATAAATAAAAATTGGAACTTTGTCATATTATTTATGCTAATATTATTACACATCGCAAAGAAAAAGTAATTAAAATGAATATATAAATGAACATATGAATTAATGAATCATCAAAATCAGCAATGATCAAATTAAACAGCATGGCTAAGCGGGCGAAATGTCGGGGGCTCCCAGTTTCAGAGGGCCCAACAGTATCTAAAAATGCATACACCAAGGAAGATTAAGGGGCTTTTGACAGTGAGCGTTAATATATTTTTTAATATCATAAAAGGGCCTGCATTCGAAATAATACTCGGCCCCCACAAACTCTCTCTGTCGCATGGTTAACAGTCTTTGTCCATGAATTTTTCACTAGGAATAGAAACTGCTCCGAAGAGGAATAATCAAGACATAATAAAAAAGCATCAAATAGTTTTCAGAAATTATTATTAATATTATAAATGATTATGAGATCCCATGTATGTATATTTATATGAAGCCACACAACACCACCTAACCTCATTAATCTAACATCTATCCGTCCTACCAACCATTATAAAGAAACCAAAAGAAACCACCCAACCTTCTTAGTTTAGCATCTATCCGCTCATATATATAATGCAATTTTGTGAATCTGGTCAATGCTTTTTTTTAGATCTACAGCAATAATTAAAAAGAAAAACTTTGTAAACAGCAAAATAATTCTGAGGTTGAATCTGGACGTCTTTTTCAATGATCACAAAAACGGTACGCAAAGTACGAAATATCCAAGATAATCAAGCTATCAAAAAAAATTTAAATAATTTTCAACGTATGATGAAAAAAGGTAGACAACTTGAAAAAAAAAAAAAAAAAAAAAAACACAAAGCAATACATACATAATGAAGTAAGTAAAAAGTAATTAAATATAATTAAGAGTTGTAATAAAAGAAAAACATAAAATTGTTGAAGAAAGAAAATTTATCTTTATTATAAATAAAAAGTAAAATTTTAGAGAAAACAAAAGCAGATGAAAAGCAGAACTAACAGCCATAATTCGTCTATTATTATAAAAAGCACAATGTTGAGCTAAAAATAACAAGCATGTTCTCTATTAAGTAGGAGGAATAAAGAATATACAAAACGCTAAAATATGATAGTAGACCAGCTTTCGACTACAGCAATTACTCCAACGCTACTAGACAAATTCGCCTCAAAAACATTTAAACCCTCCAGACATTAATACACAAACATTTAATGTAAAATCCTTAGCCATTTACACACACTCTCATATCATCACGTGAGCGCAATGAGGAAACTCGCGAAACGAGGTCATTGACACAGGAGTGAGAGACGAAATTGGCATACCTGAAAACACGTGATCGTTTTAAAAGTTGATATTGCACGCTCATATAAATTAACATAATTTTAAATTCATACATCAAACACACATTCACACTTAGCTCACGTGAACACACTTTATGCACATAGCTTATAGCCACAGGTGCTTCTATAAAGAGATATAGATGTTATAGTAATTCTAGTTCTCAGTACTATCGCAGTGAATATACATCAAACTCTATTTATTTAAAGTTAATATTCCAGAAAACTCACATTCGTACTGTATGAATATTTTCATATAATTTCACACAAACGTATGAACATCATTCTATTGAAATAAAAGTGGCTTATCCGAATACACATATCCAAATAGCATACTGGGGTCTTTGATACTACATTTGGATTTTTTAACAGCTATTCACTTAAGCTGTATATTTCAAGAAACACACATTTATTCCACATGCACATTACTTACACTTTTATACATAGTATAACTATATACTGAGGTCACTGAACTGTTGAAAAGAGTGTAAAATATTGATATTGATATACCTCACACACACACTGTTATATTTATATAATTGTATATTGTGGCTAAAGTAGCACTAATAAACGTTCACATATACATTGCATTTTTATTTCCTAAAATAGGTCATTGACCTTACAACAAGCATTTCGCAAGAATCACAATTATATACTTAGCAATATTAAATCTATATTCGCATACACACTATTTAAACATTTAAAAATCGTGATCTACGTGTGCACTTTAATGTGTAAGCAAACATTTTGTGCATGAAGGAATACGGGTCATTGACATCTTAACATGTGATATTTAACAATCACAATACTATATCTGTGAGCAAATACACATTATTTTATGTATCGATTCATACAGTTGTAGATTCAGGAATATGTATATATACACTAGTTTGTGCACTTACATCACGTGAACATGCAAATAAGAGTCATTGACATCATTGATTTTTTTAATTACATTTTCTTTATATTTGATGATTTTGAAAGAATAGTATTTTTTATTTCCACCCCAAATGATTTCAAATAACTGAAAATTAAGAGCAGATTTATAATTGAAAGTTAAAAACGCTTTCATTTTTATAATGAAGCATCGACTTAACACAAAACTTCTCTTAAAAATATCTTGTCTCTGCCTTGATTTGATTTCCTTCTACTAGCACCCTTATGATTTATTGAAACTTTAAAACTTAAAAGAAAATGGTGGAAATTTATAAAATTAACTCACATTTTTTTCAAATATTGTGAGTGTTTTCCTGCTACATCGAGCTACCTTCCTGGATTAAACATTTTAACCACTGTATATACAAAAGTCAACGTTCGCAATTGCACCTTTGCCGGCGATCGTTGACTTCATAGCATATGGAGAAAGCGTGCTATCACGAAACAAAATCATTATTTGTTCAAGTTTAATTATTGAGCCTATCAAGTCAGAATTAATAACAAATATTTTCTAAAAAATAGTGAAAATTTAATACAAAGTAATTTGCAATTTTTTTTTTTAATATTGTATTTTATGAGTCATTCATAACTACATCGGATTTGAATCCTAGATTAAACAGTTTAACCACTATATATAAAAAAGTCAACGTTTGCAATTAATGTGCACAAACATCACGTGCATGTGCAAATACAGGTCATTGACATTAAAACAATTAATTAAAAAAAGTTATATATCTATCAACATACAGACATGTTTTCATACACTATTCACACACTTACAAACATTTATATATACATTAATGTGCACAAACATCACGTGCATGTGCAAATACAGATCATTGACATTAAAACAACTGATTAAAATAAATAAATTTCATTTATACCTCTATCAGCATACAGACATACTTTCATACACTATTCACACAATTACAAACATTTACATACACATTAATTTGCATAAACGTCATGTGCATGTGTGAAAGCGGGTCATTGACACATGCATACAACGTTCGGCGATCGTTGACTTCATAGCATGGAGAAAGCGTGTTATCATGAAAGAAAATCATTATTGTTCAAGTTTAATTATTGAGCCTATCGAATCAGAATTAATAACAAAGGTTTTCTATAAAAAATAGTGAGAGTTTAATGTAAACTAATTTGTATTTTTTTTTTTTTTTTTTTTTTAAGATATGGTACTCTATGAGTCATTCGTAACTACGTCGGATTTGAATCCTAGATTAAACCCTTTAACCACTATGTCCAGGAGTCAATGTTCTCTGCTGCACCTTTCCTGGCGATCGTTGACTTCATAGCGTGGAGAAAGTGTGTTATCGTGAAACAAAACCAGAAACACATCAACATGCTAGCTCCGACGGAACGAATCTTCATCCGTGGCAATGAACTTTGAAGCGCGCCTTCCTTGCGTGGAAAACCAAAAGCCCGGTAGAGAAATTCCTCCGCCGGTTGTTATAACACATTTTAAGTATGCATGTGTCAATGACCCGCTTTCGCACATGCACATGATGTTTATGCACATTAATGTACATGTAAATGTTTGTAAATGTGCGAATAGTGTATGAAAGCATGTCTGTATGCTGATAGATGTATAATTGAAATTTATTTATTTTAATAAGTTGTTTTAATGTCAATGACCTGTATTTGCATATGCACATGATGTTTGTGCACATTAATGTATATATAAATGTTTGTACGTGTGTGAATAGTGTATGAAAGCATGTCTGTATGCTGATAGATGTATATTTTTTTTTATTATTATTAATTGTGTTAATGTCAATGACCTGTATTTGCACATGCACGTGATGTTTGTGCACATTAATGTATATATAAATGTTTGTAAATGTGTGAATAGTGTATGTAAGCATGTCTGTATGCTGATAGATGTATAATTTTTAAAAATTAATTGTGTTAATGTCAATGACCTGTATTTGCACATACACGTGATTTTTATGCACATTAATGTGCATGTAAATGTTTGTAAATGGGTGAATAGTGTATGAAAGCATGTCTGTATGCTGATAGATGTATAATTGAAATTTATTTTTTTTAATCAGTTGTTTTAATGTCAATGACCTGTATTCGTACATGCACATAATGTTTGTGCACACACAGAAAAAATAAAGAAAAACAGTACATTCACACAGGAATGTGCATTGAAATATCATTCACAATATTTGATTGTAAACCGTGTGTAATGATATTTGTATTATCTAACAACATTACTGTTAATTTTCATGCACTTTTTCAATAGGTCAGTGACCCTTATATCATATTTATATATGACACATTGATGTTATTTGTTTGTGTGAAAATATATGGAAAATATATTCATATAATATCACAAATGTGTAGTTTCAAGAACATAAATTTTTAGAGATGGAACTATTCATTGTGATTTCTACCTGAGCTTATGTATCCATTTACAGAGGTGTATGTAGCTATGTTTATTTGCAAAAAAAAAAAAAATGTGCTCGTGTGAATTACGTGTGAATGTATGCCTGACATGTGCATTAAAAAGTGTATTATTTAATATGAGCATGCAATGTCAGCTTTTAAAGCGATCACGTGTATTCAGGTGTGCAAATTTCGTCTGCGACTCCTTCTGTGTCAATGACCTCCTTTCACGAGTTCTGGCGCGCTCATTGTTTTCACACGTGATGTATACACGAGTGTATGTGTGTATGCCTAAGGATTTGAGATGAAAGGTTTTTGTATTAATGCCTGGAGGGTTTAAACGTTTTTTCAATGAATTTGTCGGTAATGTCGTCAAAGTAATTGCTGTCGTCGAAAGCTATCAAATAAATTATCATATTTTAGCGTCTTGTATATTCTTGTCTTCATAAAATAATAGAAAATATGCTTGTTATAAGATACTTTTTAGCTGAATAGTGTACTTTGAACAATAGTACATAAATAATGGTTGTTAGTTCTGTTTAAAAAGTGCGAATAAGGTACAATATATTTAGAGAGGTATAAGAAATAAAGAGCGATATATTCGAAAGAACATTATAATGAAGTGCGATATAAAGAGGGTAATTGTAACTTATAAAAACAGAGTTTATGTTGCTACCACTGATTTTTGGAAACGTTTCCGAGTAGTTTTTATAGTGTATTAATCATTTTTTTCAATTCGGAATATAAGTTTTTCTGATGCAATCCATTCTCACGTAAACAAATTCATGTTCAACAAAAATATTTTACAGACAAACATGATAAATTAACAGCATTAACATTAATTAAAATTAATATTATTTTATTACTCTTCATGCATCAATTGAGTTATTCAACTTCAAATGTTTAATTGATAATTGTAGAATAAAAACAGATATTCTGATTTGAAAAAACTCATTAATACACTATAAAAACTACTGGGAAACGCTTCTGAAAATCATTGACAGCAAAAGAAATTTTGTTTTTATAAATGCTTCTTTAAATCCTGAAAATCTATTGGATTTTGTGGTTTCTAAAGATTAGGAAAGCTTTTCGGTAACTCGGAAGAGGTTAATGTATGTTTTTGCACGAGGTTATATTATAGTTTGAGAAACATTAATGCTTTATGATATAATTTCTATTTATGTTGAATTATAGTTTATTTATTTGTTTCTTTTGTTACTTGAACTCTTGTACGTTTTTATTTTTCTTTTGCTTCTTATATATGTTATTAGGAGCTTAATAGTGTCGAATTTAGGCATAATGCTGACAATATTTGATGAAATAACATATATTTACTATTACTATGAATATTCTTATGAAGCTCCCCTGGCGATTCCATAAGATATTCATAGTTTTTCATTTTCGATTTTTCGTTTTATTAAGTTTCAGTCCTCCAGTATCCTTACCATTGCTTTTTATAATATCTCATCTTTTCTTTTTCACATGTGTCTTCATTTTTAAATATACATATAGTTCCACTATATAAGTTTCCAATTGTTCTTGTAATAATTTTCACTTTCTGCATATTGGATTTTTTCTCTTCATATCTTTTAATATTTTTTCCACTCACTTTAATTTTGAGAATCTAAATTTTTGGATATACTTATGTATTATATTGTAATTATCGATTTATATATTGTCGATTATTTGTGTGGTTTAATGGTTATTATTTACAAAAGTTTTATTATATATATCTGTCGATTTTAGGCATAATGCTGACAATATTTGTTAGAATAACATATACTTACTGTTAATATTCTTATAAAGCCCTTCTGAAGATTCTATTAGATTTTCACAGTTTTCCAATTTTGCTTTTTCAATTTTTGCTTTTTCATCCTTTTAAGTATAATTCCTTCAGTGCCCATTCCATTGCTTTTTATGGTGTTTTATCCTTCGTTCTTCACATGTGTATTCATATATATATAACCATTAATGACACATTACCGAAACAGAAAACAAAAACTATAAAATTATGAATTAGAATGTAATAATTAATTGACAACAATAGTGCTCCCCAACACTCTGAATATAGATTCCATATACATAGTAAAAAAAAAAAAAAAAGAAGAAGTAGAAGAAATTAAATTAAAAATTGAAAAAATAAAATTTGTGGAATATAGACAGAATTTTCAGGTCCCAAATGCCTAAATACCACAAGTAAAATGTGTGGTTTCATCATCATATTATATATATATATTTATATATATATATATTTATATATATATATATATATATATATATAGAGAGAGAGAGAGAGAGAGAGAGAGAGAGAGCGAGAGAGAGCGCGAGAGCGAGAGAGAGAGAGAGAGAGAGAGAGAGAGAGAGCATGTATAGATATATTAAATATACATTGAAACTTAATATATATTGAAACCAACCTCAAACCTCTGATTGAGACTCAATATATATTGAAACATATATATTGAGAAACATGTCTTTTTATTACAGTGTAAGTCGTTAATCTTCTGCTAATACCTTTTAAAATCCCTTCTTTCTTTTGGGCTGCTCTGTACACCAGGTATGCAAAGTAAGAAAGAAGAAGAAGAAGCCATTAGATGCACACCTAAGTTCATTGCCACAGCCAAAATATTCGCTCCGTCGCGACTCTCTCATGGTGATGCATCTGGTTTTGTTTCACGATAACACACTTTCGCTTCGCTCGGAAGTCAACGATCGCCGGGAAAGGTGCACCAGCGAACGTTGACACCTGGACTTAGAATTTGAGAATAATCCCAATCGGACAGCTGCTGACGCCACCCCCGAAGTATCTTTATAAAGCAGATTCTATGTAGTCTTCCTCTATGGAAGAATTATCAATTCATGTACCCAGGGCTTGACAAATGCGAAGTTTTTTTTATCTGGCGATCAAGTTATACAACCCGGCAGTTTTCTTTTTTTTTTTTTAGTACAAAAGTTGATATAAGAAATATGAGCATAAACGGCATCCTCCACCCACCCCCAAATATTAAGAAATAAACTCAGAAACTGTATTTTCAAACAAAAAATATTGTTAACTTTTATTTTCAATTTGAGTCAAATAAGTTCATCAAATACAACTTTTAAAATAATAAAATCAGAATTATTTGACTGACTTCGAAAGAAAAATAGGCAAAAAATTGTTTTCCTGCTACTCCATCGATGCCCCCCCCCCCCCCCACCCCACCCTTCAATTTTTTTATTTTATTTTTTTATTTGTTTTTTTGTCTAATTTTGATAAGTTTTATAAAATATTCACAAGTCAGCTCTAATACAGGATCATAGTTGGAGAAATAAATGGTGTTATTAGGCAGTATACATCATATTTTAGCCCATAGTTTTAAAAATAATATTTTTATCACTTGCTTGAGATAAGATATTTGAACGTAAAATGATCCGAATTATCGTTTTCTACACCAATACTTGCACAATATTATACATAACTGACCAAATATAGCTCCAATATCTATTTTCTACTCATGATTAATTTAAATTCATGTCAAAATAGACTTAATCCTTAACTGCTATTAGTGATCTCATAGATCGCTGCTTTTTTCATTTTTCACAGTTTAACTTAATTTTAATTATACTAGTTCTGTACATAAAGTTTAGTACAGAAACATATATATCGAGTTAATCGAGCCTTTTTATTCATCTTTCGATCAAGCTGTCTCAGAGACCATGCATAACAGATATTATGCAACAATTTTTGCCAGAGCAGTTAAGAGTTAATGAGTAATCATCGACGGCAGTGATGCAGAACAATTATTCTTAGATGATGGTGTTTTAAGGAATAACAATTGCCCACTTTGTTATCTTACGATAAAGAAATTTAAATTGCTACATGCTTTATTAAACACACAATTTTTAATGGCCTGCTGACAGACCTGAAGTATCATTCACTAACTTCGGAAGTCCTCGAATTCCTTCACAGTTAAAACTAGATTATTGATACCGACACCATCCCAAACCCAGTAGAGCTCAAACTATGTTATAACACCACCACACCATTCCAGGGTGTATTGCCACTCTTTCGTTGTTGATACTCCAGCAGCTTTGTTTCACAATAAAAATACATATTTTTTAGTCTACCAAATATTATACATAACTGACCAAATATTACGCCAATATCGATTTGCTATTAAGTAGGTTTTCTATAAACTAATGTCAAAATTGACTTTGTAAGGAAATAGTCATTGATGACAGTAATGAAGAAAAAAATATTATAAGATAAAAATATTTTAGGGATTAACAGCTGGCTAGTTTGTGATCTTGCTGAAATATATTTAAATTAGTACAGACTTCCTTAAACTGAACACGTGATGGACAGCCGACGGATCTGATTCTCTAATTTCGGAAGTTCCCTAGTTCCTTCAGAACTAAAATCCAGATTATTGACACTGACACCATCCCAAACCCAGAAGAGCTCAAAATATGCTATAACAACCCCACCATTCCAGAGTTTATTGCCACTTATTCGTTGTTGATACTACAGCAGCTTTGTTTCACATTAAAAATACATTTTTTCTAGTCCACCAATATTATACATGACTGGCCAAATATTAAGTCAATATCGATTTATTATTAGATATATTTTCTATAGACTAATGCGCAAATATTGTACATGACTGGCCAAATATTAAGCTAATATCGATTTATTATTAGATATGTTTTCTATAAACTAATGCGCAAATATTGTACATGACTGACCAAATATTGTGCCAATATCGATTTGCTATTAGGTATCTATAAACTAACATCAAAATCGATTTGGTAAGTATAAAAGTCATCGATGACAACGATGCTGAAAAACTTTCTTAAATAAAGATATTGTAGGGTACAGCATACATTCAGTTTTTCATCTTACGGTAAGGATATTTAAATTAGTACATCCTTCCTTAAACTTAGAACACGTGATGGACAGCCGGCAAACCTGAAGTATCTTCCCAGAGTTCCTTCAGAGTTAATATCCAGGTTATTGACACCATCCCAAACCCGGTAGAGCTCAAAATATGTTATAACAACCACACCATTCCAGGGTTCATTGCCATCCTATTTCGTTGTTACTCTCAGCAGCTTTTTTTCATATTAAAAACACATTTTTGCTAGTCCACCAATATTATATATGACTAACGAAATATTAAGGCAATATCGATTTGTTATTAGATATGTTTTCTATAAGCTAATGCGCAAATATTGTACATGACTGACCAAACATTTTGCCAATATCGATTTGCTATTAGGTATGTCTTTTATAAACTAATGTCAAAATCGATTTTTAAGCAGTTATCGATGACAATGAGGTGGAAAAAATAATTTTAGATAAGGATATTTTCGAAAATAACAGTTGTCCCCTTTGTCATCTTCGTAAAAGAAACCAGGGGCAGAGGATATACAATATAGAGTATACGCTACAGCTACGGCGGTTATATGGAGTTTCTTGAAATATCATAGAAAGTATACGGCGTATCACCGTAAACACCACACTACATTCTTGCTTTACGATACGGATATTTAAATTAGTACATGCTTCCTTAAACTTAGAACACGTGATGGACATCCAGCTGACGGACCTAAAGCATCATTCCCCAACTTCGGAAATCTCCGAGTTCCTTCAGAGTTAAAATCCAGGTTATTGACACCATCTCAAACCCGGTAGAGCTCAAAATATGTTATAACAACCCCACCATTCCAGAATTCATTGCCATCCTTTCGTTGTTGTTACTCCCAGCAGCTTTTTTTCACATTAAAAACACACTTTCTCTAGTTCACCAATATTGTATATGACTGACGAAATATTACGCTAATATCGATTTGTTATTAGATATGTTTTCTAATGAACTAATGCGCGAGTATTGTACATGACTGACCAAACATTGTGCCAATATCGATTTGCTATTAGGTAGGTCTTTTATAAACTAATATCAAAATTGATTTTTAAGTAGTCGTCGATGACAATAACGTGGAAAAAATAATTTTAGATAAGAATATTTTCGAAAATAACAGTTGTCCACTTTGTCATCCTCGTAAAAGAAACCAGGGGCAGAGGATATACAATGTAGAGTATACGCTATAGCTACGGTAGTTATATGGAGTTTCTTAAAATAATAGAGAAGGTATACGGCCCATATCACCGTAAACAGTCCACTACATTCTTGCTTACGATACGGATATTTAAATTAGTGCATGCTTCCTTAAACTTAGAACACGTGATGGACATCCAGCTGACGACCTAAAGCATCATTCCCCAACTTCGGAAATCTCCGAGTTCCTTCGGAGTTAAAATCCAGGTTATTGACACCATCCCAAACCCGGTAGAGCTCAAAATATGTTATAACAACCCCACCATTCCAGGGTTCATTGCCATCCTTTCGTTGTTGTTACTCCAACAGCTTTGTTTCACATTAAAAACACACTTTCGCTAGCCCACCATACCAAAGTCAACGATCGCTGTTGACCTTGGAAAAATAAATAGATTACGAAAAAAAAGTGCATCATCACAATATTTTTTCCGGCATTTGCATACACAAACGCGTGACGTCACACGTGACCTGTCAGTGACTCGGTTTTTGTTTTACCGGCAGTTTGCTTTCACTTGCCGAAGTGATGATAATGGTGATGCCAATCCGGCGAGTTCAAAAACCTCTAACCACCATACAGAGCAAGGTGAAGGATGAGGATAAGATGATATGCCGGTTCTTTATTGCCTTTATTACTTTTTTTCATTCTTTTTTTCGTAATGTGCCACGATTTCTGATTCTGCAAGATATTGCGGAGGGGGTTTTCTTGGTCATTGTCTAAAGAAGCATTAGGTAATGGCGTAAGGGTCGATGACCTACCCTAGCCATATGAGGCAAGGTCTCTCGTTTTGTTATATTTTATAGTCTCCGTTGCAATTCACGTTTAACAATCAATGAGCAATTTCAGTATGTAAGGATTTTGTGCAAGAATTTCGGTGATACTTATAGTGGGTTAGGCTATAAATGTCATATTGGAGGAGCATAAAAATAAGAGTGGAAATTGCAAAACTATTACAGAGGGTAATAAATTAAACGCTTAAGTTACCCATTCTTTTATGAAAAATGGCTTATGTATATTTCTCAAGCAAGCTCCCGTGAACATAAAAGCACTGGTCAAAAGATTAAGATAAAAAAATGTCTACATTGAATAAGGCAATAAATTTCGTCTGATTTCGTATACAATTAATTGCTTTAATCCTTCGATGAAATGATGGCTTTTTTATTTGTTGCTCATCCACTTTAAAGAAAGGCGTAAAAGTCTCAACATAAGACGGTTTAACCTTAAATTGATTCAGAGAAGAAAGCAATGTAGCACATAGCATTTAGGTAGGTCTCGATGATGTCATTATATGTCATGATCGCTTTTGACCCCTAGTTTAGTACCATACATTTCAATAAATGAAAAAAAAATCTTCTGTCTTTGAATCATCTTATGATAATAAAATTTGTAGTGGTAAGAGGTTTGAGTATTAGTACTGTAAAAAAATTGCTACAGTAAAATTACTGCAGCAGTATTTGCTGCAGTAATATCTGCTGCAGTAAAATTACGGAAGCAGAGATTCCAGGCAATATTCATAAGAAAACGGGTTATGTCCCTAGATAAACGAGCTTTGTTCTTACATAAACGGTTTTTCCCCGTAAAAGCATGAAATTTACGGAAATTGACCTTTTACCTTGAAAAGGGGGGCATTTCCTGTAAAATTACAGCAGCAATTCATGAGGCATGCCCGTGAGTTTACAATTATTTTTTACAGTGGACTATAATCGGTGCTTCATTTGCACAGGAGCTCACTGTAACGCAGCTCCGGTACTTCTTTATTTTTAATGAATATTTAAATATTAACCGGAGCCCATCGGAGTTTATAAATACTGCACACCGAAGTCCCTCTGGGGCAGCACTGTATATTTATTTTATTGGTTGATTTAAAAAAAAAAATCTTTGGCAAATAAGATCATATGAAAATCCCCACCCATTATAAATATTTTTGTTATGTGCTCATTCATCAGATTTTATTATATAATAGGTATAAATATATTTAAAGTATATTATCAATTTTATTTTGGTGAAGGAAAATTGCTTTAAATTTTGCAAATAATGTTTGAAATACAAGTATACGCATAGAGCGGACGGGGAGGGAATACGCAGCGATTGTTAGTAGTGCAGAATATTAGGGGCTCCGATACTTTCTTTCTTTTTTTTTTTATTTATTTTATTTATTTTATTTAGTTTTTTTTTTTTTTTTTTTTTTTTTTTAGAAATTAAGCCCTGATTATAGTAAATTTTAAGTTTGTGGCAAAATAAAATAATTTTGCAATTAAGAATTTCTTACAAAATTATACAATTGTCTATGCACTTTTTTATAAAATCATACTCTTGAATGATAAATGCCATAAAAGTAAAAAAAAAAGAAAATTAAAAAAAATTAAAAAAAAAAAACCTTCTTTAAAAAAAGAAAGAAAGAAAATTTTAAATAAAATAAGAAATTGTCATTAACAAAAAGTCATCTTCCAGGAAAACCAGCATTTCAAGATTGATTAACTTAATAAAATTTTCCACAATAATTCACAGCAAACTTGTTTGTCCACAAAAAATACATAAATAAATAAATACAAGAATATAATCGTAAAATCTGGTTGATCCCATAAAACTTTCCACAATAATTTATAGGAAATACCCATTTGATAAAAATAAATATAACAATATAACGGTGAATTGCGCTGATACCATGAAAAAGTCGTAAAAATACATCAACTGCATGCATCTTAAATAGAGAAACGGTACAGGGAGCCATCAAACACTCACAACACAAACCATGTTTACCACTTTTTGCCCAGAATGCCCCATCCCATCTGGCACGAGTGCAAATAACAACGTGCAGACGGTCTGCCCATTTAACGGTCACTCGTGCCATGTAACCCCCTGCTCGTGCCATTAGAGCGAAAGTGTGGGGCAGAAAAAAAAATTGTTTTCAAAATTGGAGGGAGAGAGTTGTTTTTCTCAAACTCTTTGTGTACCTTACGATGCTCACGTGCCCCCATGGCAGAGTGAACTGAAGTGCTGGGTTCGAGGGAGTAAACAGCATTTGACTAGCGTGTGTATATTTATATATTTAAATTCTTATATCTAACTTATTTTCATTTATCATTTTTTTTTTCTTATTTAATATCCCCAATAAATATAAAAGAATCCGGTATTGTTTTGAAATAGACTTTTAATTGGCACACATGATTTTTTTTTTTTTTTTTTTTTTTTTTTTTTTTTTTTTTTTGCCTCTGTAAGTTAACTTTTATTACTGAATTTCTTGAATAAAATCAATAAACTAAAAGATTTTTCCATTTTTTAAAAAATTATTATTATTCGCTAACCAACATTGAATATCCAAAAATGCTAATAAGAAAATCCTTCCAGGCTTTTAGAGACTTGATTTTTAAATATATTTTGAATGAGCACAATAGTTTAATTTTGCATCATCTAGATTTTTTTTTTTTTTCATTTTTAATTTTTGCAGAAAATTGTGTTTGTATATTAAAATGAATAAAGAAGAATAAATTTCGCACTTAAAAATAAATAAATGAATAATACATTAACGTTTTATGTTTAAAAAAATTAATATATATATATATATATATATATATAATCATTGATGAAATATATATATATATATATATATATATATATATATAAACTTATTGCAAAAATTAACCATTGAATATATATATATATATATATAATCCTACATTTTTTCTAACATTGATGTACAAATAACATAGCACAGCGGGTATATAATATAATGTAATATATGTAATGTGTATATGTAGTGGAATTGTTTTAAAAAAAAAAAAAAAAGATAGGAAAGAAAGAAAGAAAGAAAGAAAAAAGGAGAACTAAGTAAAAATAAGTAGTTTTGTAAAATAAAAATAAGTAGAAACTATGATTTTTGGTACTTTTTTTTTTTTTTTTCTAGCCTTCTCGTCGCCTTGAACTGATATATCGGCTCACTATGCTGTAGGTTTCATTGCAATATTAGCATTATTTAAATTAATATAATTCTACAAATATAATATAGTTTTAAAACATTAAGTAATGATTAATAGTTTAAAGGATTATATTCATATACGCCATTAAGTTTTTTGTATCATGTTTGAATTATCGTGTTTGTTTTTTAGAAAATTTAAAAAAATACCGAGAAAGCAGCATTACAATTTTGCCCTTTTGCTCGGCGGTCAGAGGGTTAAAGAAAGAAAATAAAAGTATGGAAAAAATAAAGAATATAAAATTAAAAGTTAATTTTATTTTAAACAAAATAATTTATTTTCAAAAATTCAGTTTTCTACACAGATATATCTTTAATATTATGGTTTTTATATACAGTTGGAGTGAACAAAATAAAAATAAAATACAAAATCAAAAAAGGTGCTTTTAAATATATTTTTATTTAATAAAGAAAATATTAATTTTATACAAAAAGTAAACAAGCATAAAGTAAAATAATAATCGAAGTTGATGAATATTTCAATGAACTCTTAAATGTTACGGATTTTGAATGCATAAGTCAAAGAAGGGCTTTTTTTTTTTTTTTTTTTTTTTTAAACCTAGTATTTTCATTTATTCCATTTTGTAATATATTTTATTAAAATAATGAGGGTGGTTAATAAAAATGGATTTTAAAATTATCAAAAAAATATTTGATATTTGAAATAAGAAATAATTCAAAATCACTTGCGTTTTCTCATACCTTCTTCTTTCATCAACTGTAAATGTTGTTTCACGTTCGAGTGCTATTTGAGCTCGTGAAACGAACATTACGTTTCTTCGAAATTGATGTATAATTCAATGAACTGTTATGGATTTTGGATGCATAAGTTATAAAATGCATGTTTTTTTTTTTTTTTTTTTTTTTTTTTGTTTTTGTTTTATCTTGTATTTTTATTTATTTCATTTTGTAATATATTTTATTAAAATAATAAGGGTGGTTAATAAAAATGGATTTTAAAATTATCAAAAAAATATTTGATATTTGAAATAAGAAATAACTCAATTCAGAAACACTTGCGTTTTTTCATACCTTCTCCTTTCATCAACTGTAAATGTTGTTTCACGTTCGAGTGCTATTTGAGCTCGTGAAACGAACATTACGTTTCTTCGAAATTGATGTATAATTCAATGAACTGTTATGGATTTTGGATGCATAAGTTATAAAATGCATGTTTTTTCTTTTTTTTTTTTTTTTTTTTTTTTTAAATCTTGTATTTTTATTTATTTCATTTTGTAATATGTTTTATTAAAATAATGAGGGTGGTTAATAAAAATGGATTTTAAAATTATCAAAAAAATATTTGATATTTGAAATAAGAAATAACTCAATTCAAAATCACTTGCGTTTTCTCATACCTTCTCCTTTCATCAACTGTAAATGTTGTTTCACGTTCGAGTGCTATTTGAGCTCGTGAAGCGAACATTACGTTTCTTCGAAATTGATGTAATGAACTGTTATGGATTTTGGATGCATAAGTTATAAAATGCATGTTTTTTTTTTTTTTTTTTTTTTTTTTTTTAAATCTTGTATTTTTATTTATTTCATTTTGTAATATATTTTATTAAAATAATAAGGGTGGTTAATAAAAATGGATTTTAAAATTATCAAAAAAATATTTGATATTTGAAATAAGAAATAACTCCATTCAAAATCACTTGCGTTTTCTCATACCTTCTCCTTTCATCAACTGTAAATGTTGTTTCACGTTCGAGTGATATTTGAGCTCGTGAAGCGAACATTACGTTTCTTGGAAGTTGATGAATATTTCAACGAACTCCCAACTGTTATGGATTTTGGATACACAAATGAAAGAATGTGTGTATTTTTTTAAAGCTAGTATTAAATATGCATAATGTAAACTAAATGCGCGTAATATCTTAATTCACAAATGAAGAAAATTGTTTACACATACTTAATATATATATATATTTCATTATTTTTAACTTAAACAATATTTATTTGAAATTTGAAATAAGAAATAAACAATTAAAAAAATCCCCTTTTCTTTCATCAACTGAAAATGTTATTTCACATTCGAGTAATATTTGATCTCGTGAAGCGAACATCACATTTCTTCGAAGTTGATGAATATTTCATAGAACTCTAACTGTTAGGGATTTTGGATGCATAAGTCAAAAAAAAAAAAATGCGCGTCTTTTTTTTTTTTTTTTTTTTTTTTTTTTTAAGCTAGTATTAAATATGCATAATATAAACTAAATGCACGTAATATCTTAATTAACAAATAAAGAAAAGGATTTATACATTTTTAATATAAATATTCCACTGTTTTTAACTTAAACATTTATTTGAAAAAATTGAAGTAAGAAATAAATCAATTCAAAAATCCCTTCTCCTTCCTTCAACTGTAAATGTTGTTTCACATTCGAGTGATACTACAGCTCGAGAAGCGAATATTACGTTTCTTCGAAGTTGATAAATATTTGAAAGAACTCTTATTTGTTGTGGCTTTTAGATGCATTAATCATAGAATGAGTGTTTATTATTATTATTATTATTATTATTATTATTATTAAAGCTAGTATTTTTTTTTCATTTTGTAATAAATTATTTTAAAATAATAAAAGTTTTTATTTTTATAAGACGATTATTGGAAGAAAATAATAAAATAAAACATAAATAATTTCAAAACTTTTGTCCATGTAAGATGTCTTTTCGTCACCCGTAAATCTTGTTTCTCATTCGAATGATACTTACGTTCGTGACACACACATTATGTTGCCGAAAAGTTCGTAAAATTTCAATGAATTCGCAATCGCTATAGAATTTAGAGATGCTTTTATAACTTAAGGATGTGCATTATTATTATTATTATTATTATTATTATTATTATTGTGTGTGTATGGGTGTATATTGCTTGTTTTTCTTTCTGTTTTGCATTTTTTATTTTACTTTTATTATTTTATTTTTTGATAAATTTTGATTCCATTTTACAAAATACATAAATAAAACTAATTAATTATATAAAATAAATTTTTACGTAAAAATTAATCTAAAGCATTTTAATATTTACCAATAAATCAATTTTGCTTGCACTCAGGAATTTGAGTGTTAATAGAAGGTACAATTAAAATCAATTTTATTAATTTAAAAAAAAATTAATGACATTTAAGAATAAAGGTTTGAAAATCTTCACTATTTAAGTACGACATTATTTGTTCCTTTAACTACAGCGATGTCTTAGTTAAATACTAAAGTTATTTTATTGTTGATTTTAAAACTTTTAAAATATCATTCTTACCCCTAATTTTATCATCCGTTTTTCAAATAAACTGTATTTAAAAAAATTGGTATTATGTTTAACCAATTAACATATTTTTAGGATATATAAAGTATAAATTAAATATTTGTTTAAAGACTCTTTTTTTCCTCTTTTATTATTTTTTTTTTTTGGAAATATAAATTTAATTAAATTGATATATTAGAAGTAATTCAATCTTACTCTAATATTTGAGTAACACTTTTAATTAAATAAAATTTATTAATTAGAAAGAATAATTTCTATCAAAATGATATCAAGGTAATATTTTACAAGGTAATTTGTAATATTTTATCCCAAGAAAAAATAATAATTGTGATCGGAACACCCACAAAACAATAATAATGATAATTCTTTTTTTTTTTTTCAATATCAAAAGATACTATAAACTAAAATTACAGAATGTCAAATATTATATTTTAAAGTGTATTTTTTTTTTATTATTGATTAGTAACTTTTAATTAATTATTCTGCCTTTCACAACTCCTCAAATAATATTGCAATTTTAAAATAATAAAAATTTTGAATTGCATAGAAAATTATATTTAAAACGATGTACAATAAATTAAATTTAACAATTCAGTTAATTTTGATTACATACGCTCAAAACACATGTTTTCAAGAGTGTTATACAAAGTTTTCACAAAGCAGTATACAAAGAAAGACATAAATTCACATCAAACACGTCCAACGAACTTTATGTTGCCAATAACTAGTTAAAATTCTACCATCGCAATACTGAAAATCAACAGGACATCGGCATTATGAACTCGCCCCATGAAAGATCAGTCTATAACGCAACTCAACTCTTGTTTAACGGATCACTCATTGTCTAGAGGCGAGGTGACATTGGTCATTATGCAACCCGTTCCTCACTTCTTCAAACAATACCAGGGATGATTTTGAAAGCAAAATATTACAGCACGTAAATTTCGAGAAAAAATGTTTCACTAGCTCGTTTTACTGATCGACCAGGACGTTCACCTCTTCTTTTTCCGTTGAATGAATGAACACATATTTGTTCAGCAAGCTCGTTTTTAAATAGAAAGTTTTGTTTTATGTGTTTTGTTTCGTTATGTTTTCATCTTGATATGCTTTATTTCATAGTTAAGTTTATATAATTATGTACAACAGCAGTTGAGAAATGTTTTTTCTATATTGTATTTCGTTTGGTTTAAGATATTAATTACCCAGTTTATGTTTGTTATACAGCAAAGCTCTGGAAGCAAAAATATATTAACTAATATTGTTTGCATTTTTAACCCTTTCCAATACAGATGAAAAGTTGGCTGGCTGGTTGGCTTTCCGTACTCTAACTCTCATAAATATACTCGGATTGCCTTGTAATTTTTATATGTTATTAATGTTTACTATAGAATGTTCAGTATTGAAAATGAAATGCATAGCACAGATGCATATTTACAGAGGCACACAAAAAATTCAGTTACAATTTGGTCTATTAGAGAATAGTTCGTAAATTGAAAACATTGCAATCAAGTCTTCATTATCTTTTATACTTTTATACTGCAAGTTAAATTTGATTGGTTGCTGTACGCAAGTTAAATTTGATTGGCTGGCTTACTTATTTCGGATTGGCTGATGAAGTTTTCAGTCAAATCTTTTTCTTTTCTTTCGTTTTCTAGTGATAATATGCTACATTTATTCTTTTTTTTCTCATGAATCCTCTATGATGTGATATACAACTGTTCATATACCGGGAGTGGAAATGTTTTACAACTGGGAATCCCACTGAAGCAATAAACTATTTTTGTTTCTGCTTCTTCATTATCTATAATAATATATTTAAAAAGTTCTTATTTCAGCAATGGATGATAATGCCATGGTTTCTTGTAATAATAACAACAACAAAAAAATAACAATGATAATAACAAAAACATCTATATTCCCACTCTTTCATACGTCATAGAAAGCCTTATGTAAGTTTCCTTTCCCAACGAAACCAAAAGCTTATTTTTACTTCCAGTCTAATTGAAACTTTCCTTTTGGTTTGACATTTCATTCTTTTCTTGCATGAAGAAAGTACCAATTTTATTTTTGTATTTCCTGCACACACGCGTCCGATAACAAAAAGATGTTCTTACAGTTTATATTGAACGGAAAACAACCGTTAAAGGTAAAAATACATTTCAGGTGTCCCTCTGTATAGGGTAAGGCCATACCTAAAGAAGTAAACAACAGATTTTTTTGCAGCTACCGGCGAAAGCTGATGCTTTTACGCCAGTAAAAGTAAAAACAACTTTTCATTGTCAAAAGCAGCTGGACTTTTCCAAAAATATAAACAAGATTGCGCGCGCGCCGGGCACGTGCAACGGAATTGTAAAAAAGGAAGCTGGGAAAAACAAGATTTGACTGTAAACTCGACATATGGAAAGGACTTTTTATCTTCATCTTGCCCTTTTTTTTCCCCCTCTTCCCGCTTTTGGTCAGAAAATGCATGGATTTACCGTTACCCGAATCAGCATTTTAACGGCGGGACAATATAGTCGTAAAATTTTGGGGAAGAATTTATGGAAGCCCCTATAAATAAAAACTCTTCGTTTTTATTGTTGTTATTAAATATTTATTGTAGGAGGGAGGGAGGTCAATTTATTGTACAGAGGGTCAACTTACTGGATAAGAGGGTAGTCAACATATTGTACAGAGGGTCAACTTATTTGGATGGGAGGGTAAATGGAAACAAGCCTTTGCTAAAATTTTGCAAAGTCAGTTAAATGAATATTCGCTACTTATGGTTAATAATCTTCATCTTTTTTTTTTCTTCTTCTTTCTTTTGGTTAGTAATTGCATGGGTTTACCGTTACCCAAATCAACATTTTATGGCGAATGGGAAATTTAAAGGAAAAATTTGTACAATTTTGAGAAAAAATTTACAAAAGCAAAACTCTTCGTTTTTATTGTTGTTATGAAATGGTATATTGTACGGAGTGTCAACTTAATGCATGCCTATTCATATGTAAATGTTCGTTTTTTTTTGCAAATTCAACTAAATGAGCATTAAGAATTCATGGCTATTTGTTTATTTATTTGTTTATATATATATATATATGTTTATTTGTCGTATGTATATATATGTTTATTTGTTGTATGTATATATATGTTTATTTGTTTATATATATATACAGGGATCTGTTTAGGAAAAAAATGGGTCCTTTAAAGGACTCTTCACAAAATTTTTCATTTCAAAAAAGGATCCTTCACAAAATTATTTTCTCTAAAACAGGACCCTTCACAAAATTATTTTCCCTAAAAGAGGGCCCTTCACAAAATTCTTTGTCTTAAAAATAGGTTTTTTACAAATTTTTTTCATTTTTAAACCAAACATTTCACAAATCAATCATTTAAAAGTAAAATCTGACCTGTCACTTTTACATATATAAAGAAAATATATGTATTTTATATCCATATATCTTTTTAAAAATGCATAAACAAGAACCTGAATATAACGACCATTTCAAATTCACAAAATTATGATTAGAGTTTTCACAAATATAGAAAGCTGTTCACAATTTCACAAAAACAGGACCCTGTGAAATAAGTCTGGACAGACCCCTGATATATATATATATATATATATATATAAAACTTTAAGTAAAATTTAACCATTGAAACATAAGAAACTGACCACATACACTGAAAATATTCGTTTTCCGCTTTCCACTTTGTCAAAAAATGCTGGGATTTATCGTTACCCAAATCTTCATTTTACGTCGGGTGAATATAGTGGTAAAATTTTGAGGAAGAATTTATAAAAGCAAAATGTTTCATTTTTGTTGTTTTTATCAAATAATATATTGTACGGAAGGCCAACTTATTATTTGTCTGTAAATAAAATTTTCCTGACTTCTAAATTCTTCTTCCATCTTCGTAAAATAACTGCGTTTATAAACAATGAAGAGGAAGAAAAAGAACATGAGAAGCTATTTTTCATTTAAAGAAAACAGTAAGAAACATATTTGAAAAAGTGATACACTAAAAAAACTTTTATAGGGTGAAACCCCCAAGTAACTGACACGTTAAGGATTTTCTCTTCTTCAAATCTATATTACAAAGTTTTAAATATATTTTATACTTATCTTTGTTTTTGTATAGTAAAGATACATTAAAAAATTATTGTTGACTAAATTTTGAAAAAATTCTAATTTTTTTTACTAAAAATTAATTTTTGCCATAAATATAGTCAGTATCCCAGTAACTGACACTATCCTTCTTTTAAAAAACCAATAGCTGAAAAATAAGTTATAATAGTTAAGACAAATAAGTTACTACTAGATGACATTACTGTGCAGAATTTTACAAGAAAATACTTATTTGAGTTAGATTTCTGTTGAAGTGTCAGTTACTGGTTAGGTGTCAATAACTGGGGGTTTCGCCCTAGATTCCATTCTCCTGATAATTTACACATTTTTAATAATGTAGTTATTATGTTAAATTAAATGAAAAATAATGCTAATTACGTATGCAATACTGATCATTGATTTCCAAAATATGAACATCCCTGTATTGGAGCAGTATGATTCGACATTGCCTAAATATTTTACTAATATCAATCTGCTAATATAGTTTTAAAACTTGAAAACACAAAATTAAAATAAATTAAATTAAATTAATTAAATGTGTAAATAATATAGATAAAATTTAACATATTTCAAATAAAATTGCTAATTTGATAGCTGGTATATTCAATCTGCATTAGACAATGATTAGTCTAACTAATTAGATAATAATCCAGTTCATTTAAAACAAATTAATTTTGACAAATCTACTTTCGCTAAACCAGTTTTAAAATTATCCAGGTAAGAAAAATCAGACTTAGGAATTAGATTAACATAATAGAAAAGAAGAAGTTATACAATAGTAGAGGGAAAAAGACAGTTCTGCGGCATGAGGATCAATGATGTGGTGGAGGTGGAGGGAGTGAGTCCGACCCTCGGAGGATCAATGATGTGGTGGAGGAGGGAGTGAAATCATACTATAGTATGATGTGAATAGAACACATTAAAAAACGAAGGGGTCTTAAGGGTGTACTATAGGAGGAGGGTATAAATGTGAGGGGGCTAACATTTTTTGAGGAGGCTTAATTTTTTTAGGATCAAATTGAAATGTTAGATTGAAGTCTGCTATAGAATGGGGGTATTTTTGAAGAGGCGGCTAACTTTTTTGAAGGGGGGCTTATTTTTGAGGGGGGGCTTAATTTTTTTTTTTTTTTTTTTTTTTTTTTTTTAAATTTTAGAATTGACTTTCAGTTTGAAGGCGAAACGGAGATCAATTTTTTTTTTTTTTTTTTTTTTTTTTAGAATCAAATTTAAATGTTAGTTTGAAGTCTGGGGGGCTAACATTTTTAAGGGGGTGCTTAAAATTTAGGGGGGCTTAATTTTTAAGGAGGGATTAATTTTTTTTTTTAATTAAATTTAAATGTTAGATTGAAGTCTGCTATAGAATGGGGGTATTTTTGAAGAGGCGGCTAACTTTTTTGAAAGGGGGCTTATTTTTGAGGGGGGCTTAATTTTTTTTTTTTTTTTTTTTTTAAATTTTAGAATGGACTTTCAGTTTGAAGGCGAAACGGAGATAAATTTTTTTTGGTGGCGCCCTCTATCGGAAGGGAATGCAATAACGAATATTTAAAATAGGTTTTCTTGAAAAGATTTCACTGAGGTTTGAACCTGCAAAATAGCTTCTTGACTTGATAATTTGTGGTAGGTTTAACTGATCAAGCCAAGAAGTTATACATGAATGTCGAGATTTTAAGTGTTTAAAGAGAGGTATCGCGGTACCGGAAGTGAAAAGTTTCAGGTTTATTTTATACTGAATTTAAATGAAACCGGAAATTTATCTTTTTCGATATGATTAGATTGAACATTAACATATTTATTTTAAAATGTATAGTGGAAGCAATGGTAAAAAAGAAGACATGTTTAGGGGTAAGTACTGTTTTTTTTTTATTGTGTTTGGTGTAGAAAACATAGGAAAGAGGCGTAGTTTAAAAAACAAATTCAATTTTATTAATAATTTTCCCAATGCAATACATGTGAACCCACTTTTCGTTTTTTAGCGGGTTTTGACAAATCTAATGCAGAATCTTGTTTAATGTTTGTTGATAAATATTTATTTTTAATAAAATTTCGCGGGACATTCATTTCGTTTAATGTTTCTAATAATTCGCTCTGTGCCCTAATCGGTTTTCTTTTATTCACAGAAAACAAAAGATTAAATAAATCTGCCAAGTTCGATTCGGGGATAGGTTTTCCTTCGAAACTTACAGTCAAATTTTTATCCTATCGAAATTTTCTCGGACGTGCCATGACAAACTGAACTAATGCTTTGATAATTTAGGATTGCTTTATCTGTCAAGTTATGATATCATGGTGGATACAGATCATCAGATTACGGATATTTGTGTTTGGAATAACGTGATTTTTAATTTTGCCTATTCAGTTTCAATTATATTGTGAAATGAGGATTTATTTTTGGAAGATAATGTTAACTTTTTGTGATTATCTTGTAACAGACTGCTTTCATTAAAAGTGTATTTTAGAATTGTAAACTACAATTTTGAAATTTTGGCTGTTTGGAAAAAAAGCACAGGGAAAAAAATAAAAGTATTAAAAAATAATAACAACAACTGTTCAAAAATATAATAACAACTAAACAAATGATCAAAAATAATAAAAAAAAAATGTTCAAATAATAATAACAACTGTTCAAAAATAATAAAAAACTATTTAAAAAATAATAACAACTGTTCAAAAATAAAAAACGATTGACTTTATACAACCAACATTTAAAAAAAAGATAATCGAATCTAGTTTTTTCTAACATGACTTATTTGAAATATTCACTTTTTCTAGTTAGATTTATAACACGTAAGTGATTCGATCAGTAAAATATTATTTATAAAAGCACTAAATACGAGATTAATAAGAATTTTTAACTTACAAACATATGAACTTCTGATACACAAGTGATTCGACCAGTAAAATATTATTTAGAAAAGCATTTTTGACTTACAATTGTACGAACTTCTGATATGTAACCCTTTCTGAATCAATGTGTAAGAATTAACTGACTATTGAACTTATAACAGAGTATGATAAAATAATCACGTGACTTTTTTAAACCAATAAAATTTTATTATTTTCAAACAAGCGCCCTCTATCATTTTATGAACTTCCAAGAAACGAGTTAATATGATTATATTGTTTCCTGTTACCGCTGTGAAAGGTTGTGTTTTCCGTTTTAAGTTAGTTTACATTTAAGTGATTACGGAACGAGTCATGGATTCTGCTTTGTTAAGTGCTAATGATACGTCTAACGTGAAGAGTGAACCCTCATCACTAGGATTAAATGACCATGACATGGAATTTTTAATACAGCCTAAAGAAGAACCCGTTTCGAATTGTGAAGTGAAACCCACCTCATCAGGATTAAAGAAACATAAGTTACCCTTTGTGTGTTCTACTTGCGACAAAGCTTTTCCCCGAAAGGTTAACTTAACGTTTCACATGAAATGTCATCTGGAGAAAATACCTCTTGTGTGTATAATTTGTGAAAAAACATTTGCTAGAAAGTATCATTTATTAAATCATATGAAGGTCCATTCAAAGACCCCTGTGATTCATAATTGTAATGTATGTGGCGAAGTATTTTCACAAAAGAGTGATTTATTAAAGCATGGGAAGATTCATAACACTTCCAAGCCAAAACAAAAGAAAAGTAGACAGTCACCCAGTCACTGTAAATGTGACGATTGTTTTGAAACATTTAATAATAGATCTGACTTAGTGAAACATAGAAAAATTCATCTTTCACCTAAAGAACTTAACCCGTCTGATCCACTTTCCTTGGGAAACAGTTCGAAATATGAAATTTCAGACATCACTCAGTTTAGTAAAATATTTAAGTTTTTCGATGTTTTTACTCCTGCTCATTGGAATTTAGGTGAGGAAATGATTGTTGAAGTACAAATGAATAAGAACTATGAGCTTTATGTTCACATACAGAAATACGAAGAATTTGAAAAGAACGGTCGTGAACTTACCCCCACAAATGAAGGCATTACATTATCATGTGCAACATTCGACAAATTTGAATCGAGATTGGATAAATTTAATTTTGTTTCTGAAAAAGATACATTCGTATGTAATAATGACTTACTAATCGCTTATGTAAATAAGGAATCATGCATACTGCAAAAATTATTCAAATCGAAAAAGTTTGGGTTTTGTTTGAAGTCGGATTTTTTACTGCTTACAAAAGATCAATATTTGAAACTAGTGAAAAATGGCTTTAAAATTACCAAATGTCTCATTGAGACGCTTTTAACTAAGCTTATTCCTGTTTCGATTTTAGAAAACTTAAACAAATGTAAATGTACCCACCTCACAATAGAAGAGACTTTGAACTATTTCTTAAAATGTTTCGATGACGAGTTAAAGTCATCCGTTTCTCGCGTGTTTGATTGCTATCGATGTTCAATCGGAGAACCAATTAATGTGAAACACGAGTGTGATAGTTATAATTTGCGTAGAAAGTATAATTTGTAGCGACAGTGCACTGCTAAATTTCAACGTGACTGAATTTGTAAAAAACATATTCAAGAAATGTTCATGTAATTATACTCATTTATTTTTTGAAACTATGAATATGGACTTTTATAATAACCATTTAGACAATGTATTTGTAAATTAACATAGAAATGTATTTAATAAATATTTGTTTTTATATCACATATCTGTTTTTATTTCACATGTCTATTTATTTTTACTCATGAAATCAATCTTTGAAATCTCTTTTTAAGAAAAATTGATTATTTTTATTTGAATAGGTATTAAACTTATTTATTGATAAGAAAGTTTAATTTTTCTCTCCTTTTAAACAATAACATTGCATGTTTTGATAATTTCCATCCCACAGTTAACATTACAGTATTTAACATAGTTAAGAAAATGTTTAACTTAAACCGTCACTGTATTTATTATAGATAAGTAAACATTTTATCTTTAACCTAAATGTAATTTAAATGATTAACTATAACTGTGACTGCTTTTAATCTAGATAAGTAAATGTTTCCAGGAAACACAATCAGTTTACTGTTGACTTTTATCGAGATTACACCAGTTAGTGCAATGCTGATGAAAAATATTTTATGATATTAATATGCAGAAAAGATCTCACGAAGAAGTACTTTCACCTTCGAAACGTCTATGTTTAGAAAAACCCATGGAAAATTTAAATACCTATGAGAAGGAGTTAAAGGACCCAGGATTAAAACTTTCTAAAATGGGTAATAACTGTGTAACTACTGAGGACTTACAAGATGTGAAACCCGAGATCGCTATGAATTTTTCAAACTTTGCCTATGGGAATGATACAACATCTTTCGAGAATCCCGGTCGAATGCCAAATTCTGCCACGGACTATTTGAATACATTTTTCGAAGACATAAGTTTTGAAAATTTAGATTGTTCTACTACCTTAACGTTTCAAGAACCTACAAATAATATTTTACAGACTACTGTTAAACGCGAGGTCAACGAGCTACAAGCAAGCAACCTTTCGCAAACAAGTGGTGAATTAAAAACCACCATCTCACCTACAAATGACATTAAAAGTGATAAATTATGCAATTCATATGTGTTTCACAAAGAACTAAGTGACTGTTTCTATTTAACTTTGAAGTTGAGAACTAAACAATATGGTATACTTATACGAGAATTTAAACGCAATGTATCTACTAATGAAGAAATCCCGACCAACCGCGTGGTTAATATGGATATTCCTAGCTGGTTTGAGTTTCAATATAAACTCATTGCATTTAATTTAAGATACAAAAGTACGTCCTTTGTTTCTAATAACATGATTTTAGTGTTAAACCAATATTCTACAATGCGAATTAAAAATTTAAAGAATCATTCTTATATTGACTTAAACGAACATCAACTAGAAAAATTAAAAGAAAGTACCTCTCATTTAAATAGTGCACTTTTACAACATATGTATACAAAACTTTTACCATCTCTTATTAAAAAGAAATGTATGGTTAGTAATATATCTACAGAAAATGAACAGGTGTTAAAGTATAAACTTAACACGTGTATCGAGAATAATATGTTATCAATACTTAATCAATTGTATGAATGCCATGCTTGTGCACTACGACATTCGAGCAAAAGCCTTCACTCCTGTTTCACATTTAATAATAGGGAAAAATTTAATCAATTAGGGGAAGCTTTGTTAATGCTCGTAGATTTCGATTATGTAACTTCAACGTTTCTAAACGGAGTTTATAATGTTAGTGAGCACTTTTTATGTAAGATTAATGAACAAACTATTTGTAATGAATTGTTTAAGACCTGAAAATAAAATGTTTTTGATTAAGTTCTGTCTGTTTATTTTTGCAAAGTGTCTATGAGTGAATTTATTAGTTTATAATTTAGTAGAAATTTTAAGTGAAGTGATGTAATCCAATTAAAAAAAAATTATTACAAAAAATTAATTGTAATAAAAATATTCACATTAAAAAAAAGGTTAAAAAAATTAGAAGTTAATGAAATTAAAACTTATTAAAATTAAAAGTTAACAACAAAAAATAAATAATAAAATAAAATAAAGATTAACAAAAATATAGTTTTAAAATAAAAGTAAACAAAAAAAGTTATAAAGTAAAAGTTAACAAAAAGTTAAAAGTTAATAAAATATTTAAAAAAGCAAAAGAATGTATGTGTTATGAAGAGAGGGGTTTCCTTGTAGAAGTAACTTACAAAATGTATGTGTATGTATTTATTAGTTTTTCATTTAGTAGAACTTTTAAGTGAACAGTTAGAATTTATGTTTTTATATAACTTAACACAAAATAAAATTTTTAACTATTGCAAAAAGATTCAACTATTGAATGGAAATATGCATATTAGTAAAACAATCACAAGTTAATAAAATGAAAGATTTTAAATTTCATACAATTAAACAAATATATATATATATATACGAAACACATTACGGATTTAAATATTATAAGAAATGTTTGATTGAAATTTTTAAGACAGATTTAATTCTTGGTTCTGCCATATATAGTTCGAACTTATTTTAGAAGATAGTTTTCAATAGTCTTGTGGTTCGAACTTGACAAAATGAAATCAAGACACAATGAATTGTATATTATTTTAATCATTATGTCATGACTTCATACTTCTGAAAGTGTATTTAAAGGTTTCTCTAGCTTTATTCAATGTTATTAAGCGTTTGTAAAACCGAAAATTAATGAAAAAACAGATCGCCTTCTACCAATTGCGCTAAGAATGTTTTATTCAATTATTATAAATAATAAAACCTTTTAGAATATTACTTATTTTAAATTCAAAATAATAAAAATTTAAAGTTAACAAAATAAATAATTCCTCTGTTCATTATAAATAAATAAAAGTTTACAAAATAAAAGTTTCAAAATTAAAACTTTATAAAAATTATAAGTTAACAAAAAATTAAATTAAATAAAATTTTAAAATAAAAATTATGAAAAGTAAAGTTTATAAAAATTAAAAGTTTTTAAAATTTTTAAGTTATGTTTAAAAATCTTCAAATTAATCAAAATTGACTTTTAGTTTTATGTTAATGTAAGTTTCAATGTTTTAAATATCGAACTAACTGTTTATCCCCATAATCATTTGTTTACCCATCTTCCAACCAACCAACTGGTTGCCTAGCCAACCATATACTTTGTATCTACACATGCGCAGACAAAAAAACACTAACTTGAGTTTTACTTTAAACCTTTGCTAGATTAGATATATTATACAAGTCGAATATCTTCCATACTTAGAAAATTTATAATTTTCAACTATTCGTCCCTATTTATCTTAAAACATTAACAAATAAATATAATTTATATACTTACAAAAACAGGATAACTTAAAAAGAGGTCCATACATTTCAGCTTGCTAAAGTCAAGTGTCTGGTTTATAACAGAATGAGGTTAAACTATCAGTTTACTTCCTTATCACTCACGTGATCAAGACCTTATCAGTTACATGTTCAGGTCGATAACAGCTAAAAACAGCGTGTTGGTCATTTTAACTTCTGACTTCGCATACTGTGGTTCGGTAAGTTTTCTTGTCTAACATTTCTTTCTTTTTAAGAAATAAACTAATCGGAAAAATTTCTTTTCATACCCACTTACTTTTAAATCACAATGTTAAAAGACTAAATTTTATTATCTTAAATTATTCTTTTAAATGTCAAACAAAAGATCTTACAATATATTTGCAAATAAGTTCTTATAAAACGGTTTTAATTAGTTAAAGGATGAACATTGTTATTTTAACTATCTATTATTTTGAAAGCGAAAAAGATTAATTCACATGAAAATTAAACTTACCTTATTTATAAGCTGGGTAAGCAGGGTCTGGCTTTTGTGACGACTTGTAGAGATTTGAAAGATAGTACAAACGTATATCAGTTAATCTCACGTGATATGATGACGTTACTAAGTGACGTCATCCACCACAGATTAATCACGTGACTACGCGACAATAACCTTCACATTACTAGTGATGTTTAGATCACGTAGCTAATTGTAATTATCATAAAATATACTTATAAAAATATATTCATAAATTAATAACTAATTTATTTGCGTATTATTTTGAAAAGCATAGCATTTTAAAATAATAAATTAATTAATTATTAATTTATGAATATATTTTTATAAGTATATTTTATGATAATTACAATTAGCTACGTGATCTAAACATCACTAGTAATGTGAAGGTTATGGTCGCGTAGTCACGTGATTAATCTGTGGTGGATGACGTCACTTAGTAACGTCATCATATCACGTGAGATTAACTGATATACGTTTGTACTATCTTTCAAATCTCTACAAGTCGTCACAAAAGCCAGACCCTGCTTACCCAGCTTATAAATAAGGTAAGTTTAATTTTCATGTGAATTAATCTTTTTCGCTTTCAAAATAATAGATAGTTAAAATAACAATGTTCATCCTTTAACTAATTAAAACCGTTTTATAAGAACTTATTTGCAAATATATTGTAAGATCTTTTGTTTGACATTTAAAAGAATAATTTAAGATAATAAAATTTAGTCTTTTAACATTGTGATTTAAAAGTAAGTGGGTATGAAAAGAAATTTTTCCGATTAGTTTATTTCTTAAAAAGAAAGAAATGTTAGACAAGAAAACTTACCGAACCACAGTATGCGAAGTCAGAAGTTAAAATGACCAACACGCTGTTTTTAGCTGTTATCGACCTGAACATGTAACTGATAAGGTCTTGATCACGTGAGTGATAAGGAAGTAAACTGATAGTTTAACCTCATTCTGTTATAAACCAGACACTTGACTTTAGCAAGCTGAAATGTATGGACCTCTTTTTAAGTTATCCTGTTTTTGTAAGTATATAAATTATATTTATTTGTTAATGTTTTAAGATAAATAGGGACGAATAGTTGAAAATTATAAATTTTCTAAGTATGGAAGATATTCGACTTGTATAATATATCTAATCTAGCAAAGGTTTAAAGTAAAACTCAAGTTAGTGTTTTTTTGTCTGCGCATGTGTAGATACAAAGTATATGGTTGGCTAGGCAACCAGTTGGTTGGTTGGAAGATGGGTAAACAAATGATTATGGGGATAAACAGTTAGTTCGATATTTAAAACATTGAAACTTACATTAACATAAAACTAAAAGTCAATTTTGATTAATTTGAAGATTTTTAAACATAACTTAAAAATTTTAAAAACTTTTAATTTTTATAAACTTTACTTTTCATAATTTTTATTTTAAAATTTTATTTAATTTAATTTTTTGTTAACTTATAATTTTTATAAAGTTTTAATTTTGAAACTTTTATTTTGTAAACTTTTATTTATTTATAATGAACAGAGGAATTATTTATTTTGTTAACTTTAAATTTTTATTATTTTGAATTTAAAATAAGTAATATTCTAAAAGGTTTTATTATTTATAATAATTGAATAAAACATTCTTAGCGCAATTGGTAGAAGGCGATCTGTTTTTTCATTAATTTTCGGTTTTACAAACGCTTAATAACATTGAATAAAGCTAGAGAAACCTTTAAATACACTTTCAGAAGTATGAAGTCATGACATAATGATTAAAATAACATACAATTCATTGTGTCTTGATTTCATTTTGTCAAGTTCGAACCACAAGACTATTGAAAACTATCTTCTAAAATAAGTTCGAACTATATATGGCAGAACCAAGAATTAAATCTGTCTTAAAAATTTCAATCAAACATTTCTTATAATATTTAAATCCGTAATGTGTTTCGTATATATATATATATATTTGTTTAATTGTATGAAATTTAAAATCTTTCATTTTATTAACTTGTGATTGTTTTACTAATATGCATATTTCCATTCAATAGTTGAATCTTTTTGCAATAGTTAAAAATTTTATTTTGTGTTAAGTTATATAAAAACATAAATTCTAACTGTTCACTTAAAAGTTCTACTAAATGAAAAACTAATAAATACATACACATACATTTTGTAAGTTACTTCTACAAGGAAACCCCTCTCTTCATAACACATACATTCTTTTGCTTTTTTAAATATTTTATTAACTTTTAACTTTTTGTTAACTTTTACTTTATAACTTTTTTTGTTTACTTTTATTTTAAAACTATATTTTTGTTAATCTTTATTTTATTTTATTATTTATTTTTTGTTGTTAACTTTTAATTTTAATAAGTTTTAATTTCATTAACTTCTAATTTTTTTAACCTTTTTTTTAATGTGAATATTTTTATTACAATTAATTTTTTGTAATAATTTTTTTTTAATTGGATTACATCACTTCACTTAAAATTTCTACTAAATTATAAACTAATAAATTCACTCATAGACACTTTGCAAAAATAAACAGACAGAACTTAATCAAAAACATTTTATTTTCAGGTCTTAAACAATTCATTACAAATAGTTTGTTCATTAATCTTACATAAAAAGTGCTCACTAACATTATAAACTCCGTTTAGAAACGTTGAAGTTACATAATCGAAATCTACGAGCATTAACAAAGCTTCCCCTAATTGATTAAATTTTTCCCTATTATTAAATGTGAAACAGGAGTGAAGGCTTTTGCTCGAATGTCGTAGTGCACAAGCATGGCATTCATACAATTGATTAAGTATTGATAACATATTATTCTCGATACACGTGTTAAGTTTATACTTTAACACCTGTTCATTTTCTGTAGATATATTACTAACCATACATTTCTTTTTAATAAGAGATGGTAAAAGTTTTGTATACATATGTTGTAAAAGTGCACTATTTAAATGAGAGGTACTTTCTTTTAATTTTTCTAGTTGATGTTCGTTTAAGTCAATATAAGAATGATTCTTTAAATTTTTAATTCGCATTGTAGAATATTGGTTTAACACTAAAATCATGTTATTAGAAACAAAGGACGTACTTTTGTATCTTAAATTAAATGCAATGAGTTTATATTGAAACTCAAACCAGCTAGGAATATCCATATTAACCACGCGGTTGGTCGGGATTTCTTCATTAGTAGATACATTGCGTTTAAATTCTCGTATAAGTATACCATATTGTTTAGTTCTCAACTTCAAAGTTAAATAGAAACAGTCACTTAGTTCTTTGTGAAACACATATGAATTGCATAATTTATCACTTTTAATGTCATTTGTAGGTGAGATGGTGGTTTTTAATTCACCACTTGTTTGCGAAAGGTTGCTTGCTTGTAGCTCGTTGACCTCGCGTTTAACAGTAGTCTGTAAAATATTATTTGTAGGTTCTTGAAACGTTAAGGTAGTAGAACAATCTAAATTTTCAAAACTTATGTCTTCGAAAAATGTATTCAAATAGTCCGTGGCAGAATTTGGCATTCGACCGGGATTCTCGAAAGATGTTGTATCATTCCCATAGGCAAAGTTTGAAAAATTCATAGCGATCTCGGGTTTCACATCTTGTAAGTCCTCAGTAGTTACACAGTTATTACCCATTTTAGAAAGTTTTAATCCTGGGTCCTTTAACTCCTTCTCATAGGTATTTAAATTTTCCATGGGTTTTTCTAAACATAGACGTTTCGAAGGTGAAAGTACTTCTTCGTGAGATCTTTTCTGCATATTAATATCATAAAATATTTTTCATCAGCATTGCACTAACTGGTGTAATCTCGATAAAAGTCAACAGTAAACTGATTGTGTTTCCTGGAAACATTTACTTATCTAGATTAAAAGCAGTCACAGTTATAGTTAATCATTTAAATTACATTTAGGTTAAAGATAAAATGTTTACTTATCTATAATAAATACAGTGACGGTTTAAGTTAAACATTTTCTTAACTATGTTAAATACTGTAATGTTAACTGTGGGATGGAAATTATCAAAACATGCAATGTCATTGTTTAAAAGGAGAGAAAAATTAAACTTTCTTATCAATAAATAAGTTTAATACCTATTCAAATAAAAATAATCAATTTTTCTTAAAAAGAGATTTCAAAGATTGATTTCATGAGTAAAAATAAATAGACATGTGAAATAAAAACAGATATGTGATATAAAAACAAATATTTATTAAATACATTTCTATGTTAATTTACAAATACATTGTCTAAATGGTTATTATAAAAGTCCATATTCATAGTTTCAAAAAATAAATGAGTATAATTACATGAACATTTCTTGAATATGTTTTTTACAAATTCAGTCACGTTGAAATTTAGCAGTGCACTGTCGCTACACCAATTATACTTTCTACGCAAATTATAACTATCACACTCGTGTTTCACATTAATTGGTTCTCCGATTGAACATCGATAGCAATCAAACACGCGAGAAACGGATGACTTTAACTCGTCATCGAAACATTTTAAGAAATAGTTCAAAGTCTCTTCTATTGTGAGGTGGGTACATTTACATTTGTTTAAGTTTTCTAAAATCGAAACAGGAATAAGCTTAGTTAAAAGCGTCTCAATGAGACATTTGGTAATTTTAAAGCCATTTTTCACTAGTTTCAAATATTGATCTTTTGTAAGCAGTAAAAAATCCGACTTCAAACAAAACCCAAACTTTTTCGATTTGAATAATTTTTGCAGTATGCATGATTCCTTATTTACATAAGCGATTAGTAAGTCATTATTACATACGAATGTATCTTTTTCAGAAACAAAATTAAATTTATCCAATCTCGATTCAAATTTGTCGAATGTTGCACATGATAATGTAATGCCTTCATTTGTGGGGGTAAGTTCACGACCGTTCTTTTCAAATTCTTCGTATTTCTGTATGTGAACATAAAGCTCATAGTTCTTATTCATTTGTACTTCAACAATCATTTCCTCACCTAAATTCCAATGAGCAGGAGTAAAAACATCGAAAAACTTAAATATTTTACTAAACTGAGTGATGTCTGAAATTTCATATTTCGAACTGTTTCCCAAGGAAAGTGGATCAGACGGGTTAAGTTCTTTAGGTGAAAGATGAATTTTTCTATGTTTCACTAAGTCAGATCTATTATTAAATGTTTCAAAACAATCGTCACATTTACAGTGACTGGGTGACTGTCTACTTTTCTTTTGTTTTGGCTTGGAAGTGTTATGAATCTTCCCATGCTTTAATAAATCACTCTTTTGTGAAAATACTTCGCCACATACATTACAATTATGAATCACAGGGGTCTTTGAATGGACCTTCATATGATTTAATAAATGATACTTTCTAGCAAATGTTTTTTCACAAATTATACACACAAGAGGTATTTTCTCCAGATGACATTTCATGTGAAACGTTAAGTTAACCTTTCGGGGAAAAGCTTTGTCGCAAGTAGAACACACAAAGGGTAACTTATGTTTCTTTAATCCTGATGAGGTGGGTTTCACTTCACAATTCGAAACGGGTTCTTCTTTAGGCTGTATTAAAAATTCCATGTCATGGTCATTTAATCCTAGTGATGAGGGTTCACTCTTCACGTTAGACGTATCATTAGCACTTAACAAAGCAGAATCCATGACTCGTTCCGTAATCACTTAAATGTAAACTAACTTAAAACGGAAAACACAACCTTTCACAGCGGTAACAGGAAACAATATAATCATATTAACTCGTTTCTTGGAAGTTCATAAAATGATAGAGGGCGCTTGTTTGAAAATAATAAAATTTTATTGGTTTAAAAAAGTCACGTGATTATTTTATCATACTCTGTTATAAGTTCAATAGTCAGTTAATTCTTACACATTGATTCAGAAAGGGTTACATATCAGAAGTTCGTACAATTGTAAGTCAAAAATGCTTTTCTAAATAATATTTTACTGGTCGAATCACTTGTGTATCAGAAGTTCATATGTTTGTAAGTTAAAAATTCTTATTAATCTCGTATTTAGTGCTTTTATAAATAATATTTTACTGATCGAATCACTTACGTGTTATAAATCTAACTAGAAAAAGTGAATATTTCAAATAAGTCATGTTAGAAAAAACTAGATTCGATTATCTTTTTTTTAAATGTTGGTTGTATAAAGTCAATCGTTTTTTATTTTTGAACAGTTGTTATTATTTTTTAAATAGTTTTTTATTATTTTTGAACAGTTGTTATTATTATTTGAACATTTTTTTTTAATTATTTTTGATCATTTGTTTAGTTGTTATTATATTTTTGAACAGTTGTTGTTATTATTTTTTAATACTTTTATTTTTTTCCCTGTGCTTTTTTTCCAAACAGCCAAAATTTCAAAATTGTAGTTTACAATTCTAAAATACACTTTTAATGAAAGCAGTCTGTTACAAGATAATCACAAAAAGTTAACATTATCTTCCAAAAATAAATCCTCATTTCACAATATAATTGAAACTGAATAGGCAAAATTAAAAATCACGTTATTCCAAACACAAATATCCGTAATCTGATGATCTGTATCCACCATGATATCATAACTTGACAGATAAAGCAATCCTAAATTATCAAAGCATTAGTTCAGTTTGTCATGGCACGTCCGAGAAAATTTCGATAGGATAAAAATTTGACTGTAAGTTTCGAAGGAAAACCTATCCCCGAATCGAACTTGGCAGATTTATTTAATCTTTTGTTTTCTGTGAATAAAAGAAAACCGATTAGGGCACAGAGCGAATTATTAGAAACATTAAACGAAATGAATGTCCCGCGAAATTTTATTAAAAATAAATATTTATCAACAAACATTAAACAAGATTCTGCATTAGATTTGTCAAAACCCGCTAAAAAACGAAAAGTGGGTTCACATGTATTGCATTGGGAAAATTATTAATAAAATTGAATTTGTTTTTTAAACTACGCCTCTTTCCTATGTTTTCTACACCAAACACAATAAAAAAAAACAGTACTTACCCCTAAACATGTCTTCTTTTTTACCATTGCTTCCACTATACATTTTAAAATAAATATGTTAATGTTCAATCTAATCATATCGAAAAAGATAAATTTCCGGTTTCATTTAAATTCAGTATAAAATAAACCTGAAACTTTTCACTTCCGGTACCGCGATACCTCTCTTTAAACACTTAAAATCTCGACATTCATGTATAACTTCTTGGCTTGATCAGTTAAACCTACCACAAATTATCAAGTCAAGAAGCTATTTTGCAGGTTCAAACCTCAGTGAAATCTTTTCAAGAAAACCTATTTTAAATATTCGTTATTGCATTCCCTTCCGATAGAGGGCGCCACCAAAAAAAATTTATCTCCGTTTCGCCTTCAAACTGAAAGTCCATTCTAAAATTTAAAAAAAAAAAAAAAAAAAAAAATTAAGCCCCCCTCAAAAATAAGCCCCTTTCAAAAAAGTTAGCCGCCTCTTCAAAAATACCCCCATTCTATAGCAGACTTCAATCTAACATTTAAATTTAATTAAAAAAAAAATTAATCCCTCCTTAAAAATTAAGCCCCCCTAAATTTTAAGCACCCCCTTAAAAATGTTAGCCCCCCAGACTTCAAACTAACATTTAAATTTGATTCTAAAAAAAAAAAAAAAAAAAAAAAAAAATGATCTCCGTTTCGCCTTCAAACTGAAAGTCAATTCTAAAATTTAAAAAAAAAAAAAAAAAAAAAAAAAAAAAAAAAAAAAAAAATTAAGCCCCCCCTCAAAAATAAGCCCCCCTTCAAAAAAGTTAGCCGCCTCTTCAAAAATACCCCCATTCTATAGCAGACTTCAATCTAACATTTCAATTTGATCCTAAAAAAATTAAGCCCCCTCAAAAAATGTTAGCCCCCTCACATTTATACCCTCCTCCTATAGTACACCTTTAAGACCCCTTCGTTTTTTAATGTGTTCTTTTCACATCATACTATAGTATGATTTCACTCCCTCCTCCACCACATCATTGATCCTCCGAGGGTCGGACTCACTCCCTCCACCTCCACCACATCATTGATCCTCATGCCGCAGAACTGTCTTTTTCCCTCTACTTACAATATCAAATTTTAAATCAATTTTTAACTTTATTAATTGTGTACTTTTCAAATAAACTCTATTTTGCAAGTTAAAAGCACGATCAAAATTTTGAACTGAAAGAATTTTTCAGAAGCCATTATCATCGTCAAACAAATATTCAACCATTATACACACATTATGGACCTAAAAGTCACACAAATAAATGTTACATATATTATACGGTCTGAAACAGACGCTTTATGACCTTGATATAAAAGAATACATGCAAACAAAATGACATATCACGATACGCAATATCGTCTTTAAGACAGTATTTCCCATATTTCCTCAGAAGACACTGCAAAAAAAACCTCTGAAGAAAGAATAAAAAATTTCAAGGTTCAAAAACATAATTTCACACGCACGGAGCACGTGCAACCAGTCTATATCGCACGTTTCATTTTCATGTAGTGTTTATCTTAAAAGTATTTAAATAAGAATAAAAATTGGATGACTGCATGTTTTGATATCATCTAGCTCCTAAAACTCAGTTAATGAACATGAATATCTTTTATATTTTGTCGAGCAAAAAACGTGTTTATCGGGTTTAATTGATTTTGAAATTAAATTGTTAACTGATAAATTAACTAAAAGAAGTTGGTTTACAGAGTCGCTTTGTGACCAAAAGTGATAAAGTTTGTCACAAAATTCACTGGTCTGGCATCAGGCACTTTTTCAATCTTGACGTAAGAAAATTCATGCAAACAAACAAAACTATATATCATGTTACGCAATATCATCTTTAAAAAAAAAAAAAAAAAAAAACATTTTTCATATTTCTTTAGACACATTGTAAAAAAACCCAGTTCATATAATATTCTGCTGCATTGCGCAAATTGGTATTGAATGTTTCTTTTTCAACAATTATCTATGAATATTATTATTGCTTTTTACCTATGATATAATATTTAGCCCATTTTGGCTCTTAAATATCTATTTGATAAACTTCTGTTAGAAATACATATAGTTAATATAGCTGCATTGCGCATTTTTCTGTGCATTTATTATTTTTTATACAATAATTGCTATTATTTTTGTATCATTTGCTCATCCTTTGTATTTTCAAATGCACTTTTATAACATCTACTTTCAAGCTCATTATTTAGTGGATTACTTACCATTATTGATTTTGATGTTGACTTATTTTTTCTTGTGGCTAGTTTGGAAAATATGGTTTTTATACACTTTATACTGACCTATCTTTAAACAAATTGGAGATGATTTGGTCAATTGTGTTGCTAGAACTTGTTTATTACACACACACACACACATGTGTATATATATAATTAAATATTTATTAAATATAGTACACTAATAAACATATCTCTTAGTTTTATATTATTTATTTTATTTTATTATTAGATCATTTAATTTAATTAATATTTATGTTTTTTATATATTTTTTTTTTCATGGTAGATATTATTTAAATAGCTGGATTTAAATTATAATAAGTGCATTTCCATATTGAATAATCTATGTTATTTCTAAGTATAATACTAATTTATAAAATGAAAGCATCATATGGATTCTACATTAATGTTTGGGTTAAATTAAGATATATTTTAAATGGGTTAGTTAAAATATAAATTATATTATACTAGTAACTCTTATTCTCTATATATATCATTAATATTAACTAGTAAAATTAATATATTTACACTACATTACAGCTGCATATAAGTAATTATACATACAATATTAAAGTTTTAGTAGAATATCTGTACACCAGATGTCAGCAGCAATGTATTTAATAGTATGCTAAAATAGTCTAATATTTTTACAATAGATAGCAGTAGTATAGCTTATTTAAAATATTAAAACTCGGAAATTTAGTATGGAGGTAATAATATCTATGAAATACTTTCAAATTATCAAGTAATATTATATATTTTAATTTATTAAATTAAAATTAAAATAAAATAATTAATGGTTTTTATTTATATGTATATCATAATTTTTTTTCTACATTTTTTTAAATGTTGTAATCTATTTAGTTAAATAAAAATAACTGTAACTGTAGGTTACAATTTATGATCTGAAGGATTCTCTATTTAACTGTGAATTTAACCTCTTCTTTTGGATACAACTTTGTACATGTGCTCACAATATACTAAATATCTTGGGATATTATCAATATAAGTAATATATATATTTTTTAATTTTTTTAATTCTTTTTCACACTCCTTTTCAAATTGTATGTATAATTTATAATATTCCATTGTAAAGGTCTTGTTATTCAATATTGTTTCAGCGATTGTTCGGGCAAGATATGGCACTATATTTAGCAAAAGCTGGTGTCATATACAGAAAACAATCGTTCTTTGCTTATAAATGTGATTTTCTTGCCCTTGAAAAAGTAAATTACTTTATAAGCTTTTATTTGTGTATATACTCGTGTGGTTTATATTTCATTCCTTATTTTCTATTTATTTAATTTTTTTTTTTTTCTTCTTCTTAATTTGAATTAATAATGTTACTTTTATTAGGACTACAATTTTAATTTGTAAATTGACAGGGCTCTTTGGTATCGGGATTTCAGTGTATGTGGTCAGTTTCTTATGTTTCAATGGTTAAATTTTACTTAAAGTTTTATATATATATATATATATATATGTACAAAAACATAATTTCAAGCGCACAGAGTACATGCAATCAGGTTAAATCGCACGTTTCACTTCTACGTCGCGTTTATCTTAAAAGTATTTAAATAAGAATATAAATTGGATGGTTGCATGTTTTGTATGGTATACTGAAAAAAAAAATTGTAAATTCACAGGCATTCTGCAGTGATTGTACAGGAAATGCCTCTTTTTCAAGGTAAACGGTCAATTTCCGGAAATTTCATGTTTTTACGGGCAAAACCCGTTTGTGTAAGATCAAAGCTTGTTTATCTAGGGACCCATTTTCTTATGGACATTGCCTGAAATCTCTGCTGCAGTAATTTTACTGCAGCAATTTTTTACAGTGTATTTATATAACTCCTAAACCTGGATTTAATGAACATTTACATTGTTTTACCAAAAGAAAAAAAAAAATCCGATATAATTGATTTTAAAATTAAATGATTAACTGACAAATTAACTGCAATAACTTAATTTACAGAGTCACAAAGAGTCACGTCGAGCCAAAAGTGGCAAATTTTGTCGCAAACATCACTGGTATGCACCAGACACTTTTTTCAATCTTGATATAAGAGAATTCATGCAAACAAACAAAACTATATATCATGTTACGCAATATCACCTTTTAAAAACATTTTCCATATTTCCTCAGACACACTGTAAAAGTCCCCAGAAGAAAAAAAAAAAGATATATATCAGGGTACAAAAACATAATTTCGCACGCGCAGGGCACGTGCAACCAGGTTACAAAAGCCTAACCGAGAGTGAGAGAGGTAAACAGGGGAAAGTATTGTTGCTTGTTTTGTGACTTATTCCTCGACCATAAAGGGGAATGCTGTTTACCGTTAGGACCACGCTTCTTTTCCGCAGTCGTAATAATAAATCCACAAAATAGAAATGGTATAAGATTGTAGAGAACCCGGGATCACGCTTCGTATACCGTCTTTTGAGGGATGCCGCAAACACCACCCCCTCTTCTTCAGGGGCACGTGTAGGTACGTGTGTATTGTTTTCTTCAGGAGGAAGAGATGATAGTGAACCGATATAAAAAAAAAAATTGCAGATGGTAGGGCTATAATATTTGTTTACAGCCCTGTTGATCATACGCCCTGTTGTACAAAAGGTGACCAAATGCGAACATACGAACAGCTTCCGACCAGACGCGATGTCGCCGAAATTAATTTTAAGGATAGAATTAAGGCAAGTAAATAAGGCTATTTAGTACTAATCGATCGCCCTTATTACATCGATAGCGTCAAATACTCTAGTACACGGTATTACAGAAAGACACAAAGGAAGTGCTCTATTTCATCTCATTTCCATGGTTACCATATTAGCACATTCTACTGATTAATATAGTTGCATTTAAAACGGTGCCGCCTACATGGCATTTTCTGAGTGCACCATTCCATATCCACAAGTACACCGAGTCGCTTTCGAAACCGTTTGACCCTTTTCCAAAACCCCAATGCCATGCACTCAGGGCCTGATTAAAGCTTGGGCCAATTGGAAGACCCCCGAATTTCACTTGCAATTTACTGAAAGCTGATATTTTAAATCTGTTTTGACCTTGTACTTAATTATAATAGATGTTACGTACTTTCAAAACCTGTCTAAAACGATAGATATCATACAAAACATGAAATTATCGAATTTGAATTCTTATTTAAATACTTTTAAGATAAACACGATATACAAATGAAACGTGCTATATAACCTGGTTGCACGTGCTCGGTGCGTTTGAAATTAAGTTTTCGTATCTGGATGTATATTTTTTTTCTTTCTTTTGAGGTTGTTTGCAGTGTCTCTAAAGAAATATAGGAAATACTGCTTAGAGACGATATTACATATCATGATATATCATTTTGTTTGCATGTATCTTTTTATATCAAGGTCCATAAAGAGTCTTTTTCAGACCGTGTAATATTTGTAACATTTATTTGTGTGATTTTTAGGTTCATAAACTTTGTGTGTAATGGCAGAATATTTGTTTGACGATGATAATAGCTCCTGGAAAATTTTTACTTGCACATAGTTTATTTTTAAAAAGGTCACGAATAATAATTTTTTTTCCAGTCAACAAAAAAGATGAAAAACATTATTATTTTCTATGGAGGGAAATAACTTTCTCAAATTTAGTTGTGAACTCCAAGTATTATTTTGAAGCAATTTGTAAAAATCATCTATTTTCATTAACTTATTTAAACAAAATACACTTTATCTATATATAAATAATTTTTCAGCAGAGCTGAAATTACGCTCGAAATTAATGAATACAATAAGGACCTCTTAAAATATTTTTTATCAAGTTATAAAAGCAAAAATCTTAGTTTATATAAACTAACATTCAAAAAAGAACCCCATCCCAAAATTTTACAAACCCACAAAATTATTGAAAATCATCACAAAATTTTACAAAACTTCTAAATTTTACTTCGAAGCTAGACTGTAGCAAATTCAGAAACAGAGTAACGCTCTGCTTTTGTAAAACGCAAGCAGAACTGAAATTTACGCTCGAAATTAATGAATACAATAAGAGTCCCTTAAAATATTTTTTTATCAAGTTATAAAAACAAAAATCTTAGTCTATAAAAACTAAAATTCAAAAAAGAACCCCATCCCAAAATTTTACAAACCCACAAAATTATTGAAAATCATCACAAAATTTTACAAAGCTTTTACATTTTCCTTCGAAGCTAGACTGTAGCGAATTCAACAACATAGTAACGCTCTGTCTTTGTAAAACGCTAGCAGAATTTAAATAGAAAATAATTTTCGTCTAGTTCAATGTCTCGACAATGCCCTTTTACGTGGGATGCCACATTATTTTCTTGGGAGAAGAGCAAACGTTCTTAGATTTCTCTCCCTCCCTGCCATATATGTCTGCAACATCCCTAAATCCACCGTTATCCACTAAATATCGATTGGTTTTGTTGTCATAGCAACAGTAGACAGCCAGTTTATGACTGTAAAAGATGCCTGCTACACTCCCGGAGAAGTCGTTTTAGCTTTATTCTCTTTGCTTATTCACTTGAGTTTATAAGCTGGAGCTAATGTTGGATTACTGGAGTTAATTCAATTATAAAAGACGGCGCTTAATTTAAAATATTTTTAAAAGCTATTAGTTTTGTTTCGAGTTTTGTAATAGGTTAAAGCGCGTTAGTTTTTCCCATTGTTGTAACATGGTTTCTTGTTATCAAGATATTAATTCAAAAAAGCTGAATAAGATATTAGGGTATCGATAATAATTCGATTCTTTAAAGATTTGCGCTTAATTCAGATTATTTTAAAATACTGTTCTGTTTGTTATTAAAATATTTACTCCTTTTTATGGAATTATAATTGAGTTATATTCGGTAATCCAATGTTTTTCATTTTTTATTTATTTAATGAAGCAATGAACAAAACTAAGATCCCTTAATATTCATAACAAAAATAATTGTCTTTTTAAATAACTTAACTCAACTACTTCTTTAAAGATTTGAATTAGAATTGATAATCTAATATTTCATTCAGCTTTTCAATTAATGTTTTGATAACAAAAAAAATATGACACAGAAATGAAAAAAAAAATTAATACTACTATTTAGATAATAACAATATTATTATTATCTAAATTTATCTATCATCGATTTATGATATTTTGAATTTTATGAAATTTTAGCGTATCCCGGTACTAAAACCGCCTTTTTTTTTTAATTATTTATTTGTTTTTAGTACCAGAAAACACTGAAAATTCGTGAAATTCAAAAAGTACTATATCTCGGTGAGTTTTGCTACTACAGAAATGTTTATTTATTTTTTAATTATTATTTGTTGGAGATAGGGGAAGTTTTTCTAAATATAACTTATACATATAATATACAATTTGTTATAATATAACAAAGGGACCGTATAAATATTTAAATTTCAGAACTTTAAAAAAATAATTATTTTCCCGTAAATGGCTTTAGATATGATGAAGATATGACATTTGAAATATTTTTCCAACTGGAACTTTATCTCTAAAACTTATGGTTAATGAAATTATCATTGGACAACGATAAGAAGGGACACCCTGTATAGAGTGAAATATGTCTTCAGACACTCAAAATTATATCATTCTGTCATATATATAACATATTTAGGACGATTTTTTTTATATATAAACTAGTTCTTAAATGTATTTACGGAGGCTTCTTCTATATTACAAGAGGTAAAAAGGTCGACGTCCTATATTGCCTTTGATGTTATCCAGCTCTTACTGCAATCTAACATAAAATAACTATTAAATCACCTTTTTTTTTTTTTTTCAGTTTCTTATACTCAAAATGTCACACCTATTGATATAAATTTATCTAAAACCTAAAAATATACTTCTCTAAAGAACTATTTATAAAATAACCTTGTGAACTCTAGAATCGTCTGTCGTTAAAAATACCAAATTGAGAAAAACTAAAAGTGAAAATCATTACATCTGTTGGCAGATGCTTCAGACGCAGACGATTCCAGAGCGGAGGCCCTCCTTTATCTATGGCTTTTCGCCCATGGGGCCCCCTACATTCTTTCAGTGTCTCATTAACCCTAGAGTTGAAGGATCTCCAGGAGTTTGGCCTTGATTGGAGGCCCATTTTTGGTGTTTAAGACTGCACGTGGAGGCAATTTAAAAGGGGGCCCAAAATTTACTATAGGGTATAATTCCCAGATGATTTCATGTAAAAAATGTTGAATACCTCGATTTGTATTAATTATACAACTTTCGCTTTTAATATTCAAGAGAGGGAATTTTAGCGATGTGGCGATTAATCAAAGATGTTAATGTTTAAAAATGAACAAACACTAGATTCTTTGTAAACTAGCGGTTTATTGCATCTGATTAAGCGTCAAATTTCCAAGTAAAATATATCTTTGAAGTGAAATTTGGATGAAATACAGGGTCATGAAAAATTGAAGAGTGTGGAAAATAGGATTCCAAATATCTCGGCAACTAATTATCCGATCGACTTCATGCTTTATTCAAAATTTATGTTTTTTTATTGTCTTTTATATTCATTTCTTAAAATAAACAATTTCGAAAATTTTTATATACCTTTCATCAGAACGAATATTTCGAGAGTCCGAAAAAAATTGTTCCGGTTAATCGAGGTTATTGAAATGAAATAGGCTTCTTCCCATTATTACATACTAAGTACATACCAAATTGCAAGTCTCTATCTCAATTTTTTCGGGAGATAGAGCGTTTACAGACACACAGACACACACACAGACGGACGGCAAAAAAATTTTTCTAAAAATATGTTTTTCGGAATCTCCAGTGTCTGAAACGTGTAAATCCGTCAAAAAAAATTTTTCGATTTTCAAAACGATTACAAGATTTACCCTATACTACGTATGATGGGTAAGTAAAAAGAAGAAATGTGCATAGATGCAGTAATATTCTTATGAAAAATTTTTTTTAGCTATATTTAAATTCCTACAGGTCTAGTGAACAACCATTATTTACACAATATTCACTAAATTCTGATGTCAATATTCATTAAAGGCTTATTATCCTCATTTGTAAATTGTATACAATCTATAATTAAATGTTCATGTTACTTACAATATTGACATAATATTGATGACGTGTTGGTATGAGATTTTTTTTAGCAAAATTCCAATTTTATTAAAATATTAGTATTGTGGTACAGATATAATTTTATATATAAAGCATCAATATTCCCGCGATATTGTTCTAATATTGTTAACATTTCGAATGTAATATTCTGTTTTCACAATATTGGTACTATTTGTGCTTTTTTTTTTTTTTTTTTTTTTTTTTTTTATTATTATTAAAAACTGATTATTTAATACCTTATCTAGTTTTTAAATTAATCGTATAACATACAACATTGGCATTTATATTCAATAAAACTGCCAATTATTTCTCACGACAATTAGCATTAAAATTCATATTTTATTCCTAGTGGTTGGATTCATAAAAATAATAGATTTCCTTAATTAATGATTCATTTAAGTGGCAGGCTACAACACAATATTTCACAATACTGTACAACTAATTCAATATCTGAAGTGGCTGATTCAATTAATCAATAGTTCATACGGCAACTACTAAGCAATATTTCATAATACAGCATATTCTGCTTATTTGGAACATCGTTTAATTGGGGCAGCCGTTTAATTGGGACAGAAAATGAAGTAAAAAAATATCATTAAATTTACTTCTGATATTTGGGGCAGCCGCTTTATCGGGAAAAATTGTGGAGAACCCATGAGTCCCAATTAACCGGAATCTAATGTATTGGGCTAGTACCGTATTGCTACTACAGTATCTGAAATGGCTGATACGAACAATTAATGATTCATATAAGTATACTTCTGCATAATAAGTTCACAATATTGTAATGGCTACTGAAATATGTTAAGTGGTTGATTTGATTTATCAATCATTCATAAAAGCGACGGCTACTACAAATTATTTCCCACTATTGAGCCATTATTGTACTGACACTAAAGTAAACTGAAATGCCCAATTCGATTAATCAATGATTCATTTAAGCGTAACTACTATTATATAGTTACGCAACGTTGGACTAATATTATATTGCTGCAGTAATTGCCACTTATGTGTATAACATCAATTGGACCGGCCGCTATTATGAATTAAATCCCAGAGAACTTATGAATTTATGTTCCTTATGGCCTTTATCTCTTGTGTTATATAGTACTTATGAAAGATAAATTAAACCACAATGCAATTGTTGGCTTTATTAATTTAATTTCTTTTAATGCTCATTTGTGATAATCGATATTGCAGTAGAACGTTTAATATTTTTTAAGAATTTTTTTTAATAGGAAATATATTATCAGGCCCGTATAGAGAGGATATAGATTATCGGGGCCCTGCTCTCTTAAAGGGCCCGTGGCGCGTCCCTTTTTAAAATAAAATAGAAAAAAATAGATTTGAGACACTTTTTTTTAACGTAATTTTTTTAAATGGAAATAACTAACAAGTAAACGAATTAAAAAGTAGAAATTGGAGTCATTATAAGATGTAGATTTTATTGTTATAACCATAGAATTTATAGATTACTAATTATAATATTCATTACTCTATATGGTTCTTACACAGCGCTAAGAAAAAACGTCATTAAACTTGTATCCCTCTACTAATAAATCATCAGCAGTAACATAATAATTTTTAGCTGCCGCCGTATCTATATTCGTTAACTGAGTCAGAAAAGCAGCAAAACAAAATTTCGTTAGTCAAAACATTCGTTGTCAGAATCATTCGTTAGTAACTGTATTTCTAACTCATAATAATCTTAATTTTGGGGAAATATTGAACGACTTTTATATTTAACATTTATCAAATATTAACTAAGTATCAGTATTTATACTCTATGATTCTTAAACAGTGCTAAGAAAAAAGTCATTGAACTTTCATTCATTTATTAATAAATCATCAGCAGTGGCATAATAATTTTTAACTGCCACCGCATCTATATTCGTTAATTAAGTCAGAAAAGGAGCAAAACAAAATTTCATTAGTTGAAACATTCGTCAACAGAAACATTCGTTAGTAAGTGTATTTCAAAATAATAATAATCTTAATTTTAGTGAAATATTGAACGACTTTTATATTTAACATTTATCAAATATTGACTAAGTATCAGTATATACTCTACGATTCTTAAACAGCGCTAAGAAAAAATCCATTTATTAATAAATCATCAGCAGTGGCATAATAAGTTTTAGCTACCGCCGTATCTATATTCGTTAACTGAGTCAGAAAAGTCGCAAAACAAAATTTCGTTAGTCGAAACATTCGTCAGCAGAAACATTCGTTACTAACTGTATTTCTAAATCATAATACTCTTAATTTTAGTGAAATAATGAACGACTTTTATATTTAACATTTATCAAATATTGAATAAGTATCAGTTGAAACTAGTATCTAATATATATTCCCAAAATTTCAAATGTAGAAAGAGATATCCCGTTTTTCTCTTAGATAACAGAATTTTCCTGGTAAAATCCAGGACACCATTCTGATCTCTTGCGTCTCTCGAGTCTTTGATCTCATAGCTACAATGTGTCCGTTTACACAGAATTCTGTTTATTTTTGTACCACGTCTGGGAGATTTCGAGGAGACAGGTAAAATCGATTCGCCTAGTTGTCATGGCGACTACAGTCGGCAACTGGAGGGAATTTTTTTTATGGAGTTGAGGGGGCGGACATTCCCTGTAAAGAAATCGAGAAACATCTTGTTATTCTTTCCAGCTATTTCAATTCTCCCCCTCCCCCTCTTTTTTTTTCCTTTTCATCCATGGGTGAAAGAACGGTATCTGGGTAGCTTGCGTACATTCGTATGGGTTACTGAGAATTGATTTAACATTAAGGTATATCATTACATATATATACGTAGGATTGCTTCAGCTGTGGAGAGAGCAATGCACTTTAATAGAAAGTATAGAAATATAAAAGCGTTTACAAAGAAAATCGTTGATGCAAAAAGTATCTGGTTTCTGTTTGATCAAAAACATTTCAAAATCACAATAGTCTGTTGGATATATATATATATATATCTTTGAAATCAATTATATATAGCGGATAATTTATTTTACTGTGTTGCTAGTAAATCATTTATTATAATACGAGTTTGTGTGTGTGTATGCAAATTTTACCTCAAAAACGGCTCTAACGATTTTGACTAAATTTTGTATCCTACCATTTTGAGTTACGAGAAGACCATTAGGTTAGGTCACTTATTCGAGATAATTCGAGATATTCGAGAAAATTCGATTAGTGTGTCATTTTGGGATCACTATGCATTTCAATAGGAATAAAGGTTTAAACAATTATTAAGTTGTTCAACTGTTGGCAGTAAACGAAATCGCAAAGTTGGCAACATTTCGCAAAATTTGGCCAAATGTTGCCGGTATTGGCGAGATTTGGTGGGAAAATCGACTTTCAAAATTACCAATGCCAAAACACATGCATGGCACCAAATGAAAGAATGTCGCTAAATTTGTAACTTTTGCCAAATTATGGCGACATTTCGCGGTAAAATTGGCTTTCAGAATCTGAAAGAATTTTCTAGAAATGTTTATATAGCTACGTATGGTTTCATAAGTATTGTTACATAAAGTTTCATCAATTTTTAAAGCACTTTCGTTTGATTTTATATAATGTTGAAGTAATTTATTTATTGAGATGTTGAATAAAGGCAAACAAAAACTTCTTAATAATACCATAAAATTAAGAAATTTTAAGAATTGTCTTTAGAAGTAACTTTGTCTTTCTTCATCAGATGCAAAGACCACTGTGAAAGCATCAGCAAGACTCAAGATGAAAGAGCTCGAGATCGTATTGCTTCTGCCTTCAAAGTGGTAGCGCGTCTTCTTTGCGCCTGATGAAGAAAGGCAAAGTTCTTTCGAAAGGATTTGGGCATTCCTTATTTTCATGAAGTTATTAAAAAAGTTTTGCCTTTATTTGTGCATCACCCCAATTTTTTTTTTTTTTTTTTTTTTTTTTTTTTAGTTATTTTATTAAAAGGTTGAATGCCTAGAACGTAATGACGAATTCAAGTTGGTACGTGGTAAAGTTAAATAAAATTACATACTGTTGCTTAACTTTACCACGGTATCAACGTGGATTTGTCATTATGCGTTGCATATTATGTTGAAATGATAAATACTACAAAAAATAAATAAATAAATAAAAATATATCTGAATAATGTTTAATTTCAGAGTCAATCTATTTCGCTGATAATCACTGGTGATCCTCCATTAAAGCTTTGATATTTCGGATTAAAAATAAATTAAAAATTTATGTATGAAATACGTTGCCCTCGTATATACGGAAATTTGCAGACCAAGGTAATGTACAGTACCAGGCACGAAAAATTATTAAATTGCTGCAATTTGGTCATTTGTAATGATATTTAAATGCACTTCCTTTCACAACTGATAGGGAAATATGTCTGTGATTCGCTTTTATTAACCACTTACAAGTATATCTGTCGTCAGCCATGCAACCAAGTTTTTTTTTATTTTTTATTTTTATTATTATTTATTATTATTATTATTTTGTTTCATCCGTGTTTTTTTTTTTTTTTTTTTTTTTTTTTTTTTAAATGCTTGCGTAAGTGTTTAATAAAAATATCATATCGCTCAAACAATTCAAAATACACTTCCAAGTTCAGAAAGAATCATAAAATTAAAAATTTAATTCAAAAATAGACTTTTTTTATTCACTAAAATAGTCCTAAAATGAGACTGTTACGTTGTTAATATTAAAAAATAACACCTTTTCAGTTATTGCACTTTACGACTAAGTGCACGACATCATCTGCCAGCGTGACGCACTGCACTAAAACAACAAACAAAAAGCACAGTTATTTGAGTATTTTCAATTAAAAATTTTAAGCAAAAAGTGAATTTTTTTATTCATTAAAATAGCCTTAAAATGTGACTGTTAAGTGGTTAATATTAAAAAATAACACCTTTTCAGTTATTGCACTTTACAAATAAAGTGCACGATATCATCTGCCAGCGTCACGCGCTGCACTAAAACAACAAACAAAAAGCACAGTTATTTGAGTATTTTCAATTAAAATTTTTAATCAAAAAATGACTTTTTTTATTCACTAAAATAAGTCCTAAAATGAGACTGTGAAGTGGTTAATACTCAAAAATAACACCTTTTCAGTTATTGCACTTTACGAATAAAGTGCACGACATCATCTGCCAGCGTCACGCACTGTGCTAAAACAACAAACAAAAAGCACAGTTATTTGAGTATTTTCAATTAAAATTTTTAATCAAAAAGTGACTTTTTTTATTCACTAAAATAAGTCCTAAAATGAGACTGTGAAGCGGTTAATACTCAAAAATAACACCTTCTCAGTTATTGCACTTTACGAATATATTGAGGCACGCGTCACGCACTGCGCTAAAACAACAAACAAAAAGCACAGTTATTTGAGTATTTTCAATTAAAATTTTTATTCAAAAAGTGATTTTTTTATTCACAAAAATTAAGTCCTAAAACTAGACTGTTAAGTGGTTTATATTAAAAAATAACACCTTCTCAGTTATTGCACTTTACGACCAAGTGCACGACATCATCTGCCAGCGTGACGCACTGCACTAAAACAGCAAACAAAAAGCACAGTTATTTGAGTATTTTCAATTAAAAATTTTAAGCAAAAAGTGAATTTTTTTATTCATTAAAATAGCCTTAAAATGTGACTGTTAAGTGGTTAATATTAAAAAATAACACCTTTTCAGTTATTGCACTTTACAAATAAAGTGTACGATATCATCTGCCAGCGTCACGCGCTGCACTAAAACAACAAACAAAAAGCACAGTTATTTGAGTATTTTCAATTAAAATTTTTAATCAAAAAGTAACTTTTTTTATTCACTAAAATAAGTCCTAAAATGAGACTGTGAAGTGGTTAATACTCAAAAATAACACCTTTTCAGTTATTGCACTTTACGAATAAAGTGCACGACATCATCTGCCAGCGTCACGCACTGCGCTAAAACAACAAACAAAAAGCACAGTTATTTGAGTATTTTCAATTAAAATTTTTAATCAAAAAGTGACTTTTTTTATTCACTAAAATAAGTCCTAAAATGAGACTGTGAAGTGGTTAATACTCAAAAATAACACCTTCTCAGTTATTGCACTTTACGAATAAGTGCACGACATCATCTGCCAGCGTCACGCACTGCGCTAAAACAACAAACAAAAAGCACAGTTATTTGAGTATTTTCAATTAAATTTTTTATTCAAAAAGTGATTTTTTTATTCACAAAAATTAAGTCCTAAAACGAGACTGTTAAGTGGTTAATATTAAAAAATAACACCTTTTCAGTTATTGCACTTTACGAATAAAGTGCACGACATCATCTGCCAGCGTGACGCACTGCACTAAAACAACAAACAAAAAGCACAGTTATTTGAGTATTTTCAAATTCTGGGTAACTGGAGAAAATACAGGGGGGGGGGGGAACCCTCATATGCTTGCACCACGTCATCTCTTTACCCCTTTTTTTTAATCCATCACCGTCTGTCTGATATGCACAGGCACCCTCTGCACTCGACAGTTCTGCAGGAGCCATTGACCTGCTTTCAGGGGTTCACCTCCCCTTCTAGCAGTTCACTTCCGCGTTTGACCAGAACAATCGGAACGTTGAGGACAACCCCCTCCCACACACACGGGCAGCAGCTTTTACTATATACCATACATCACGATTCATTGTTGTGTAACGCGTTGATCGCCAACTCATCAAAGGCCCGGACCGTTTAGTAGTAAAACCGTGCAAACGTGGAACGGTTTTTAGAACTGGGAATAGACCATTAGACGATTTTTTTTTCCAAATCTGGAGAATGTTCCTGTGTTCAGATAGTATCTACTGTATATTTCATTCGTGATCTTCGGAGAATGTAATTCCGTGTTTGGAAATGTTATGGCATTAATCATCATTAGTATTTCTAAATCTGTAGAATGTTCAGTTATCTTTATTTTGCATCAACGATATATTGTTTATACGTGATTTTTTCATTTATGAAAATGCTATAACATGGTATTAATGTTTCTAAATGTCTGAGTGAATTCTGAGAAATAATAAACCAGCATGTTTTATAGGAAGATAACTTTTAACTTATGAAAAAAAGCAAAGAGAAACAAAATATATGAAGACTAAAAACTATTATTGTCATTATTATTTTATATACAAAGCATGCGTTGAAATTTTAAGAACAATTCATTTTATTACATAGGAAATGGAAACCATACAGCCGTTAGAACAGACCAAAATAAAAAATAAAATAGATTTTTAAATTTTTACAGATTTTTAATGATACACTAAATTGTTTTAAACAGCTAGTCCCTCCCCTCCCCTTTCCCTTGTTTTCCCTTTCAAATATGGAACATGAAAATTTTAAAGACCTGTCATGATATACATACGATTTTTATATTTTCTACTGAATTATTTTACATACAAACACGCATGTAATAAAACTCATTATAGATTACTACCCCAGCTATTCAATTAGTCTAACGTATAAAAGTTTATTGTAATAATAAAAAAAAAGTCATGACTTTTATTGTTGCACTTTTTGCTGTTTATTATATCTGTATTTTTTACATTAATACGTGCAATCAAATACACATACATTTGGTGTCTCATACATTTGCTTTCGGTCGAGAATGAACCAAATGATGTACGCACTTTACTCTTTTAACCGTTTTTAACAAAATTCTGTAACTTTAGAAGAATTTTTCTTTGAATAGGCAATAGAAATGCATAAAATCGTTACAAAAATGTTAAAGTTACAAAAAGGATAGATGCAAATTATCAGATATGAAAAAAAGCCGAATTCAAAAATTGACGTCGGATGAGAAATCGTCTTATAAAGCAAAAAACGTGGTCTTCAACTTTAATTTCCTCAAAATACCTTTAGCTCAGACATCAATCTAAACAAGAGTTAAAGCAATACTTAAATTTTGCTTAGGGGATGGTCTACAAATAGAAATTGTACCAAACTTTAAAAATTTTCATTGCTAACACCTAAAGTGGGCATCATATTTGGATATTTCGGTTTATTCTACCTTCGAATATCAAACTAGAAGTCAGTAGATAGGGAATGGGACTTCTGCGTCAGCAGCAGGCGGTGGCGACGGTACGGGGCTGACACCGCCTGCTGCCGAGATCATACTATAGTAGGTGGGTGGAATAGCTAGCGTGGGGAAGCTGTGTTAGAGTACGGTGGGGCGAATAGGTCTGCTATAAGAGGGGGGTATTTTAGGGGGGCCAAATTAATAAAAAATTTTAATGTCTTATAGTACGAGATAACGGTTATAGAGTCCAAACACTGCCCCGCTATCCCTCTGCATTTTCCCAATGGTCGTTGTTATTTGTTAAATTATAATTTTTTTTTCATTTTATTTATTTATTTATTTATTTATTTTTGAACGTGCAGACGCTTTTAATATACTCTAAATGTGTATATGTATGTTCTGCACCTCTAATACAGAGATGTGTAATCTGATTCTTCTTGAAATTACAATCGAGATTTCTCTATTTTTTCCCTTATAGTTTTAAGTAGTTTATTTATATATATATATTTTTATCCGTATTTTGTTTTTATTTTAATTAGTAAGGTTTATAAGGATATATATATACATATGAATATATTTCCAAGTAGACTAAATGCATACATACACGCGTATATATATTTATATTGTCATTTCGTCAGTATTGTTTGCTAATTACACATTATGTACTAAGCTATTCACGCCGGCTCTCTGCTTTCAACTCTGATGTATCTAAATTTTATTTTTGCTTCAAAGTAAATATGTTTATCTCATCTTGGCACACATTATCGAGTCGTCGCCCTGAACTTCAAGAGTTTAAAAGTATGTTTGGAGCATCAACATGGAACAAAAGCACTCTTATTTTTTCGCAGACGATTTCGTAATTTCGTTCTCAGAAGATCAGACGGCTGGGCAAGGCCGTTGACCCCCCTGCGGGGTCGCCGTAGCACAACTAACTCACGTGCCAAGCCAGCTTTAAAACACTTTTCTTGGCAACCCTTACTTTAACCCAGGGAACTAGTTTTTAAATACCTTTTAAAAATTATTTTTTAACCATATATGGAAAAGTAAGAAAAAATCCAGACAACCCCTTCCAAAAATTTTTTTTTAATTTTAAAAAAATGTAAGTATTACATTTATACAAGGTGTGTGGGGGGGAGAGGGGGGGGTGCAGTTATCCAAAGTGGCTGCTTTCTGGCACGCCATTGTTAGTCATAGACGCATGAAATGTGCAGGCGCTCTTAGTCAAACTATAAAATAGAATAGCGTTTTCCATTTTTCGATAAAAACCAAGGATTAGAAAATGCTTAAAGTGGGCTTTTCGAACCGAATTTTCGGATACGACGGCCCGAAAAAAGTTGTCGTGAGAAAACAATCGCTTATAACTCAAAATGTAACTCATTTATTGGAAAACCAAAAAAATTATTCAATTCCAAATCACTTCAATTGTCAGTCCTGGAATTTTTAATGCTTTTTCGTTAAAAAATGCCTTTTAGAATGCTCCTGACTTTTTTTAAATTACTGATATTAAATGGATAAAGTTGTAAACGTCGTTTATATTTCAAAATAAATTGGCCTTATTAGAGACACGGGTGAGATACAATTATTAGATAAATATTCTCATTTAAAAAAAATACATATAACAATATTGCAATTATATATATATTTTTTTAATTTCACATTACTGCAAAAATATATCAATGGCGAGTAATAGATCACAAAATAAGGAAAAGTTTAAAAGCGATATATATTCTCAAAAAATTAAACCTACCTTTAGATGTGTTTATAAAATAAAGTCAGGTTTACTTACCTAAAAAGAAGAAAAGAAAAATCATTAATGGGCGCAATCAATATATTTTCATAACTGTTTGATATTGTAATAAATGTAGTAATTTTAATCATAAAAAGTAATGATAAATATATGTAATGATTCATAACCGTTTTTAAACATTCTTTTTTTACTCCATGGACTTACACGGGATTCAAATTCGAAATATTTGGCATAGCTGAACATTATGTCATTATGGCATAGGTATCTTTTAAGCATTGTTAGTATTAATTTCGATGCATTAAAGTTTTCTCTACTATGCAATGTTATTCATGCAATAATCTTTCAAAAATTATAGTTATTTAAATTAAAATTCTAATGCATTTTATTAGAATTTTAATGTGATCCAGTAAAAATTAAAATAAAATAAAATAAAACAATACTTAATAAAATTTATTATTATTTTTAAATAGAAATTATTATATTTTCAAAACAGGAATTAAAAAAAAAAAGAAATGTAAAAAAGGAAAATTTAAAAAAGGGAAAAAAGAAAAAAAAAGAGAAACTTTTTATTTATTAACTGTAAATGTGGTATATTGTAGTTTTCTCACTGTTACGTTGTCATCTATGTTAAACTTATACAAAATTATAATTGTTTTATTGTTAACTATATCTTATAATATAACATATTCGAATTCTAAGTCAACGGATCCTAATCTTGTTAGAAAGTTTTTTTTTTTAAACTTGAAAAAGAAGAAATGAAGAAAAAGAAGAAATGAAAAAGAAGAAATGAAGAAAAAGAAGAAATGAAAAAGAAGAAATGAAGAAAAAGAAGAAATGAAAAAGAAGAAATGAAGAAAAAGAAGAAATGAAGAAAAGAAGAAATGAAAAAGAAGAATAGGAAAAAAAAACTTTCTACAGTACTATAATCGTTTAAAAAAAGAAAGAAAGTAAAAAAGAAAGGTTTTGCTATTCTTTTAACTATAACTGTAACTGACAGACTGTAATTTTCTCTCTGTTATATTGTTATCTATATTAAAAACATACACAATTACAACTGTTTTTGTGTTATCTATCTTATAATATTCGATTTTCAAATTAACGAATCCTAATCTTGTAGAAAAGTTTTTATGGTGAACATGAATGCATGTTAAAAAAGAGAGAAAGAATAAAAATAGAATAGAAGAAGAATTTCTTAAAAACTTTCTAGAATACTGCAGTCGTTGAAACGAAGAAAGAAAAAGGGGGACTTGTTATTCTTTTAACACTAACTGTAACTGACAAACTTTAATTTTCTCTTGTTATTATTGTAAGGATCAGATTATTTTGTAAAATTTTGAATTTTGGTACATGTTATGAAAATATTTTCAAAGTCTCTAGTTCATTTAGGGAGTTGAGTTGAATTATTTTGTTTTGATGTGTTTTCTAAGTGCATTTCTGATCTAATTGTAAGTTTAAGTACAGTTTCGTCCTACATTACAGAAAATAACACAAAAATCCAACATTAAATATTTTTAAAAGCATGCAAAATTGCAACTGTTTTATTGTTACTTATCTTATAATATTCGAATTTTTAAGTTAACAAATCCTAGTTTGTAGGATTTTTTTTTTTTATGGATTACAATGGGTGCACGTTAAAAGAGAGGAATAGAGAGAGCGAGGGGAAAAAAAGAGTGAAAGAAGAGAATAACTGCACGAGTAATAAAAATTTATCTATAAAATTCAAATAACTTTCCCTTTATTTCTATACAACACCTCGCTTCTATGAAAATTTTCACACCTGCTTTGAATACAACCATCGCGAAAGACATTGTTCGGCATCAAAAGCGAACTCAATGAACATCAGACCAGACTATAAAAATTACCATTTTATTATTCCCGACAACTTTCAGGGGCCCCACCTTCTTCTTCTTCGAGAGAAAATAGGGGGCCCAGACTTTAGTTTCCTTCAAAGGCCCCAAGATCCTAGAGGCCCCTTGGTATAAGAAAAGTGTCCTTGGTTTACAGAGTCTTGGGCCTCTAACTGTCGGTGAGCTTGGAGAACATTCACCCCCTATAAAAATGGCCTTCATATCAAGTAGCACCTGCGACATGATAAATAATTTGGAAGAGGAAAAACAAATGAAGATGAAAAAAAGCAAGTTCGTGGAATAGGGGTGCGGGGTGGTTAAACCCTTAGAGGCGTTATTAAGGAAGATTATCAGTATAATAACTCGCATGTTCCACTGAATTCTGGAAAAAAAATTGAATCCTTTTTTATCGGGCATCAGTTTTTATTATCGTATATTCGAGGAAAAAGTCAGACAAATAAAATTATGTTTTCCTCGTATTCAGAGTGGTGGGTGTTATTATACGCGAAAAATTCACCTGAACTGCTGACAACAACAAAAAAAAAAAGTTTCAAATTGTTCAAACATGGTGCACGAAATTACAGGGAATTGCTTTTCTAAACTTTCGTTTTTTGTTAAAAAGTTAGTAAACTCATAACATCTGATTTCCCCTATAGGGGTCGTGTGCCTTTTAAACGCTATGAAAATCAACAAAAACATTCAAAGCTTAAATTAGTGTATCTTCAAAATATGTTTATATATGAACATGAAATTTTGACTATTAGTTAAACATATCGCGCTTTTTAATATATTATCATTAAAAATTGACTAGTCTTTTACAGAATTTGCATATTATTGTAATTAAAATAATGCTTTTTTTACTCCTTCATGCATTGCGCGCAGCGTAATGTCTATATAAATTAAGTTCTAATTGGAATTTTTGAATATGGTTAGATTTAAAAAACTTCTAATGATACGTTAGATTTAAAATACTTCTAAATAATTCTTTCTAATTATGTTATAATATATATATATATATATATATATGGGGCGGAGGTGCTAGAGAGCGATTTTGAAAAGTAAATATTTATTATAATAGATAAGAACATTTTTTTCTCTAAATCATACTTTCTCTTACTCTTAAGACTGTTCGCATATCTAAACTAGCTACTTTCTGACATTTTTAATTCATTTTTGTTAGCAAATGTATCAAATTGCGGCAGAGGCTCTTATTCAGAAACTTTGTAATCGAACTGCTTTTCCCATTTTTCGGTAAAGGCAGAAGATTTTTCAGAAAATTCTATCACAGTTGGCGTTTTGAGCCGAATTTCCGAATGCGACAGCGCAAGAAAGGAAAAAGAACCATCGCCATGAGAAAATAATAACTTTAACTCAAGATATAATTCATTTATCGAAAAATGGAAAAAACTGTTAAATTACAAATCATTTCAATAATCATGCTTTTGTGTCTAAAAATTAGTCAAAAAATGTGTCAGAAAATTTTACGTTGTTTAGCGGGCAATTTTTTTTTTTTTTTTTTTTTTTTTTTTTTTTTGAGAACCGCCTCAATTATTTTAAATTAACGGGATAAAATAATTTTACTAAGTTTCCAAAATCATCAAAGATAACAAAAAAATTAGTTATATTTCCAGAATCAAAGAAGGTGAGGGGGGATAGGGGAGGAGTCATGCCCACCTCCCACTCCCCTGTTGTCGGTGCCCACGGTTGTTGGAAACCCTAATATAGTTAAGACCCTGTTTTCCCATCATTTTCCACCAGTAAATCGCAGAAAATTCCATTTCCCAAAGACATTAAATTCGACCATTTTCCATTTGTCTTGTATACCCAGTACACAAAAGTATTTCCTCTCCAAACAAAATCTTTCCGCCGAGTTATATGGAAAAAACAGGATGGGGAGGAAATATAGAAATAAATGTTCTAAATCGTACTCTAAAATCTTCGGAAGGAACAGTTCTGATGAACAGTTGTAGTACTGTGGGCTTTGTTGTGTGCTTGTAAAGTTGTTTGTCGTGTGCGACTTTCAGGTGAGTAGAGACGTAGAGAGGGAGAGTTTGACGATCTTGGAGAGGAGGGTCAAGGACCTAACCGCGAGCAGGGCATTTCGGAATTCCTTTTTTCCGACACGAGTGGAATGAATAACGAAGGTAAGTATATAAATGGGTGTTATTTATAAATAGATGCTGTCGGATAGAAAGTGATACCTTACACGCATGGGATTGTGACAAAGGTGAAGATGATTAATGTAATTAAGTTAAACAGCGTACACTGTACCCAGTAATTGCGTTCTGGCATCGTATGACACTGAGATCAAGGCCTGATTTTCCAAAAAGGCATTTGAAGCGCGTGCTTCTCCTCTAAAATTTAAAAGGGGCCCCAAAATGACTGTGAAGAGGGTCCCTCTAATTCCCATTTTAATTTTTTACATTGTATTTTTATTTATTTATTTTATTTATTTATTTATTTGAATAAATGGGTGTTATTTATAAATAGATGCTGTCGGATAGAAAGTGATACCTTACACGCATGGGATTGTGACAAAGATGAAGATGATTAATGTAATTAAGTTAAACAGCGTACACTGTACCTGTAATTGCGTTCTGGCATCGTAAGACACTGAGATGAGGGGCTGATTATCCAAAAGGCATGTGAAGCACATGCTTCTCATCTAAAATTTAAAAGGGGCCCCAAAATGTCAGTGAAGAGTCATCTAATTACCATTTTAATTTTTTACATTGTATTTTTATTTATTTATTTATTTATTTATTATTTAAAAAGAAAGTTTGCTTAATCCAAGAGGAAATCCAAGCATTACTTCACAAAACTTACTTAACAGGGATATATGAATGTAATTAATCATATAGCATCCTGATGTGCCTGTTAGAAACCACCTGAGCATACAGCTATATGTACTAAATATATCTTAAGTGTATACAGGAAACATAAAAATGCTGTTTAATGAAATATATGTGACCTTGGCTAGGCTACTCCTGGGAATAGTATTAGTATCGTTGGTGAGTTTTCCTGAATGAAAAATATTAATAAAACTTTTGCCAAATGAAAGTAAAAGAGGGCCTCAAATTATGTACTACATATTATATACAAATTTTAAGCACCCAAATCCGTAGTTCGAAATTTTAACTTAAGCAAATATTTTAAGCTTTTTGTTTACGGACTTGTATGCTTTGAAATTTCTGTCTTAAGATAATGATGACTTACCTTAAGGATTCATCTTATGATTTATTTTCTAGAGTAATTAATCATTTCAAAGTAGCAAAAATCAATTTCTCAAAATATCAGTCTTCCTCAATTTGATCTGTCCGTAGTTAAATATGTATCATATATTAGCAATAACCCCTGTTATGCCGTAGTTCATATGATATTTTATTTATTTATTTATTTTGAAAATAAAGTTTACTTAAATCCAAGAGGAAATCTAGGCACTACTTCACTAGACTAATTTTTAAACAATTTTTTTTTTAAATAATAATAAAGACGAAGAAATTTCAATAAATTTCCTAAAAATCAAGCTCTTATATCATATTTTTATAGCATTATTTAAAAAGTTTTTTCACTTTCTTTTTAAATAATAGGCTTCCAATTTCTTTAAATAAAACAACGCAATCTATGTTGAAGAAGTATATAGGTAAACGATCTAATATCAACTTTAGTATGCGAACGATCAACGATCTCACATCAAATCCTACTTGGGTCAACTTGACTGTAAACCCACTTTTACCGCAAAAAGACTTACTTGTTAGGGAAAATCGCGTCGCAAAAGAAGAAAAAAAAAGTGGTCACTGCGAGAAAGTTCTCGTTATTAAGCTTTCTTTTTCTTTTTCTTTTTTTTTTCTTTTTTCTTTTTTCTTTTTTTTCTACATTTAAATAAATTTAAAAAAAAAAATCGCGTATATTATTCATAATGCAAAATAGTTTAATTCGTAAAATAATGTCAATAATGTAACAAATAAAAATTAATAAAATTTAAAAATAATAAGAAAATTAAATAAATTTTAAATAAGAAAATAATTAATAAAATTAAATAATGTTATCTAAATGTTTAGTAAGTATTATCAAAATTATAAAAACAAAACAAAAATGAAACAAAAAACATATATATGATTTTTTTTCTAAAAGTTTTACAATTACCTTTTTCATTTATTGTAATTGTTAATATTTTACAATTATTTTCCAATTGATAATTAAGTCTCATTATGACAATTTTCATTATTTTGTTGCAATGACAAATTTAACGCCCTTTTGATTTATGTATTTTGATTTAGTTTTTATCCTTTACTCATACATACGTCCCATAATATTTTATTTATATTAAAAAACATTTATTGATTTGATACTAATTAAGTTTTTAAACATTATTTTTAAGCATTCCCTTTTCTTAAATATTAATCTGTAACATCAAATATTTATAATATTGACAAAAAAAAAAAAAAAAATTACAAATAGAAAAAAAAAAGAAAATTGTTGACCACTTGATGTTAGAAATTTCGTGGTCATCCATCCACCACTGTTGTATATTTTTATTTATTTTAATTCTCTGTATGCAAATCAATAGCATAGCATCTCTATGGAAAATCTATTTATTTGAATAATTAATGTAATTAAACTTTCAAGTATGTATCGTTTCAATTAACAACCATTATCATCAAATATATATAATATTTGGTATTGTGTTGAAATGCATCTCATTGGTTATTGTGTAAAAGTCCTTTGGTAGGATTTAGACCGAGGTTCAACCGTAAGAACTTCCCTGACATTTTCATTCTGTAAAAGTAAGTGTAATAATTTTCCCTGACCGTTTCATTTTTTAAACGTAACTGTTATACTTTTTAAATTGTACCTCTTATTTAATTTTTTTACAAGGGGAAGTTGCAATCAGCTGATCAACCATTGTACTGCAACTGGAGGTCAGGGTAGTTCCACCAATCAGAACTGCCTATTTTTAGTGTGTGACCTCCAGCATGACGTCAATGGCAACTGCCCTATTCAGTCGCACTCCACTGTTATATTTTTCGATGACAGTTTGCCCGGGCAACGCCGGGCGGGTCAGCTAGTTTTAATATATTTTTCTTTTATTTCAAAAATGAAGCTAACTGCTTATTGCTGCAAGCTATTCATTTTGAAATCGTTTAAACTTCTTGTAGTACTTTTTATTTTAGTCACAGTAATCTTTCATATTTCTTGTGGCATAAACTCGACAGCTCACAAATCTGCTAACGTCATTCTAAGCTTGATCCGGTGTATCTATCATTTAACCCGTATGTCATCCTGCCTGTTCGTTGGCCTTTACCCAATCAGGGTTAATTTAATGTCACGCGATGCTTTGATTTTGTTTTCTCATTCAACTGTCTGTAACTCTTACACTCCAGTATTACGCTCTTGAAAAGTGGCAACACAAAGAAAATCGTTTGGCTTCTAGCCTATAGGTTGATTGCACTACTTTGTTACCTCAATGTCAAGATATAATACGTTATCTTCTTGACTGAGGTGTACTGCTGACATTGCTTTGGATAGTTTACGTTGCTGTCGAGGTTTAAATAGCAGACTTGAAAAAAAGGAGATGATAAAATAATGCAATTCATCCTGTTAGAAGAACAGCCAAAATTCTCGGCTCTTGCTTTGATTCGTAGGTAAACGCCCAGTAGGAAAGAAATATAGTTTTACTCAAATCGTCAAAGATGCATTCAATCGAAAACGGTTAAAAAAGTAATAGAAATTTACTTTTTTACAAACTGCTCGCTTACCTCCTTCGAATTCGTTTTAATGGTGGTTACGTCATGTTTAGTAAAAATAAAGTAAAGAGTAAACATTAAATTGACCGCTCGCTTCCTTCTGTTTCACCGCGTTTCTGATGGGCCAAGCCATATTTAAATTAATTAAAAGCAAAATTAAAATACAGTAAGGAATTAAAGTAAAAATAAAGTAAAGTAAAATTCAAGGCTTAAATTAAATTTAAGTAAAATAAAAGAGTAACAGAATGACTGCCTTCCCTAAATTAAATAGCGTACATCGACACAGAAACCGAAAAGAAAGAGATCCAAAAACAAAAAAAAAAAAGTAAAATTAAAGTAAAATTCGATATATGATAATAATTATAAGAATAAAAGTGAAGTAAAAGTTTAAATAAAGTAAAATCAATTAAAATCATTAAGGTAAAATTAAAATTAAGTAAAATCAATTAAAATCATTAAGGTAAAATTAAAATTAAGTAAAATCAATTAAAATCATTAAGGTAAAATTAAAATTAAGTAAAATCAATTAAAATGATTAAGGTAAATTAATTGTACTTAAAGACTAAAATTTCAAAAGCAGAAAGATTATTTCTGAAATGTTGACAATTTCATTGTAGTTAAAATCCCACAGCATCAGTAAAACAATGCATGCACCACACTTCCATCCCTCTTCTGTTTCATTACCGAATAACTGTCTCGCAGAGTTCATCGACACAGAAACCGAAAAGAAAGAGATCTACAAAACTCAATTATTTCTCGGACTTCCTTCCTCTAGCCACCTTTAACCTACACACTGGCCGCCCGCTTCCTCCGATTCATTTTTTTTTTTTTTTTTTTTTTTCTGATGGGCCATGCCATGTTTACAAGAGCCATGCCATGGAGCAGTTGTCCAAGCTTCTATTTCCGCCAGGTTCCTTTTTGGAGAATAACTATGTCTCATAAGTTCAATAACCGAGCAGAGCAACCTTGAAAATATGCTCCCGGGTGGGGGATTCTTTTTTTCCGCTTGGGTTCTTGTGTGTCGTGTTGTTTTCTGCACATATGTGCGGATTATGTCACAGTACATCACACGACTTGTTTAGTATAGTTTTGTTTTGTAGTCTATTAACTTGTTTCAGAGATGTTATCTAATCGTTTATGATCGAGCACATATCATTATCAGTATGTTGCAGTATGTTGCAGTACGTCACACAGCTTGTTTAGTATAGTTTTTTTTTTTTTTTTTTTTTTTTTTTTAGAGATGTTATCTAATCTGTTATGATCGGACATATATACCATAATCAGTAATTTTTCGAGAAATAATTATTTCACTAGTAAAGATAATTGTTCTGTGTAAAAATTCTTTTTTTTTTTTTTTTTTTTTTTGCACACATGTGCAAATTATGTAAGTACGTCAGTTATGTCAGTACATCACATGACTTGTTTAGTATAGTTTTAGTTTCTAGTCTATTCATTTGTTCACAGATGTTATCTAATCTGTTATTATCGAACACATACCATTATCAGTAATTTTTCGAGAAATAGTTATTTCACTAGTAAAATAATTGTTCTGTGTAATTTTTTTTCACTTGGGTTCCTGTATGTCGTGTTGTTTTCTACGCATATGTGCGTGTAACAGTACGTCACACTACTTGTTTAGTACAGTTTTGTTGAGAACTTTATTAACTTATTTCAGAGATGTTATCTAATCTGTTATTTATCGAACACCTATACCATTATCAGTATTTATTTATTTATTTTTGAGAAATAATTGTTTCACTGATAGAAATAATTGTTCTGTGTAATTCTTTTTTTCAGTGTGAGTTCCTGTGTGTCGTGTTGTTTTCTGAACATATGTGCGGATTATGTCACAGTACGTCCCACGACTTGCTTAGTGTAGTTTTGCTTGTTAGTCTGTTAACTTGTTTCTGAGATGTTATCTAATCTTTTATTATCGAACAACCATTATCATTAATTATAAGAGAAATAGCTATTTCACTAGTAGAAATAATTGTGGCTTTTGTATTATTCTGCAAAAGTTGTTGTTGTTGTTTTAAATAAACATATGGCCGTTAGCCAAAAAAAAAAGAAAAAAAATTATATTTAGAAATGAAAAAAATATACTTGTCTTCACGAAGCATCAAAGCTGTTTAAAGAGATAGACATATAGAGAGATTAATTGAATCAGCCTGTTTTAGGAATCAAATTCTAGCTTGCAAATAATTATTAGAGCCGTTTATATGGGAATCAGCTGTATGATTTTTTTATTTTTTTTTTTTATGACAAACGTGATTTGTTTATCTACGAATGTAGAAATCACCGCTTAAATAAATTCTCCTTTTTTTCCATAAAGGAAGAAAATGACGAAGAAACCGATGAAATAATCGTAGAAGTTGACACAATAAAGTGGTTGATCCCATTAAATAGTAACAATAAAATTATGATTTCCGTTTTGTTCTCTGAGATTCGATTCCTAAAATAAACAGATTCGATTATCGGTGATCCAGATAAACAACAACTACTATAGTTTTATATTTCACTAGTTTAACATAAATAAAATATTTGGACAGGAAAGATCATTTCACGTCGTACACATATCGTCCACTGACCCTTGAGCAATTTTATGACCACTCGGAGCACCAATATACTGGAGGTCAACTACCCCAACGATGCCCTCAACCTATGTGGAAACTGAAATGGTAGATAATGGACTGGGCCTCTTTCCACACATCTGAATCGCTGGGAACATCTTGCCTCTCCCCACATCTGTTGCCTAATCTTTTCCTATAGAAAAACATTTTGAAAGGTGGCCGAATAGAAGTTACTGCCACTTAAATGAAATACATTTATGAATCAATTTTATTAATAATTTTTTATTTCAAAAATTATGAATCAAATTTGATTCAAATTATGACATAATTTTGATTCTAAATGACTCATAAAATGCCCCAGCTACTATGTACTTTACTAAAATCAAGAAATCAAAATTTCTATTATATTTCGACATTTCCAAATTATTCATATAAAGACCTTGGAACATTTAATTCTATGACCACCCGGAACACCAACATACTGGGGGTCAACCACCTCAATCATACCCCAACCTATGTTGAAATTAAACCGAATTGAGTGGACTGAGTTTAAAAACACATCTTGTCTCTTCCCACATCTTTAGTCATGCCTTTAGCCTGTCGTAATCTTCTAAAGAAACACATTTTAAAGAGTGGTCAAATAGAGGCTATAGTGTCACTAAAGTTATACATTTATGAACAAAAATTTTATTCAGTAAAGCATAATTAAGCTGTAAATTTCGAATTGTTCACAATAACTTTATCTTTAAAGCAGTTGATTTAACCAACAAGTGGAAAATGATTCATAAAGGCGTAGCTACTGTACTTCACTAAAATCAACAAGTCGGAATTTTAGTATCGACATTTTGAAAATTCGCTGTTGGCATAAATAGGATATATAGGCAAGAAAGTGAATTAATACATAGTATGCATATCGTCCACTAACTGTAGAACAATTCTATAACCACCTGGAGCACCAACATTCTGGAGGTCAACCACCTCAACCATGTCCCACAGCCCCTCCACCCATATAGACATCGAAACAAAAAAAATTGACTAGGTAGTAGAGCAGATCTCGTTCCTATTCTGTTATCTTAATCTTAGAAAATCATTTTGATAGGTGGCCGTATGAATACAATTGCTATTTAAATAAGAAAAGTGTTTGTGAACTAAAAACTGAATAAATAAAACAGATGATTCCAGTAAGCGGCGAAAATTAACTTGCGATTTCGAGTTATTTACCATCAGTGTTTTTGCCATACAAGCAGCTGATTGAATCAAATAATTTATACAAAACACATCTATTACAGACCACTAAATCAACAAGTCGAAATTTCAATTAAGTTTCGACATTCTGGAAAATCCGCTGTCGGCATAAATAAAATTATATCAGCAAGACTTGCCTGCCTATGTATTCTATTATTTCACGTTGTTCGCATATCGTCCACTGACCCTGGAACAATTCTATGACCACCCGGAGCACCAACATACTGGAGGTCAACCACCTCAACCATGCCCCCAACCTATGTGGAAATCAAAACGAAGAGAGTGGACTGGGCACTAGAGCACATCTCGCTTCTCCCCACTTCTGTTGCCCTAATCTTCTGCTAAAGAAAATCGTTTTGAGGGGCGGCCGAATGGAGGTCGATGCCCGGTGGAGGAAGTTACCTCTGAAATGACTTCGCCTTCGATCTTTTTAGAGAATCACCTGTTTTTTTTTCTTTATTTTCTTTATTACTCCAAAAAGGTCACGTGGCTCTTTAGGAAAGAGATTGACTCGTGATCAGCGAAAGTGTTTTCTGAACTCGTGTTAGCTCCCTTTTTAGTTTCACTTCCTTTTTCGGTGAAGACTAAATTAATTTGGTTACTCGGTACACATTGACTGTTTTTTTTTTTTTTTTTTTTTTTTTTTTTTTTTTTTGAGATTTTCATATATTTTTCCCGTTACCTGACATATTAACTACTGTTTATATGGATCACTACTAAATTGAATCAGTCGCATTTATTAATCGAATCATTAGGAACAAAATTGAAATCTATTTCGTATATTGAAATCAGACGCTTGGTCCGTTCGTGACAAATTCGTGATCAGCGAAAATGTTTTGTAAACTTGTGTTAGTTTCGCTTCCTTTTTTCGGTGAAGACTATATTAATTTGGTTACCCGGTGAACATCGACTGTTTCTGTTTTTAAAATTTTGATATAATTTCTCCGTTTACCTGATATACCAACCGTTGTTTATATGAATCACTACTTTATTGAATCAGTCACATTTATTAATCGAATCACTAGGAGAAAAAATAAAAATTTATTTCGCATACTGAAATCAGGCACTTGGTTGGATCAACTTCTGAAGAAGTTACCACTGAAATGACATCACCTTTGATCTTTTTAAAGAATCGCCTGTATTGTTATTTTTATTATTATTTTAATGTCACGTAACTGTTTAGGAAAGAGATTGATTCGTGATCAGCGAATTAATTCCAATTTTCTAAACTCGTATTAATTTCGCTTTCCTTTTTCGGTGAAGACTATATTAATTTGGTTACTCGGTGAACGGCTTTTCTGTTTTCTACATTTCGGCTTAATTTTTCACAACCACCGTTTATATGAACCATGGGTTAATCGAATCAGTCACACTTATGAATTAATTCATAAAGAGCAAAATGAAAATTATAATGTAATTTCTTATATTGAAATCAGCCGCTTGGTTGAATCGCTGCAATGAATTTTGACTTCGATGTTTTTAGAGAACGATCTAATTATTATTGATATTATTATTATTATTATTATTATTATTTTAATGTCACGTACCTGTTTAGGAAAGTGATTTTTTCGTGGTCAGCAAATCAATTTGAATTTTCTAAACTCGTATTAGTTTCGCTTTCTTTTTCGGTGAAGACTATATTAAATTTGGTTACTCGGTACGTTCACTGTTTCTGTTTTCGACATTTCGGCTTAATTTTTCTCAACCATCGTTTACATGAATCGTCGATTATTTGAATCAGTCATATGATCATTCTATCATATCAGTCACTGAATTATTCGATTACAAAGTGGAAATCATAATGTAATTTATTACATTGAAATAAGCAGCCTTGGTTGAATCGCTGCAATGAATTTTACCTTCAATGCTTCTAAAGAACCATCTATTTATTATTAGAGTTTCGCTTCCTTTTTCGGCGAAGCCTAAATTAATTTGGTTACTCGTTTGGTTATTTTGATGAACTTTGGCATAGTTTTCCTTTCTTATCTGATATATTAACCGTCGTTCATTTGAATCACTTCTAAACTAAATTGGTTAATTGAATCAATCGCATTTACGCATCAAATTATTGAGAACAAAGTAGAAATTTATTTCGTATATTGAAATCAGCCGCTTAGTTTGATCAACTTTTCAGGAAAATACCATAGAAATGACTTTGCTTAAATGTGTTATACAAGATTAGAAATTTAGACATTAGCATAGTAGTGATAATTTTTAGAGAAGGTTGAAACTGTACACAAGCCTTAAAAACGTTCCATACCTATCAGAATTTTCATCTTATTCGGGACAATGCTAAACCTTACACAGCAAGTATAACGAAACAAAAATTTTACAGTAAATCACCCGATCATCTTCCTTACAGTCCGAACTTATTACCTTCTGACTAAAATTTATTTGGAACCCCTTAAAGAACCGTTAGAAAGAGCAAGATTTTCATCAGATAAAGAAGTCAAAGGATTTTTCTGCAGTATGATTTATGCATATTCTAGTTTTCTTCTTATTATACAAGAATTAAGAAAAAAAAAACTTCCAATATTTGGTTCTCAAATTCCCTGCTCAACAACGCGAAACTTTCTGTCACATTTTTCTGACTCATTTTTAAACGTAAAGACATAAAATTATCAGGTCTGGCTATTGAAGCGATTTGGAATCGAATAGCGTTTTCAATTTTTTGATAAATAAAGAACTTATCGAGTTATAAGCGATTCGTGTCACGTGACAAGTTTTTTCCATTTCTTGAGCTGCCGCGTCATTAATTCAGTTCAAAACGCCAACTTTAACAGCGGTTTCTGAAACTTCTGTCTCTACCATTCCATTATATAGTTTCTGAATAAGAACACCTGCCAATTTCATGCGTTTCCGAACAAAAATGAATTCAGAAATGTATCAGAAAGTAGCTCCTTTGGATTTGAGAACAGCCTTAAAAAAAAACTGTAGATGTTAAAGAAAGCCAGTTATAAATATAACATTGGTATGATTTTGGTAAATAATGCATCAAAAATAATCTGTTAAAAACGTCTCCTTTATATTTTATCCATCCTCGTGTTAAATTTTTTAAAGTGGTTGTATGCATTGCACAAAAATTAGAGCATGAGTGACAAACAATCAGAAGGCAAATAGATATATTTCTGAATCTTGCTAAATTAGCATTTAGAAAACTTAAAAATAGGATACTTAAAAAAAAAAAAGAAAGAAAGAAAGATGTATTTAATTGAAAAATATGAGTAATCATACATTAAAAATATGACTGATTACTTTTTAAGAAAGTATTTTAAAGTAGATCAACTACTTTGAAAAATCTATTTGAGTCGAAAGTCAGACATTTTTCTTTTGTTGTTTAATAGTAAATAGAACATTCAAATCAAAATTAAACATTTAAGAACGGTTTTAATTACACAATATTTTGCATCAATTTTACATTGTAAAAAAAAAAATTAAGTTGTTACAAAAAAAAAAAAAAAAAAAAAGAGAGAGAGAGAGAAATCAGACACATAATTTAATCAAATTCTAGTTCACAAACGCAATTCATAAGATAACTATTCTATATAAAATTATGTTAAACATTCGAAAAGATATTAATGTCGGCGGCATGTTACATAATAATTCAAAATTACAAACAATGTTTAAATATACAGGGTGACCATAAAAGGTACCTCTTTCAGATAGATCTAACGCAAGTTCCAGTCAAGATATTGTCATGAAACTTGATATCTGCATGAAATAGACCATGGGAATATAACAGAAATATTTTTAAAAATAGTTCAAATTCCGACCACCAGGGGGAAATTTGGCGCTACTAGACGGTAACGGTGTTGCATGTGTTCCACTGGTTTTACCTATATGCAAATCATGCATAAATCACACTCTGAATAGAACTTGCGAGAATCATATTGTTTAGTACATGATTACTATCTTATCGTAAATGTGTATTTGTGGGCATATTTTAAAATTCTTACTATTTGTAGCTCCAAATTTTATTCAGTGATCGAAAATTGAACTATCGTTAAAATTTTATCCATTGCGTCTGCATGGTCGCAAAATTATAACCTAATATTTTTATATTTACTCAAGCAGTTATCCCTATTTCTTATGGGATGAAGAAGTAATCATTCCTTCGAAACATACACCTTTTAGTTATACAGTCGTAGTTCATGTTATCAGTAACAAAATCTCTATATTATGAAAGGGCGTGTGAGAACAATTTATGACTGTAAATTACAATGTTCTGTGAATTTTGATGTTGTTTTAGTGATTAATATATTATTCATAGAATTAAAATATTACTACCACAACCTAAAAAATACATCTTCAAAACAATACATTTAATACACTTAAATGTTTGCATGTATAACTTGTCGACTAAATATATTTATGTTTTTTTTTTTTTTTTTTTTTTTTTCAAATGTTTTAAACGATTGAACGTTTATGGGTATTTTTACGTAATATATATATATATATTACGTAATAATAACTTACTAATAATACTTAATATATTTTATATAGTAAAAATTGAATGATGATTTAAAATTTATTCGTTTTCTTAAGTATTTTCTGTATCCTAAAATATTTATTTAAAAGTGATAATAATTAATTAATTAAATTTCACTAAACAACAAATATATCAACTTTCGGTGAATTATATATTATTCTTATTTATATTTAATATATATTATGATTTTAAGCACCATTTAACATATAACACTGGCATACAACATATAACATATATTGAACATATAATACTGGCGTAATCTTTCTATAAAATGTTACCAAATTTTTAATTAATACATTACTTGAAGATAATTGTTGATATCTTTAAAAAAGAAAAATATAAATAAAAGATTAGTCTTTCGTAAAGAATAAAAATATATCGTAAAACTCATTTCAGAACAATGGATTTTTAATAATTCATTTTCCGTTATTTAAGTTTTTTAATGTTTTCAATAACCACTAAAACATCCATAAAGAAATTAAAAAAAAAGGAACTTGCAAAGCAAATTAAAAAAATAAATTTATTTCTATATTGTTAAGCCCGAGAAGGGACAGATATTAAAATTATTTTATTTAGTCAATGCTACAATAATGTTGCATTTTTATATTAAATCTTGCTCAGTCTATTTAATCTTAAAAAAGTAAATTTAAATTTGAAACATGGTATTGAAGCAACTTTAAAACAATTCATTTAGTTGAAATGAAATCTAAATAAATCTTCAACTTTTTAAATTATTTGAACTTCTCATGTTTCTCTCATGAACTTCTCATGTTTGTCTGTTAGAATTTGCTGCAATACAAATTTTGCATAATGCATGTAAAACTGAAAAAAAAAAAGTTGAAGATTTATTTAGATTTCATTTCAACTAAATGAAATGTTTTAAAGTTGCTTCAATATCATGTTTCAAATTTAAATTTACTTTTTTAAGATTAAATAGACTGAGCAAGATTTAATATAAAAATGCAACATTATTGTAGCATTGACTAAATAAAATAATTTTAATATCTGTCCCTTCTCGGGCTTAACAATATAGAAATAAATTTATTTTTTTAATTTGCTTTGCAAGTTCCTTTTTTTTTAATATCTAAAGTTTTTTAATAACAAATTAATATGAAGGAGATAAGATTCACACGAGGCAAGTATGTAAAAGACTGCACAGATCAAAATCAGTATTGGTAATATTCCAAATATATCACATGAGGGATGTGTGCAAAATTTAGAAAAGTACCCCCCTAGGGGAGGCAAAGTGGGGGGATGGACACTGGATATGCATATGATTAAGCGGTCACAGACCTTTCCAACGATATATCACATGAGGAATGTGTGCAAAATTTAGAAAAGTACCCCCCTTGGAGAGGGGCAAAGTGGGGTGATGGACACCGGAGATGCATAATATGATTAAGCGGTCACAGACCTTTCCAACGATATATCACATGAGGAATGTGTGCAAAATTTAGAAAAGTACCCCCCTTGGAGAGAGGCAAAGTGGGGGGATGGACATCGGCGATGCATAATATGATTAAGCGGTCTCAGACCTGTCTAAGATATATCACATGAGGGGTGTGTGCAAAGCTTAGAAAAGTGCCCCTCCTTGGGGCGACAAAGTGGACGGATGGACACCGGAGGTGCATAATATGAATAAGCGGTCACAAGCCTTTCGAACGATATATCACATGAGTGGTGTCGGCAAAATTTAGAAAATCCCCCCACCCCGTGTCGGCAGAATGCGCTCCCCCCACCCCTCCCCATAATTTTTGACGCGGCTTCATTTAAAAAAATTATGTTATGTGTTATAAAATATCGTAAAGTTTAAAACAGATCGCTTTATTGTATTTCCAAATTGTGTTCGCGCCCTTCCCCTCCCCTTCCGAAAGGGCAAAACGCACCCCCTCCCCCTCCTCCACATAATTTTTTACACGGCCTAATTCTTAAAATCATAATATCTCGCCCGCACTGTAATAGAAAGCTTTAATTTACTCATAATGTAATTTAAACAGATTGGATGAATAGTCGAAAATAATCTATCTTCCTGGTCGAAGCGCTAGGCGAAACCTGACAGGTCTCTAAAGAAAGTAACAACACCAGAATTTAGAGTTTTTTGATTGGAGAATTTATTTTTTTACAGAATTAGGTGTTTTGAAGAAAATTAGTGGAAGCGCGTACAAAAAGTGGGAAAAACTCTAGTAAAATAACTCGTTCAACGGGATTTGCTGTGTTAGAATAGCATGGGAAAGTCGCGCTGGAAATAAATAAGCCTTGCGCGGCAGCGCAAGGCTTAATTTACAATATACACCTTTTATAGGAAATAGAAAACGCTGTTCGATTCTTCGGCATAGAAAAGTAATTTTTGCGAATTTCATGCATTTATTCATAAAATGTACTTCGTTAATATGACCATCAGATTTTCTTGTTGGTAGAGAAAAATAGGAACATCGATTCTTTTAAAGAAGTATATTTTTATTTCATACCAAACTTCTCTTTTGATAAAATTGAATGTAAATTTCCATAAAAATAATTATGTGCACGGGATTAACAGTTATTTTCTTGTACGAAGATTTTTAAAAATGAGATATTACTTTTAAAACAATTTTTAAATATAATGCAATTTTTTTCGGTATCGGGATCGGCCGGGCTCGTGCTCTAAAGATGCAAAATGTTTCGGGCTCGGGTAGGCCCGGGCTCCGAAAAGAGATCTCTAATACACACACAAGATTTGCTCGTATTTGATTTGGTTACGATATTTCCACCAGTGACGCTATACATGCAAGAATAAATTTTATTGTATCAGTATTACCTAATTCTAACTTGAAGCATGGTAGGCATATAAAAAACATAAGAAAAATGGATTTTAAAGTTTTAGTTAGGCAATGTTCTACCATAGGCGCTACCAGTGGAAAAAATCATCTCTATAATAAAACCGTAAGTCATGTGACTGTCATCAACAATTCCGGAATGCCCGCTTCACGTTTTCATATGTCAGGCGGCCATTTTTATTCAAAATTATATTTTCGAATAAAACTTAATAAATGTTACATTTTTAGAAAGATCGTTCAAAATAAATTAATATTTGAGAGATGACTTACGTTTAATTATGTATATATTCTTCAATAACTTCAGTTGAAATTAGCCTCGCAATTCAAATTCTCTATCCATGAAAGTAAACAAAAAAAAAGATTCATTCGTCGTGAAGGTTTAAAATATTAAACCATTAAACCACGGAGATAATCGTTCGTAAAGTAAGTTTTCCGTGAAAGATTTTTTGGAGTGCTGCCTGGTGTCAAAAACATAATTCGTACCAGTGACACAATCAAAGTTTACCATAATTATGTGCTATACAACTCACCTTCATTCTTTATCTTTTCTTAGCTGAATGTAAACAAATACAACTCCTGTAATGATATTTAATGAATCAAATTTCGAAACAAATTGTCAGTTAATTTGGTATTTATGTATTATACGTGCAAGGAAGAGAGACCACTGAAAATGATTGTTAATCACCAATCATATTTACCATTATTAATGACCAATCGCTTTCAAAACAGTAATTTAATATACATTTACAAAATACATAACATCATTAAGTACTTTTGTGTTATTTGGGCGCAAATCTCGCCAATAGCATATTTAAAATCGCCAATACCAGCTTTTATTTTTCGCGTGCGCAAATTAGAAACGATACTTTGATTTTGAAATCAAATGTTCTGATGGAACAGCTGTCGTAGACGCACCGGGGCACTATATTAACTATAGAGTTGCAATATAGAGAGAAAAAACGGATTGCTGTAATTAGAATTATAGGCGGTAATGTTGGCGTGGCGTATTTACAAGTTACGGATCTTAATAGTCAGTAGACATTAAGCAGAAATGCCAAAGTAAGGGAATTATGCAGTTATGAAAACTTCTGAACTATATCAAAATAGGAGAGCAGAGAAAAACAGAGTCGAACAGAGATTGGCATCTAGAAGGAAGTTCGTGAATTTTAATGAGATTCTACGCCACGGGTCAAAACGAGGCTAACGAAAAAGAAAGGCTACCGCGGTGCTTTACGCATATCTTTTTTTACAGACCGCGGGAGTCACGTGATGCTCGAATGCACCAATAGAGGTGTAGGAAACGAGCATCACGTCACTCTAGCGGTCTGTAAAAAAATATAAGTGGAATGCACCGCGGTAGCCTGTCTTTTTCGTTAGCCTCGGGTCAAAAGTGCTGACAGCAAATATGGTTTAAAAGAAATGTGATTATCAAAACTGGCTTCCAAAAGTTCAATGTTTCACCAAACCATACTCGAAAATTACGTGTTATAATATGCACCCCGATTATGTCACATTATTCAAGACGATTTAAATGAGAATAATGATAGATTTTCTGATCTCCCGTAATCAAGTCTACAGCCAAAGGTAGCGAGAAACAAACAAACAAACAAAAAAATATTGGCAACAATATGGTTCAGTGTAAATGTGGATATCATTAAAGACTTTCACAAAATAGACTTCAATGCACCAAATCGTATTAACTAAAATACGCCATTTGGCATTGGATCCAATTACGGAAAACTACTTAATATGTTTAAGAATCTCCTCATTAGCAAACATATTGCAACTGATAAGCAAACGGATATGAAGCATAAACGCTTAAGTTGGTTAAGCGGTTTTTGTCAAGAAAGATGAAATACATAACAACAAAAAATATGCGAAATGCTACCATGATCGCAAAAGTTTTTGATTTGTCTATTAGAATATTCCGGTTTGGCGAAGGATTACGGAAAAAAATAAATTATGAATAAAAGTAACGTGTTATAGTGCTTTTAACATACATTTAAGGGAGACCAAACTGGTCGCGAGTGGCGGCTAGTGCGAAAATGTTTATTAAACATAAATTTGATCATGACATTATTCAAATAATTTATACAAACCCGTAAAAAATAAAGTTAAAAAAAATTAGTTATCCTATTTCTCGTCAGGAGACTGTATAAACACAAAAGAAAATTGTGTTGAATCTGTGCCAACTACTTTTAATTTCAATATAGCTATTATACAATGAAACATTAAAACAATCAATTTTATTTAAATTTGGTTACCTTATTTCCTCCCAGGGGGCGCTATAAACGAAAAAGTAAATTGTATTGAACCAGTACAATCTATTTCATAATAACCATCTACGCCATTAATATATAATAAAACGTCAACTTTCTCCCTAGCGAAATCCCCTATAAACTATTTGACAGAAATTTTCTCTTGTATGTAACTAATATTCATACTTATTAATCACTATCGGTGAAAATTATTTCAATTGTTTGTTATAAATATAACGTCATATATACAATTGCTTCCTGTACTTATTCATATTGATGCTCTTTGTATTATGAACAAATGTCTAAGAAAATGCTTTTTTTTGTTACAAATGTGGCGACATACTCACCTGTTTTTTGGTTGAGCAGGTGTTTCAAATATTTGAAAATGTCTGTTTATTTAGAGTATGACGTCGTGTTGTTCCATTTTTTTAAACTTAAAAAATCTAATTCAATTTCATTTTGAACGTGGAATTCTTTCAATTGAAAATTTATTGCTGTGGTCAAATTATTATTACGGTTTTCGAATTGTTGGCAATAATAAAGAAACATAGTTAAATTTTATAGGAAAAACGTCCATTGATTCCCAATGAAAATTATGAAATTTTGAATTATTAAGAAAAATATTTGAATAACGTAAATAAAACATAGCCTATGTTAATTCCTGGATTATAATCCACCTATATTCAATGACATTTCATCACCCGTTTTGATCCTGACGTCAGCCAAACAATTTCACTATTTCAAATTTCAAATTTTATTAGAATTAGCACACAGTTAAAATTTTGTGGCAACGCGTACAAAAAGTGGGAAAAACTCTAGTAAATTAACTCGTTCAATGGGATTTGCTGTGTTAAATTAACATTAGGATGTCACACTGGAAATAAATAAGTATTGCGCTGCCGCGCAATACTTAATATTTTAACCCCCGTACAGAAAATAAAGGTCCACAATACATTCCCTAAAATATCTTAGTCTCCCTGTTTCATTGTTTTCCCTACATCTCTTTCCGATGGGTTACCATGACTACCCTCCGATATAGGTCAAGTACATTGACATCTAGGATCACGTGATTATCATAGTAGTTCCGGCCAACACCGATAGATGTCACTCGCACCCAGAGGCATCATTCAAATATCGATCCTCATCTTGGTGTTCTTTTTGAAAAAGAGTTGAAATTTAACTGAATAAAAGATGTTTGAGTGAAAATATTGCAAAAGATCTGTAGAAGAATTACACAAAAGTGAATTTATTCGTAAATTATGTTTTTTCTATGCAAATAATTAAAGGAATAAATAGAAAATAAGTAGAAAGACTCATAGAATAGAATACAAAATACTCATAGTGTTCAATATGTACCAATAGATGGCGGTACAATACTAGGATAGTTATATAATCGATGCGGATTGATTGCATAACTAACATTTGAAAATGAACTAAAGATAAGGAAGTGGAAAATTTAAACAAGGTATTTTAGATTTGGCTTAATGAGTATAGTAATATTTTTTGATTAAAAAAGAAGGGGAAAAAACGAACTTCAGTATTTGTTTTTCTGTTCAAAAAATAAATTGAATTTACGTCTCGATATAAAAATAATAAAAAGTACCACTGCTTTTTAGAACAATTATTATTATTATTATTATTTCTATTATAATTAAAAAAAAAAAAAAAAAAAAAAAAAAAAACAGATAGAAAGAAAAAGAAAAAGGGGGGGGGGCGGCAGGCCAAAGATTTTATGGAAGTGTTGAGGATAGAAATAAATTTATGTTAAAATCTCAATTAACAAATTATAGTTCAAGATTAATAAATATTTTGAAAATAGAGATAAAACATTTTTAAGTATATTTTTCTCTTTAAATTTACTGGTATTGATTATTGATTATTGAAATAAAAATAATATATTGGGTACATGATTAAAAGAGGTTTATTTCCCTCCCCCTTTAAATAAATGAACGCGTAGCGTCAGAAACAGAAACACATTATTATTAGTTAATATTTTCTTCTTGCTCTTTTAAATTGCTAATTGAAATGTATAAAAAGGTAGGAATAGAAATTTATCTATAAGACCAAAATAAAATGAGAGCAGGAAAAAATAAACTAAAATAAAATAAAGGAAATATATTTTTTTTAATCAGACATAAAATGACTAATTTTTTTTTTTTTTTTTTTTTTTTTTTTTTTTTAATATATTAAAGTTATCTCGTGTTTTCATTGGAAATAAATTAAATAAATATTTTAAATATATATTTAATAAAGATATCTACAAATAAGTATAAAAAAAACGACTATGGAATTTCACTTATTTTAAATAAGAAAAAAATAAAAGTAAAATAAATAATAAATAATTAAATATAATTTTAACTCATAAATTAACAAATAACATGCCATGTTATAGCTGCCTCACATTTTCTTTCCCACTAAATTAAGAAAATCAATCAAAACTTAAAAACAATTTATAAATGAGCCTTTGTGTGTGTGTGTGTGTGTGTGTGTGTGTGTGTGTGTGTGTGTGTGTGTGTGTGTGTGTGTGTGTGTGTGTGTGTGTGTGTGTGTGTGTGTGTGTGTGTGTGTGTTTAACATTGTGTTTGTTACTTCTTAAGTAAAAAAACATAAAGTTATTTAAAAAATAAAATTAATAAATTTATTTTTGTTTTATTTGAAAAACATTTTGTACATATTTTATTATCATTTATTCATTTATTTTATTCTTAAGATATTAAAATTAATTTGGATTTTCCTGGATACAGCGTAGAAGCTCGCTGAATCCATTGAACAAAGACGTGACTTTTTGTGAATGTGAAGATTGCGGGTTCAATCCGGGAAGATCCAATGCTCTGGGAGGGGGGGGGGACATTTCCCAGGAGCATTGGGATGCCCCCCCCCCCCGGAATATTTCATATTTTATGTTTTTAATGGATAAAAAGTGAAATCCTCCCCGGAACTCTACAGTATCCCCCCCCTCCCCCGGGCCAACAGAAATCCCTTGCGGAGAAAAATGTCTGAATTCACCTCTGAGACATCATCGGTGCCATCAGTTATCATAAATGGTGCGCTGACGGCGTGTAACAAGGTAAGTAGTAACCCTAGACGTCAAATGAAGTTGCTGTAGTGCTGCTTTCTAGACACATGCGCTGATATTCGAAAAATCGAGTGAACTTACTCCCGATTTATTACTTACCCATCATACGTAGTATAGGATAAGTCTTGTAATCGTTTTGAGAATCGAAAAAAAAAATTTGACGGATTTACACATTTTAGACACTGGCTATTCTGAAAAACATATTTTTAGAAGAAAAAAAAAATTTGACGTCCGCCTGTCTCTCTCTGTGTGTGTGTGTCTGTAAACTCTCTATCTCCCGAACAAATTGAGATAGAGACTTGAAATTTGGTATGTACTTAGTATGTAATAATGGGAAGAAGCTCATTGAATTTCACTAACCTCGATTATCCGGAACTGTTTTTTTCGGACTCTCGAAATATTCATTCTGATAAAAGGTATATAAATTTTTTCGGAATTATTTATTTTAAGGAGTGAATATAAAAGGCAATAATAAAACATAAATTTTGCATAAAGAATGAAGTCGATCGGATAATGAGTTGCCGGGATATTTGTAATCCTATTTTCCATACTCTTCGATTTTTCATGACCCTTGTATATCATTCAAATTTCAATTCAAAGATATATTTTAATTGGAAATGAGACGCTTAATCCGACGCAGTAAACCGTTAGTTAATAGGATTATCATTTTTAGAGTTATAAGGATGTTTCTTTTACGCAATTCAGTAATAGAGCATTTAAAGTTTATGATGTCATCAAGCCACGATTTTATTCGAAATGTAATGCATATTATTAATAGTTTACACATGTTTTATTTTCATGTTTTATAGTATGCATATCCATGATGTGTAAGTATTACGGTGGCCCCCAACAACTAGTTTTCGTTTAAAATTGAAAACCTCGTCAATAGAGAAAGGCAACGATTGTTTATTTATATAACTTGCAGAAAGAAAAAAAAAATTGCCGCCCAGTTGTTATTATACAAACGTAAAATACCATTATTTCAAAGAATTATTTCAAGAAGTTTCAGAAAATTATAATAATTCTTGATTAAAAAAAGAAAAGCAAACGTTTCTCATCACTAAAAATGCTTCAATCAAGCCATAAAAACTAGCAACAGAGGTCGTTGCTTTCGCAGTTGAGCAATTAAGAAGGCTCAAGAAAAAACTCGCCACATGTATGGCCGATTAGGAACTTTTGCCAAAGATAATTTTTATAAAAAAAAATTGCAACAAACAAGTGACAGAAATAAAGAAATATGAAAAGAAACACGATGCAGCTGCCTTCTAGGTTAACGTACCACACTTTTTTTTTTTAAACACCAGGTTTAATAAACTGATAACTTGGAGAGGTTATTTGGTATCTTTTCTTAGCAATAAAAGATAAGGAAATCAACATCTTTTGTTGCTACGTGCATAGGAAATATTAAATGTAAAAAAGGGGTTAAAATCCATTGTTATTATAATTTTTTTAAAATAACTTTTTTAATTGTTGTGTGGTGAAATAATTGTAATCATATGCTTTGGGTATGCGGAAGTGATGGGGACCAGAAATTATTTAGGCTGTAATTCCCTTTAAATAATTACAGTTTCGACAGAATCGCTTTATTTGGTGTTATTAGGCAGTTTAAGACTGGCTACTTTCTGACATATTTTTTTAATTCAGCTTTCTTCGAAAACGCATCAAATTGCAAGTGTTCTTATCAAGAAACTATATGTAATGGGACGGTTTTACCGTTTTTCGGTAAAGACAAAATATTTTCTAGAAAATGCTGTCAAAGTTGGCATTGTGAACGAATTTCCGGACGCGACAGCGCAGGAAGGGAAAAAACTGCCGTTCAAGACAACATAGGTTTATAATTCAAGATATAATTCATTTATAAGAAAATGAAAAAAAAACTGTTTGATTACAAATCATATCAAGCCTGCAAATATCACGTTATTCTGCTTAGAAATGAGCCAGAAAATGTGTCAGAAAGTTCGTTGTTGAACGTGAAAAATATTTTTTTTCTGAGAATCGCCTTAACACGCTGTAAATTATACTTTTCATCTGTTGTTCCTTCGGCCTATCCTCCTAAAATTTTCAGAAAGTTTAAGTCTGTAATCGAAATATGTATACATTAGTCACTAAAATCTAAATAAATAATACTAATAATAACATGTCTCATTATTTGTTCTTAATTTTTAGAGATTCTGCACTGTTTATTTCTCTCGCTGTAATTGTTGTTGTGTTGTTGTTACTTTCTTTTATAAAGTCTAATTCATATTTCTTGTTATCTCATGATTGATCGCAGTGATTCTACAAAAAATCACAGTACTATTTAAAAAAATATATAAAATATATTTTTAAAAAACTTAAAGACCAACTAATAAAGAATTAAGCAGATTTAAGTCAATTTAATAATAATAAAAAAATATCTATACATGTTTAAACGAGAAAACAAGATACAAAAATATAAAAACTTTTATAATTCTTATGTTTTTTAATTATTTATAATTATACTTATGTTTTATAACCAAAACATAAAATTTGCACAAGAAATTGCGTGTGTGGCTGTACATAATTTATTTCAAATAATGGCAATATTAGTAAATAGAACAAACAGAGAGGGAAAGGGAGATGTGTATGTATCACGGAGAAAAATCCATGGAGAGTAAGATGTTTGTGTTCAGCTTTAATCTCCTGATAGTTGAGATATCGAGAAGGCTTATTATTATTATTATTATTATTATTATTATTATTATTATTATTAATATTTTATTCGTCTTTTTTCATCAGATTTTCTGACACATTTTTAAACATAAAAAGTATGATACTTGCAAGCATGATTATCAAAGTGACTTGTAATCGAACAATTTTTTTCCCTTCGTTTATAAGCGATTATTGTCTCAGAACAGCAGTTTTTTTCATGTGCTATTGCGTCCGGTAACTCGATTCAAAATGTCAACTTTGATAGCATTTTCTGAAAAACCTTCTGTTTTTACCAAAACACGGAAAAAACAGTTCGATTACATAGTTTCTTAATAAGAACACCTTCCAATTCGACACGTTTGCGAACAAAAAGGAATTCGAGAATGTATCAGAAAGTAGGCAGTTTGGATTTGAGAACAGTCTTAATAAGGCACTGCCAATTTAATACGTTTTGAAATAAAAATGAAATTAAAAAATGTACCAAAAAATGCCAGTTTGGCATTTAGAGCAGCCTTAATGGTTGTAGCATCAAAGTACAAAAAAATAGTCGTTGAGGGCCACCGTAATACTTACCCATTATAGATTAATATAAAATATGAAAAGAAAACATGTGTAAACTATTTAAAAAATGCATTGGCTTGATGACGTCATAAACTTTAAATGCTCTATTACTGAATTGCGTAAAAGAAGCATCCTTATAACTCCAAAATTGATAATCCTATTAACTAACGGTTTACTGCGTCGGATTAAGTGTCTCATTTCCAATTAAAATATATCTTTGAATTGAAATTTTAATGAAATACAGGATCATGAAAAATCGAAGAGTATGAAAAATATTATTACAAATATCTCGGCAACTCATTATCCGATCGACTTTATGTAAAATTCATGTTTTATTATTGTCTTTTATATTCACTCCTTACAATAAACAATTTCGAAAATTTTTATATACCTTTTATCAAAACGAATATTTCGGGAGTCCGAAAAAAAAAAATAGTTCCGGATAATCGAGGTTACTGAAATTCAATAAGCTTTTTCCCATTATTACATACTAAATGCATACCAAATTACAAGTCTCTATCTCAATTTGTCCGGTAGTTAGAGCGTTTACAGACACAGACACACAGACAGGCAGACGGCAATTTTTTTTCCCCCCTAAAAATATGTTTTTCGGAATCTCTAGTGTCTGAAACGTGTAAATCCGTCAAAAAAAAATTTCGATTTTCAAAACGATTACAAGACTTACCCTATACGTATGATGGGTAAGGGGCCGTTCAAGTATTACGTAAGCATATTTTTAGTCATTTTGTACCCCCTCCCCCCCTTGTAAGAAAATATAAGCAAATGCTAGCCCCCCCCCCCCCCCCTTTGCTTACGTAAGATTTTATGACAGTTTATACATCAAGACTTCTTGACAGATAAAAAGTTACCAATAAATTACATTATTAATCATACAAATTTATATAAATAGGCATATAGGGATTGTGATATCAAAAAATACAAAATGGTTTTAATATATTGTTGTTTATTGCATTAAACCAGTGTTTCCCAACGGGGGGCGTACGCCCCACAGGGGGGCAATTTGACTTTTCAGGGGGGCAATTTAACTTTTCAAGGGGACAATTCGGAATATCTGTGAACCCATACTTTCTGAATTGTTTTTCTAATAGTAATGTTGTAGACTGAAAATAAAAGTTGCACATTCAAATTTCAAAAACAAAATTAAAAAAAAATAAGTTTTTTATTCAGTTTTTAAAAAGTATCCATTCAAAAGTTTTAAATACATTTCTACCAGAATAATTATAGATAAAACTTTTAAAGATATTTAGATAATTTTATATATTTAAAAATTCTTTATAATTTTTCTGATTTATGAGTATTTTAGAATTTTAAACAACTTTTTCGATTATTTATTGAATGAGTCGCACTGCGATATGTCACATAAAAATCAATTTTACACATGACACTATTCAAGTGTATATTTATCAATTGCTTGACGACCTTCATTTACAGAATCTTTTATCACGTTTTATTCTGATTAGAAATTGTTGCGTAATTTAATCGCAGAAATTCTGTGATTAAATAAGAAAAAAATTGTTTTATTCAAAATTATCGATTTTTCTAATCAAGGATTCTGAGCACTCTATGCATCACGCATACGTTTCGACCATGTGCCAGTAAACTGCGAGGAGTATCAGATGATTATAAAAAATATTTGATTCATCCATTACCTTCGGCACATTTCAGGATCAATGTTAAATGATTTTTACTCTATCAGGAGTAAATTCTTTTAAAATTTTATAAGAATTATGTGTTATAGAGGGGGGGGGGCATCATCATTTTAGAGATGTTTTGGTGGGGCGTGGCTAAAAAAAGGTTGGGAACCACTGCATTAAACAAACCATTGTTTAAACCACCAAATTCATTGTTTAATGCTTACGTAAGAACTGTCGTGACCCCCCCTCCCCCTTTACTGCTTACATAATACTTGAACGGCCCCTAAGTAAAAATTTGTAATAACGAATTATTAAAAATCAAGGCTTGTGACTTAGTGCAATTTATATAACGGACGTTCTTACTTGACATTGGCCTTCGACAAGGAACAAATAAGGACCTTCTAAAGGCCTGTAAAATAAAACCTTGAAAGATTGCGCAGTCAAATATTTTGTCTCTTCTTCAATGAAAGTCGATAATTAGAGAGCAAGCTTCAAATAAATCGATTTTTTTCGCTTTTTTTCCGCTACTAAAAATAATAAATGGACTGAAAAAAGTTACATATCTGTTGATATGAACGTGCTCAGCGATTCCAAATTATACTTTCCTTTTTTTTCTCCCAGAAAATGGACCTAGTTTCCCGTTTTCTTCCATTGATCCGGATCCCAATCGGGAGAGATTGACGTCATAGGATCTGGTCAAGGCCAAGGACACAAACGCGGGTTGCCAAGTCCGGATGCGAGAAGCCGCGGAGGAAGAGATACATTTGGCGACGATTTTGAGATTTGGCGATTGTCTGATTCTTTCGTTTGATCATCGTCTACTTTTAAATTTTCTCGAGATTTTAATTGATTTATAAAATCTAAAGAACATACTATCTTTTAATTTAAAATTTATGTATTGCAAATATGTTAACGATATATTTTATTTATTTATTTTGTTTTAAATGAAATTTTATTAAATAAAGGTTTTAACTTAGAAAAATTTAAATAAACATAACGATTTTCAGCTTTAAAAAATTTTTAAACTAAAATCAACCACATATTAATTAAAGTTAATTTATTATTATTATTATTATTAATTTAAATAAATTAAAATATTAAATTTATATTAAAAAAGTAAATTAGTTTTTTTTTTAAATATTTTTTTAAATGTAAGCTATAAATGTACTTTATTTTATCAAATTGGAGCTAAAAAATATTTTCATTCTGTAAAACTAATAACTTTTTTGTTGTTGTTGCTATTGTTTTAATTAAATAATAATAATAAGAAGAAGAAAATAAAAAAATAAAATATAAAAATGAATTCTTCTTTTTTAATATTTCTCCCACATTTTTTTTTCCACGCTCAAATTTTTAAAAACTGACTAAATAAATAAATAAAAGTAAAAATACTAAAAGTTTTAAATTTTAATAACTTTATCAGTTCATCACCAGTAAAAGTCATCGTCACAATTTTAAAAAAATGAAAACGAAATAATTAATAAGTTCAAAATATATTTAAAACTAATATGACATATGTATTACATTCTGTTTCACTTAAAAAAAAAAAAAAAAAAAAAAAAATCATAGTTTAGTTTTTACAATTATAACTTTTTTTCTTAGTTAAACAGTTGTTTTTTGCATTCAAAATTTCAGATATTTTATCTTCATATTCTTTCAATCAATGGCTTTTTCAAAATAGTATTTTTTTAAATAAAGGTATACAATTTTAGAAAATGCTATATTTTTACAAGAAAAATTCAATAGACATGATCAACTTCAAATTATCCGAATGATATCTTAAATATTTTGCAATACTTTTAAGTGCTTTTTATGCTTAAATTCATTTTTGTTTAAACAAAAACAAAATTTACATTTCTTTAAAAATAATTTTGTATATCAATAATGTTTTTCTTTTTTTTTCTTTCCTTTTTCTTTTCCTTTTTCCCCAAGCAGATCACCGTGATTTAATATAATTATAAACCAATAAAAGGGGGGAAAGCAGAAATTAACTTCAAGAACTCTTTAAAATTTTATTCAATATAAGAAAAGAAAAATGTCTGACGATTGTAAAAATGGAAAATGTTAAAAATATCATTTCATAAATTTGAAATATTGCCAAATACGTACAGTGTCTCACATAAGTGATGGGACACTTGTGCTTTACAAAAGGAAACTAATCAAATAAATTAAAAAAACATGTACACATTTTTTTTGTGGGTGTGTTTCATACTTAAATTTAGTAAAGATTATTACATAACATACATTTTGTCAAAATATTAAAATATTAATTTAATAAAAATACAAATGTTTAGAACGGAGCAAAAAATAGCTCACATAAGTGATGGGACACCATTATATATGCAACAAAAATCGCCTGAAATAAGCAATAAAAATATTTTTTGGGGTTTTATTTTTACTTAAAAGCAATTGGCAATAATTTATAAAATCGTCTGCAGTATTTCTCTCCAGTTTGTTTTGGAATTTTTGTGTTTTTTAGCTCTGTGTAGTCATGAATGCTAAACGAAAAGAAACTTCGCCTGAAATTCGAAAATTAGTTATTAATTTGCATATTGAACGTGGAAAATCTATTAGAAAAACTGCTGAAACAGTTAACTTGAGTCGTTCAACAGTTTTCAATATCATTAAACGATATAAAAAGAATCATATGATTCAGGATAAAAGAAGACCTGGCTGACCATCAAAGCTATCCAATGGAATAAAGCGAATTATCGTTCGAAATATTAAAAAAAATCCAAGAATTAGTGCTTCAAAAGTTGCTGCTGATTTACAAGCATTATATGGAATAATTGTTAATCCTGAAACTATTAGAAGGGTAATTCGATCTGCTGGATATCACGGTAGAGTAGCCAGGAAAAAATTCTTCGTAAGTGAAAAGAATAGAAAACTCAGACTAGCTTTCGCAAAATCCAACATAAATAAGAATTCTGATTACTGGAATAAAGTTATATTTGCTGATGAGAGTAAATTTAATATATTTGGTTCTGACGGTAGAATCTTGGTGTGGAGAAAACACAGGGAAGAACTTCGCAAACAGAACTTGGTACCAACAGTAAAACATGGTGGAGGAGGAGTTATGGTATGGGGGTGTATGTCGTCCGCTGGAGTTGGTAATTTTGTTTTTATTGACAGTATAATGGATCAGTACAAGTATATTGATATTTTAAAGCAAAATTTGAAATCTTCAGCACGAAAATTGAACCTTCATAACGATTTTAAATTCTACCAGGACAATGACCCCAAGCACACTGCTCTGAACGTTAGACTCTGGCTGCTATATAACTGTCCTGAAATAATAAAAACACCACCACAATCTCCAGACTTAAATCCCATAGAGAATATTTGGCAAGAATTGGAATCAAGAATTCGCAAACACACCATTTCTTCAAAACAACAACTAAAATCGGTGCTTCAAGAAGAATGGGGTAAAATCACTCCAGAAATCACAAAAAAAATAGTCGAATCCATCCCAAAAAGATTAAATCATGTTTTAAAAGTAAAAGGAAATCCAACAAAATATTAAAACCTTTTAAAAAGTAAAATTTGTGGATAAATATTTGATGGAAAAGTAAGTGTCCCATCACTTATGTGAGCCATTTTTTGCTCCGTTCTGAACAATTGTATTTTTACTAAATTAATATTTTAATATTTTGACAAAATGTATGTTATGTAATAATTGTTACTAACTTTAAATATGAAACACACCCAAAAAATTTTTGCACATGCTTGTTTATTTATTTTATTGCAGTTTCTTTTTATAAAGCACAAGTGTCCCATCACTTTTGTGAGACACTGTAAATGAAATTTCATACAGTAGACACTAGAGAAAAAGAAAAGGAAATTTCGAAATAGCAGACGATTCTCAAATATTTTAACAGGATGCATATGACTATGCGTCACTAGCACAAATGCATTTCCTTATAACTCGGTTAGTTTACAAAAACCAACAACTATGATACATGTATAATATCAATGATGGAAATTGAAATCTTAGTTACTAGTAGAAAATTAATAAAAATTGCGTATGATGCTTTATTTTTCTACTTACTGATATGTGGGAAAACAAAGCATCATAAACTTAAAAAAATGAAAATTAAAACAAAAATAAATAATTCAAACTTATATAATCAAAGCTAATGACTGTAAATTTTAACAAGGAACAAAGTTTGTCGACAACTTCCGATGATATTTGCTACTTATGATGAAATCAAAATTGTTGAATCCAAAAGGAATTAAAAAGTAATATAGATAATTAAGATATAGATAATTAATAAGACACTAATTGATGGAATCATGGGTTTTTATAAATCTCTTAATTCAGAAAATGATTTGATTTACAACAGAAATTGGTTCATCTAAAGAATGAATCCTATGAGAGTAATGTGAATCACCAACAATATGAATCACCAATTAATTTAATCATCGGCTTTTAAGAATCACTTAATTCAGAAGAAAACGGAAATTCTGAATTTAATTCGTGTCGTTTAATGGTATCACCTAACATTATTTAATCAAAATTTGAGGCATAAACATAATTCATTTCGATGTTATTAGCTTTCAATAAAACTGCTTTTAATAATGATAGCAAATTAAATATGAATACTAAATGACTTTTAGTACGGAAATTCATTGAATTATTTATGAAAATGCCAATGGAATTGCCTGACCCAAATTAATGTAACCCTTAGATCTGCTCGGATATTTTTAATGAATTTTTCCTTTCAACATTTAACATTGACCAGGCCTTGAACAAAATCTGGTACAATATTGAACCAAAATGAGTTACTTTTAACTTGTTACATTATCTGCGAGTCATATTTGTGTACCAGTATAGAGATTCCAATGCACAGAAAAAAATGTATTATAGAAGAAGGTATTTTTTTCTCTTTTAAAAAATCAGAAAAAAGACGACTGTAAAAAAGAAAGAAATCGAAAGTTTCGAAATAAATTAATAAGTAGCACTATTCATCTAATGAATCAGATATCTTTTACTTCAGTAAAGTTTTACTGAATCCTGGAGGGTTTGATTCATATAAAAATCTGATTCAACTATCGAGTGATTCATATGAACGTCAGTTATTGAAGTATAGTTAACTGGTTAACTGAAACACCGGAGAAAAAAGTATTAATTAATTTAAAAAAAAAAAAAAAAAAAAAAATCAAAATTTAAGAGGGGAGGGGGGGGGATTTGTTAAACATTGACCAGTTTTGTACACATAGTTATAGGAGGGATGCTTTCAGGGAGGATTTTTGAAGGCAAAGTGACCCAAATTATCGTTCTCATACAAAGAAAATCTTGCCCGCCCAGACCACATCGGTATCGAACCCGTGAACTTCATCTCAAGCTCCTCATTCTGTGGTGGCCAACATGTTAACCATTGCGCAGTGTGTGGCCTCGGGGATGAGTGAGCTTTGAGTCTGAGTATATCCTACTCAAAATTTGCCCTAAATGGAATACAAATAAAACGGCTGATAATTAAAAAAACAAATTAAACATTCATTCTAATAACTATAGAGTGAATTATTCACGAATGTACCATGTCATTTATTGCGTGACCAAATTAATGTAACCCATAGATCTATCTGCTCGTATATTTTTAATGAATTTCTCCTTTCAACATCTAACCTTGACCAGGCCTTGAAAACAGCCTGACCTTTAAACTAAATATGACTCAAATTTCCCGTACAGAAAGTCGCCAAACACTCAGCGTTTTATTAGCGGCAAAACATCAGTTTGGCGTCTTCACTTTTCTCGGAAATTTCAGACTAAAGCGCCCCAAGGTCAGACAGTGCTCCAAAGATAGCAATTTTTATTGATCTGTGCACGCCACGCGCGCATTTCACGATTTTACGCAATTTTTAGCCCTCCCTCATCAAGCTGAATCTACACTGATTTCGTAATCTTTGTCTAGCAAAAGATATACATTGTTGTGACTGAATTAGAGTCGTGCATCGGGTCGTGTTGGGTTGATGCTTTTTTTTTTTTGTGGGTCGGGGTCGGGTCGGGTCGGATTGATTTTAAATTGACTTTAACAGATTTCGACCGGTTTCGGGTTGAGTTGTAATTCTTCCGGACCGGAGTCGGACTGAGCCGAATTCCCAAAAGAAAGTATTAAATATTTTTCAATTGAAAAAAAAAAAACTGTGTATTTGAATACTAATAATGTATACATGTCCATATTTATATAAAACTGATATTAGAGACATAATTGTGTGGCCTTCTTTTCCATAACTGTAATCAAAATGGATTAATTTTCTTTCACTTTGGGTTCGGGTCGGGGTCGGGGTCGGATTTGAATATTTTTTTGGAAACTATGCGATTGAATATAAAAATTAGTCGCCAAACAAAAAAAAAAATTCTTGAAATTTCCCGGGGGAAAATGTTAAGAATTTTTTTATTTGAAAAATTATTCATAGTTGAAACAGTATACAGAGGAAGAACAACATGGGTTGAATGCAAAGGAAGGGTCTGACAAGGCAAACTGTTTAGATCATGATAAGAGAAAACATTGCGTTATTTTATTATTATTATTATTATTATTTACCAAATGGGGAATTTTAACATGTGAAAAAAAAAAAAGGAGATTTGGGCAGGGAAAGCGGGACAGACTTAAACAAACATTTAACTTTTTTTTTTTTTTTTTTTTTTTAAGGTATTAGCACATTTTCGGGGGTGATTTTTTGAAATTTTCTCTTTATACCAATTTTTTCTAATGACATTTAAGTTAAAACTTTTCAAAATATGTAAACATTTTAGAAATTACACAGAAATAATTTTTAAAAAGTGAAATAATAGTCAAAATTATGTGAAAAATTGACATTTGTGCAAAACATGATAACTCAAAATCAAATCAATGTACATTTTGTAAATTGCATAATAAAGAGAATAACTTTCTCTAGGACATAGACTAGCCACATTATATTAGCATCTCTATCGCGGAAGCTATGGCACTTGAAGTACTAAATGTAAATGAAAAATTTGTAAAATTTCTTGCTATTTTTTAATTTATGCCAGTGTAAATATATAACTAATTAATATATCCTCATGATTGTAGTCTATTCCTTCAATAAACATTTGTAAAACAAGTAAAAAAATTTTCAAGGCATTTCATGCATAACTGATTGCTATTAGGATGTTTTGCATACAGTAAAAATCTGAAAAATTTCATTTTAAGAAAAAGCTAAAAATAACTTTTAAAGGCGGTTCTTGCTATAAAAATAATTATTATTCTTTAAAGGTTTAATTATATACTCCATGTATTTTCGTGAACTTATAATCCAATTTAAAATGCTAAATCTCGAAAAAGAAGAATATAAATATACATTTTATTTATTTATTTTTATTTATTTGGTATAAAAATGAACATATGTACACTCATTACTATTCAATTCTATGATTTTCTCAGTCGAAAAATATTCTGGGAGTTTCTTTTGAAAAATGGAGTTAACCCGAACCCAACACAAAAGTATCAAAACTCAAACCGAACCCGAAACATTTAAAGTCAACTTAACCCGCAATGAAAAAAAAAGCGTCAAACTGACCCGACCCAAACCGTGGGTCGGGTTACAGACCTGAACGATTTTTAATATGAAAAATAAATCATGATCAATAATATATGAAAATGCATTTAAATTTATTATTAACCTCAGTCATATAATTTTCTCCATATCATATATTAAATGCTAAAAAATTTCTCCGGCATTTTTTTTTTTTTAAATTTTGTTAAAAATAGTAAAAATATGTTTATTACTTTTCTTTTCTAATTTGTTAATTATTTTTCGAAAATTATATTAAATATTAACTGTTCCATATATTTAATTAGTATTTACTTGAGCTGTAATTTAAATAAATTAAATTGGTGACATTAAATGTATTAAGTCACGTGAAAATACATTCATTTATTAATGTAGGCGGAAGGCCAAAAATATGTTTACCAAGACGTATTAAAGACCAATAACATTATTCCATTATCTTTTCAGACGCCGTTATTGTAGTAAGGAGTTAATCCTTCAAATTATCCTTACATCTCAAATTAAAAAGGGTTTGTTTACAAAAGTGTGAAGATTTTTTTTTATTTTTCGCAAACAAATCTATTTTAATGCCAAATTCTTTCTTGCTCAGCACGTAGATATCTCAACTCGACACGTGGAGATAGTAGGGGTATTGAATGCGCGTGCCTACATTAAAATGCGTTGGTTGCCACGCTCCTATTGACTTAATCCAGAAGGCCGCGCTTACGAATATTTCAGACAGTCTGGAATTATTCGGTAAAGAACATACACGCACACACACACACTTCCTGATATAGGGCTGCCATAGACATGAAGATAGAAGTCACTGCGTCACTTTTATAGAGAAAACAAAAGAACCGTTAGATAAATAAATTTCTTATAAAACCGCTGACAAAGTAAAACTTCCTGCTTAAAAAGTATCTCTTGTTTGCTTCATACTGATATAAGGGAGCGAAAGAGTTAGATATTTCGAAATTTTTCGCCAAGTGATAACCATAGTCTATTCTCGGTTAAAAAAACAAGTTGTAACTACCGTATGGGGTCTCAGTAGTCTTACTTTTATACCGAAGATGCAAGTTTGCATCATGTCACATTTTATTTTAATTCATATAACACACAATAAAACGAAATTTTTACCACTAATAGGTCAATATCTGCTTAATTTAACCTAATTATTTCAATGTTGTACAGTTCATATTTAATTATTTAAAAAAAGTTTAAATTTAAAAAAAAAAAACTTTTTCGCCTGGTATATCCACTGCGCGCAAGGTTGTAGAAAAAAGATTGCTTCAAAAATAGCAAACAAAACTGATAATTAGGTAAAATTTGTGTATCTTGAACTTATCTCAGGTTTTAGGTAGGATTCGGGCCGGATTTCGGGTTGACTTTAAGCCGAAACTTTGGGTTTGAGTCATGTTGTACCCGACCCATGCAAGGCTCTAATCTAGGCCAGAGTACAACGCTCTATCATCTGAGATACTCTGCACGACACACATTTCACTGAAATAAGTCATCCCAGGAAAATTCAGTCGGTACAAAAACAAACTTCAATTTCAAGCAATTAAAAGTTTTTTTTTTTTTTTTTTTTTTTTTTTTTTTTTGCTTTATAACATACCAGCTGAGCAGAACCTTGTGACAAAATTTTATTTCAATATCTTAAAAAATCTTTAAGAAATGAAATTTTTCGTGATTCTTTTTAGGTCAGTTCTGGTTTATAATTTGGACTAGACCTTTGCTTCTAAATATCGCTCAACCAAAAGTAAAGCATATTTAGAATCTTAAATGTTTGAACTTTAATTTAAAAAAAAAAAATCGAAATGTTCCGAAAAAACAGAGATTTGGGGGTAGGCACATACCTTAAAACATGAAACAGCTTTTAGTCAAATGAGCCGATCATAGTTAGAATCATGGAATTGACGTCCAGAATTTTTTATTTAGAGAGAAACCAAGAATTCTTTCAAACATTTTTGCGATGAGCTAAATAACAGGCTGATATAATTTTAAACTTAATCCTTTATATAGATTAAACAAATCATACTAGAGAAATCCATAATTTTAACAGAGTGAAAAAGTGTCCAGTTCAGGAGTCGAACCTAGGACCTCTGGTTTAATATGCCAACGCTCGACCGACTGAATTTTCCTGGGATGACTTATTTCAGTGAAATGTGTGTCGTGCAGAGTATCTCAGATGATAGAGCGTTGTACTCTGGCCTAGATTAGAGCCTTGCATGGGTCGGGTACAACATGACTCAAACCCAAAGTTTCGGCTTAAAGTCAACCCGAAATCCGGCCCGAATCCTACCTAAAACCTGACCGGAACCAGATACACTTCAATCTGAACCCGGAATATTCAAACTCGAACCCGAAGTGAAATAAAATTAATCCATATTTTAATATAATTATGAAAAAAATATCTCTAATATCAATTTTATCTTTTATTTTCGAAAATAAACAGATCCCACTAATATTCAAACATCCCACTAATATTCAAATATTTAGTTCTTTTTTTTTTTTTTTTTTTCATTTAAAAAATATTCAACACGGCCCGCAACGAAAGAAATTAGTATCAACCCGACACGACTCGAACCGCGGGTTGGGTTGAATTCGGCTAAAATCGGGTTCTTACATATCTTGCACTTTTATAAGGTTTGTAGCCAATGACGGATCAAAATACGTTTGATAAAGAGCAGAACTTCATAAAAACTCTAAAAAAGCTCTTTTAAAAAAAAATACGCGTTTTGGAGGAATGATTCACACTTCTTCATTGTAGATCGAATACCAAGCTACCACTAGAAGAACAATACTAATTCCGCTGTCGTATAGTGCTAAATCGCGGTGCGGGGATTAAATAACAAGTCTTTCTTTCGAAACGCTGTTTTTTTACAGCTTACACGATGTTTTTAAACATTTTCGGTTGATAGTTATTCATTGTTTTTTTCTTTTACGAGCGTCGACTTTCATCGTTCTTTCCTCTTTGTATCTGTCTTCAACTGTTTTTGCTTCTTCGACACGACATATTTTTCTCTATTAGTGCTAGCCATTTCTTAGAAAGTAGTCATTATTTACGTAACGCCATTTTTTTTTTTTAACCTATCTCTACTTCTATGTCACAGGTTGTTACACTCGAAGGATACCCCCCCCCCCCACGTTATGACGTCATATTTTTTGAAACCTAATTTAGAACTAATTTTGACCACAAAAAAAAAGAATTATTTCTTTTTTTTTTTAATCTTTTATGAATGTGGTAACTCATTAAGTGTACGTATATAGACCAAATATTGGAACAAGAGTCATAAATTATTTCTCTCCCCTCTTCATCTAAAACTTTTGGTGTTCACAAATGTAATTCTTATTTTAAACACATATCAAGAAAAATGCGGAGTACTATTAGAACCTTATACAATTTCACCTATTGCATTATATATATGTATCATGCCTTTACAATTTCACCCACTATTTCCTTTCAAAATGAATTAATTTCCACTTTCCAAGAATTATTCCGCATAATTATAACCAAAATTTCCAGAAACTGTTAGATTTCTTACATAATAAATTATCATCCAGTACTCATATTTATATATTTACGTAATTTCTACGTAAAACCACATTAAAAAAATGTGCTTTCTCTTTTTCAGGGTTTCCACGCTAGTGAATGAAATGCGCTGGAAATTAATCTCTGGAGTCCGTAGCGCCATCTGATTGCATATTTAGGAGAATCTTTAACCTTGGCCTACACTTGTCGAGAATTTCAAGGTAACCGATACGCCACTGCAACCTTGCTTCTATCCGCGCGTGGACAAAACACGACTATCTTTTCACCGATTGCATCATGTGCCCGTCATTGCTATTTTGTGTTTTTTTTTTTTTTTTTTTTAGTTTTTTTACGGGGGAATAGAAAAGAAATGGATGCTGCCACAAATGTCAAGATAAATATTTTCGCCGAAACTAACATAGCATCACGACCGCATGACTTTAACTTTCGCTTACGAAACGTTTAACTGCAGACGATATTACACGTATGAAAATGACGAATAGAAAAGAAATGAAACAGGAAAATTCTAATAAATCTAAAATAATAACTGCAGACGATAGTATACAAGAGAATGACGAACAAAATAGAAATAAAATAGAAAAATTCTAATAAGTCTAAAATAATCTTCAAAAATAATAATTATAATCAAATAATTACGAAAATGAAATTATAATTAAATAACCGATTAAGTAATTGAACGCTATTTGATTATAATAATAAATTATTAAGATTAAATAATTTTCAATAGGTTCTTTTTGATTTTGATGATAAATTATTAAAATAAAATAATCTTCAAGACTTTTTTATAGAAGAAAATAAAAGAAAGAATCATTGGAATGTTAGAATAAATAATTCGGAAAAAAGAAGCATAACATCACGGTTATGGCCTGCAGAATATTCCTTTGAGAAACTTTTTTAAGCAGACGGTGATAAGTAAATGAAAATGGAAAGAAATGAAGTAAAAAATACTAATAAAATTTAAATAATCTTCAAAAGTTTTAACTAATGTATGCTCATTATTAAAATTAAATAAAGGCTAATCTAACATGTGAAAATTATTGATATTTGGTAATAAATATTTAAATTAAAAAATGTAATAGAAGAGGATATAAAGGAAATTTATGCTTCCGTAATGTGTAACCTAAATTCTCAAAGAAACTAATATGACATTATAACTACATAACTTCAGGACGATTTTTTAAAAGTATATATTTTTGCAAAATTTTTAAATTGAGGCAACTTTTAAAATCAATTTCAGTTTCAAGATTGCTAATACAAATTCTTTAAATCAATAAAATAAAAAATAATCATTCAGTGTATTCTTCTAAATTATGCAGTGAAAAAGATAAAAGTAAGAGCAGTAGAGATAGAAAAAAAAAAAAAAATAAATATCATGCAAAGTCGGAAACAGAAAGAAAAAAATTAAGAAACTACTGGGGGATTTAAAAAAAAAAAAAAAAAAAAAAAAAAAGGAAAAAACAGTGGAGGAATCGCACACGCAGAAGCCAAAGAAATAATTTCCCGGAAAATTGGCTGGGGGGGAAACCATAATAATTAACACACAGTACCTGGGGTTGTGTTGCAAGACATGGAATTCGCTGAGTCTTCATCCCCTTCCAAGAATCAAAAACTCAAAAGCGCCGCCAGGAGGCGGCCTCCATTCCGGGCTGACCGGGATCGAACGGATAGGAAGCGCGGGAGAAGCAGGAGTAAGACGCATGCGTAAAAACTGAAAATTTTTAGTAATCTTGTGAGTAATGAATGTGTATGAATGTATGTATGCGTGTAGAAAAATGTTTTTATTCGGTGAAACTACATTTAAAATGCAGTCGAATAAATCGAAATGAAAATTGTTTGCTTAAAAAAGTTATTAAAAAAGAAAAATATATAATGGATTTATGGATTATGTGTAAATTATGCGCATATTGTAACATTGCACAATAATCTTCATTTAATAGAATCACTGGTTAATCGAATCAGTTTTTATGAGCCAAATGATTCATAATGAAATGAGAATATTAATATTGTTTTTGTTATGTCTATATCGCATTATCAAACACTTTTATATGATCCACTTCTGGTGTGCGATTTTGATTCACTTACTTAAATGATAGTTACAGTATGTAGAAAAAACATGTGCTTTGCAATTTTTAGTTGGTTGTTTATTTCAATAATACTACAATAATTTGAAATAACAATTTACTAAAAACAACAATGTGAAAATTACTCGAATATTATTTTTAAAATACATATATATGATGTGTTATGTGTTATTACGCTTCATAAATGGGTGATATATTTTGGAGAAATGTGATTGAAGCACACATTTTTCACTTCTTCAATGCACACTAGGGCATTTCTTAAAAAGAAATAATAATAATAATAATAATAATAAAACAACAGTATACATGTGGTTTAAGATAGACTGTCATTTACAATAAAGCCCCACCAGTGGCTGAGAGGTTGTGCTCTCGAAGCTGGTAGACGGGAGGTGCTGGGTTCGATCCCAATCGCGCCCGTCGGCCTAATCGCTCGGAGTTTTCGTGGTTTTCTTTCGAGCCGTGGATTTTCTCCATACGTAAATACGGATTAGGTTCCCTTAGAAAGACCCCCACGAAGGGCACTCCCCCCGGGCCTATATCCCTAGTGTCGATAATTGGCCGTCAATAATCAACCCAACCCAACCCATTTACAATAAAAATAAAAGATAAATATAAAAAGAAATGATCTTAAATGTAGTTTAATGGGGACTTTCATATTTATAAATAGTTTTTCTCAAACATTTTTTTTTTCCTGGATAGCGAAAGAATTTTTAAATATCTACAAAAAGACAATTTATAAAATCGGTATAGGATTTCAATCTCTTTATTAATTTTATCATGCATGTGACATAAACTGAAAAAAAAAACAGCTATTAACTCTTTTATAATGAAATTTTAGAAATCATTATCAATATTATTTATATCAAATAAATAGCCGTTACGTTTAGAATTAATGCATTAACATTTAAAAATCCCAAAACTGCAAATAAACGTTGTTTTGATTTATAGCTGTTGGCTGCAGACGATTCGAGAAAAATAATTTTTAATTTAAAAACTATCATTGAATTCTAGTTTAGATGATATTTTACTTATTACTTACCATGGTTGTAACCTAATTATCTCTATGAGTCTTTTATGAAACATTTAGATGTACTTAAAAGTTTAAAACGAGAACATTAACTGGATAAATTATTGAGCTTTTCTTTATATTGCATAATTGTATCTAGATTCCTTTTTTAGGCATACTGGTGTGTGTTAAGGTTAACCAAATATTTATTTCATGCTTATTAAGTGGATATTAACTTAATTCAGAAATATTGTGAATGATATTTTATTAACTATTTGTTACAGATAGGGAATAGTTTTTCCTTTTCCGCACAAATTGTGTATCTGTATCGTATTTCCTTATACTGTAAAACAGAATAGGGAAGTAATAATTAATAGTGCAATAACTAAAACCTACATTATTAGCGCTAATTAGAAAGAAATATTTTATTATTAATTAATGAAATAAATAACTCATAAATACTATTACATATTTTTAAAATATAATTTATATTACATCATAAACTTTCATGCAAAGGTAAAATATAAAAAAATACATGCGAGTTCCCATATTTCGTATTTATTTATTTTTTAATCTTATTTCTTAGTTAAAAATATATTATGAAATTCAATAAAATCTAATTTATTATAATGTGATACTATTTGATTTTGAACTTCAAATAAAGCTTCACTTTAAACTATGGACTACACAATCTACACAGAGAACTAAATCTTTGAAAATTAAAATAACAATTTTAATTTCTAACTCTTCAATTAAATATTTACAACAAATATTAACTATTATTTACTTCCCATAGACAAGTTAAAGTATAATTTAAAGTTAGTCTCTAAACATTTCACTAGATGGCAGCACTAAAACCTTTTCCTCATCTAATCGTTCAATGGCGGAATCGTCACACTGACATACTTATTTTTTGTTATTCTTCCTACCATTTTCGCGAATTTGCGTGCGGGGTTGACGAACTTGTGACCTGTTGTTCCTTTCATTTCATTTCACTTTCTCCTTGCAGTGGCTTTCACTTGCTGTAAGAACCGGTTTAACCGAGCCCCTTTCTTTTTGAAAGAAGGGTAAATCGAATGATCAACTTTATCTAACATGTTCATAACTTTATGCGTTTCATAATAATTTCCATAGAAAATCAATAATTATTAGGCTTAACCTACATCGTGTTTATTTATTTATTGTAATAAATAATAACAGTGAAAGGTCTTGGTGACGGCGAGATGAATAATAATTAATTAGTTTATTTCTTATATTGTGTTGCAATGGTAAAGAAGGTACGAATGGTCAGAGATTCAAATTTAAGGTTTTTCTCAAAATCAAGCTGGCTACTCCCTAACACATGCACTAAGCCATATTTATTTTTCAGTGGACGAAAAATTCAGTTATACTGCTTCAGATACAAAGAGATCAATTAGCGTTACCCATTTTTCTATAGAAGCAAACGATCATTTAAGGTTTTTCTCAAAATGAAGCTGGCTACTCCCTAACACATGCACTAAGCCATATTTAATCACCAATGGACGAAAAATTCAGTTATACTGCATCAGATACAAGGAGATCAATCAGCGTTACCCATTTTTCGATAGAAGCAAAGGATCATTTAAGGTTGTTTTCAAATCCAAATTGGCTACTTTCTGATACATTTTTTTAAAATTCATTTTCATTCTCAAGCGCATGAAATTAGCTGGTGCTTTTTCAGAAATTATGTAATCAAACCTGTTCAAATTATGTAACAAAACGAAAAAAAATCAATTATTCTGCTTCAGATACAAGGAAATCAAGCAGCATTACCCATTTTTCTATAGAAGCAAAGGATCATTTAAGGCTGTTCTCAAATCCAAATAGTCTACTTTCTGATGCATTTTTTAAATTCGTTTTTGTTCTCAAACGCGTGAAATTAGCATGTGCTCTTATTCAGAAATTATGTAATCAAACATTTTTTTTTTTTTTTTTTTTGGTAAAAATAGAAGATTTTTCAGAAACGTTCAAATTTGGTCTTTAAAACCAAATAAACGTTCGCGAAATCGCGAGAGAGGGAAAAACAGCCATTATTACAACAATCGCCGATATTTCAAGTTGTTAATTCATTTATCGAATAAAACGAAAAAAAAAAACTGCTCGATGACAAATCGCTATGAGTCAGAAAATGCATCAGAGAGTTTCGCGTTTGCGGGAAAAGATACTTTTTAAAATAATAGTTTAAGATGATTTGTAACTACAATTTTTTGTAAATTTTGCTTTTTTTTTTCTTTTTAAAGGGTATTTTATTGATTTTATTATCTAAGATTAAATTAACAGAAAAAAAAAAAGAAACAAAGCAAGGAGGGGAAAAAACGCTAAAGAAAATATATGCCTCAAAATAATCTAATATATTACCTAACTTAAAAGTTTTTTTTTTTTTTTTTTTTTTTTTTTTTTTTTTAAATCAAAAAGAAAAAAAATTCTCTTTGTATTTGACAAAATTTAGTTTTTGCTCTTTTTCATCACGAAGTATATATTATAATAGTCTAAAATCATTTATAGCTACATTTTTTTTTTCTAATTTTTACTTTTTTTTTTTTCAAAGGGTACTTTATATGTTTTGTTATTTAAGTTTAAATTAACAGAAAACAAAACAAAAAAAAAGAAAGAAAGAAAGAAAGACAGTAAAAACCGCAAGGGAAAATGCCGTACTCCGAAATAATCTAATACTACCTAGTTTGAAGTTCTTTTTCTTTCTTTCTTTCTTTTTAAAAACTTTTTTAAAAAATCTCTACGTAACTGACAATTTTTTTTTTTTTTTTTTTTTTTTTTTAAGTTTACATTTTTTAACGCAAGGTATATATTATAATAATCTGAAGATTATTTGTACCTGATTTTTTTTTTCTCAATTTTACTGGAAATTATTTCAAAACACTTTATTTAATTTGTTATCCATGGCTAAATTGATGCCAGGGGAAAATAAATTAAGAAAGAAAAAAAAATTAAACCGCAAGAAAAACTGTTACGCCCCAAAATAATGTAATATTATCTAGCCTGCAGTTCTTTTGTGTTTTTGTTTATTACATAAAAACTCTGACACCCTTTTCTTTTTCAACCTCAGCAGCTTCTTTTTCTATTTTTTTTTTCTTTTCTTTTTTTCAGAAATAGTTCTAGGAAAGAATCAGAGAGGCAGAAGCCTGTTTAAAAATATCTATCACAGGCCTAAGCTAGAACATGCCAAGCTCTAATTTAAAGAAAAGGGGGGGAAGGAAAAAGAAAGAAAAGAAACTGCCTTATTGACATTTTTATATATAGAGTTTTCCAACGATTATTAATGAAAAATTTATTTCAATTTGGTCGATTTAATTATATATCATTTCTGTTATTAATCCTGTTTGTAAATCATAACTTGATTCAGTAAAACGGCTGTTTCTAAAAAGGGTGAAAGTGAAGTTAGAATTTTTCATTTGATTTCAATGATTTTTGACTCATATGAGGCGGCTACATAGAGATATTTTTTTCAAATACTAGTCTTTGATAGATGAATTTCAATGGAACAGCCGTTTAAATGAATCAAAATCTGACAAACGCGATTTGATTACACGGCATCTGCATTAGTTGCCAAATTCTCCCCCCCCCCACCCCAATCTCCACCCCAAGTTAAAAAAGCATAATTCAAACACTTTTTTTAATGATTGATATATATATATATATCATCATCATCATCATCATCATCATCATCATCATCATCAACCGTTTTCAATCCACTGCTGGATGTAGGTCTCCCCCAGATTTTTCCATTGTTGGAATATATATATATATATATATATATATATATATATATATATTAATCTTATTTGGTAATTTATTGACCAATTCTCTGTAATATATTTTTAAATTTTATTTGATTTTTTAAAAATCCGCAAGGTTAGTACACTGTAAGAAAAAAATGGATAAATTTTACAGCACAATTTGCTATGGCCCAAATTGCCAGCACTTTCTACTGCAAATTAACAGCAAAATATGCCTTAAAAAGATTTATTTTCTGTATTTAACAGCAAAAAAAGATTTTAATTAAGATAAATTTCACAGCAGTAAATACTGGCAAGGTGGGTGCCAGCAAATTATGCTGTAAGATTTACCTCTTATGTATTTATTTATTTATTTATTACAGTGTATATGCAACATGTAATCTTTTTACTCTCCAATAATAATCTCTTTGCTTATTATACAACATATCAATGTTTACGAACATTGTCTAACATAGTCTGTCCAACATATTACGTCCTTTTGTTTCCCTTAGAAACACTACCTTCAGTGGCGTATCAATCGATTAGAGAAGGGAGTCGAATTAAAGGGGTTTGAACTAAACTTCCATGAACAGCATACTAAAATAATAAAATAAAAAACTACTTTAATATAATTTCCCTTAGAAACACTACCTTCAGTGGCGTATCAATCGATTAGAGCAGGGAGTCGAATTAAAGGGGTTTGAACTAATCTTCCATGTACAGCATACTATACACAGAATAATACAACCTAATACAGCATACTATTGTACCAATAAAAAAATGTAATGCATTAAAAATTGTTTGTGTTACACTACAAAAACAAGCCTTTGGAAAGCATAAAGATGTGTGTTTATTTTTCACATTTTAACTATGCAATAACTTCTTTATTTCAGCTGAATTTTCACATTTTAACTTTTTATTTAATTTGTAAATCTATATATTTTCTAAAGATCATCTTTATGAAATTAATTTAAATTTTATTAAAGTCAACCAGATTTCTTTTATGTGATGAATTTTGCTTGATGTATAAACTGAAGTTTGATTTGACAAAGTGGTTGATTCAAATAAACAATAAAAAAAAGGTGATTACATTTATTTGTATGCGATCGTAATAAAGTTGTACCAATTACAACTGGTTAACAGAATGGGATGCTTTCATGAATCAAATGATAAAAATCAAAGAGCAAAATCATAATGTTACTTTTTTAGTATCAACCGCTTAACTGAATTAAAAATTCGACAAACAAACGATTAAACGACACACATATTTTTCTCTATAATCTCTTTGCTTATACTAACAGATCAATGTTTACGAAAATTTTTGTTAAACAAGTCCTGTCTTTTTGTTTCAATTAGAAAAACACCATCTACAGAGGTGTATCAACCGATTAGAGCAGAGTGTCGAATTAAAGTTATTTGTACAAAACTTTCATAAATTCCTCTTCCTCTATACAGTGTAAATGTACAAATAAGAAAAATGTAATGCATTAAAAATTGTTTATGCTTCAATGTAAAACGAACTTTTAGAAAAAATAGAGATGTGTTTTGTTTTTCACATTTTAACTGCAAATTATTTCTTTTTTGTCTCCGAGTTTTGGCATTTTATAAGGCGGTTCTCAAAAAAACATTTTTCCTCGCTCAACAGCGTGAAGCTTTCTGACACATTTTTTTTATTCAATTTTAAACACAAAGGCAGGAATGATTATTAAAATAATTTTTAACCGAAAAGTTTTTTCCCCCTTTCCTGCGCTGTCGCGTCCGGAAATTCGTCATCTTCCTCAGCATTTTCTGAAAAATCTTTTGCCTTTTCCAAAAAACGAAAAAAAAAAAAAAAAACAGTTCTATTACATAGTTTGATACTTTGCGAACAAAAATGAATTAAAAAATGTGTCAGAAACTAAATATTACATATTTTCGAAAGATTATCTGTATGAAATGAATTTTTATCTAGTTAATGTAAACTAGATGTTTTATATGTTACTGATTTTACTTGTAAATTGCAATTTGATTTGATAAAGCAGTTGATTCAAATAGACAACAAAATGGATTGTTACATTTATTTTTAAGCTATCGAAATATGTTGGCGCCGATTACTATTACTGGTTAACACAATCAGCTGCTTTATGAATGGAATTATTGAAATCAAAGTGTACATCATAAAGTTATTTTTGCCTAATAAGGATATTCTTCCCCCATTCTAAGGAAAATATCCCCACCCCCTCCACTTCAACTACGTGAAACCTTCTGTCACATTCACGGGCTCAACTTTAAACGTAAAAGCATGAAACTATAGCATAAAGGGTTTATAATTTATTCATAAATAGATTACATCTTGAGCTATAATAAATTGTTGCATCATGGCGACCTCGTGTCGAGTCCAGAAATTCTGTTTCATAACTATAACTAGGACAACACTTTTTGGAAAGATGCTCTATCTTTATGAAAAAATGGAAAACGCTATTCGATTTCATATTAAAATTATTTCAGGAATGTATCAGAAAAGAAGCCAGTTTATATTTGAGAATAGTTTTTCGGCAAACACTACTATCCGGCGCCACCCATAATCTCATTTTTCCTCTTCAATAATAATCATTTCTTTGCTTATTCTACAACAGATCAATGTTTAAGAACCTTTCTGTCAAACACATTCCGTCCCCTTTTGTTTCCTTTAGAAACACCATCTTCAGTAGCGTATCAATCGATTAGAGCAAGGCTGTCCAACGCGGCGCCCGTGGGCGCCATTGCGCCCTTTGAAGATTTTCATGGCGCCCTTTCGAATGATTCTTGTTACTGGGAGTTTAAAAAAAATAATAAAAATCCATTTTAAAAGATGTTTCTTTAAAATCATTAGTGTTCCACATAATTTGTTATCATGAGCATCGTTAAATTTTCGGCTCCTTTCCCTATAAAATATGTTGATAGGCCTCTCTCTCAGGAAAATTTAACTCTAAACTTACAATGAATTATGTTACTTACCCATCATACGTAGTATAGGGTAAGTCTTGTAATCGTTTCGAAAATCGAAAAAAAAATTTTGACGGATTTACACGTTTCAGACACTGGAGATTCCGAAAAACATATTTTTAGAAAAAAAAATTTGCCGTCCGTCTGTGTGTCTGTGTGTGTGTCTGTAAACGCTCTATCTCCCGAAAAAATTGAGATAGAGACTTGCAATTTGGTATGTACTTAGTATGTAATAATGGGAAGAAGCCTATTTCATTTCAATAACCTCGATTAACCGGAATTATTTTTTTCGGACTCTCGAAATATTCGTTCTGATAAAAGGTATATAAAATTTTCGAAATTGATTATTTTAAGAAATGAATATAAAAGACAATAAAAAAACATGAATTTTGCATAAAGCATGAAGTCAATCGGATAATTAGTTGCCGAGATATTTGGAATCCTATTTTCCACACTCTTTGATTTTTCATGACCCTGTATTTCATCCAAATTTCACTTCAAAGATATATTTTAATTGGAAATTTGACGCTTAATCAGATGCAATAAACCGCTAGTTAATAGGATTATTATTTTTGGAGTTATAAGGATGTTTCTTTCAAGCAATTCAGTAATCGAGCCTTTAAAGTTTGTGACGTCATCAAGCTCGATTTTATTTGAATTGCAATGCATTTTATAAGTAGTTTACACATTTTTTATTTTAATATTTTACATTATGCATATCCATGATGGGTAAGTATTACGGTGGCCCCCAACGACTAGTTTTGTTCTGCAATTATTTTTCCCATCGAGCTCGGCATTTTAGCTTACATTGTGAGGTGTATGTGCATCTCGTTACTTCCTAACACGGTTGTAACGTATACCTCCTTTTTTACGCAAAGAATCCGGATTATCACCAGAAATTCCGAATATTTGTTTCTTTATTTAATGACGAGCATTTTAAGACTACTTAAAGTAAAAATTCTTCCTTCGCAATTTCTGGTATGAATTCGGAATTTCTGAATATAAAATTAGGCCAAACTGGAAACCTTGTCCCCTGCTATGTGAAGTATTATTGTTCTATGTTTTCAGGTATGTCAATAACGGCGCCTTTCAATGTTTGCCACTAGATGAGGTGCGCCCGCGTTTCTGAAAGGTTGGACAGCCCTGGATTAGAGCATCTACCAATTTCATGCGTTTACGAATTAAAATTATTTCACGAATGCGTCAGAAAAGAAGCCAGTTTAGATTTGAGAATAGCCTTTCGAGAAACATTAACTATCGCGTGTCATCTATAATCTCTCTTTACCTCATTAGTAATCATCTCTTTGTTTATTATATAACAAATCAATGTTTACGAACCGTTCTGTCAAACACATACCGTCCAATTTTGTGTCCCTTATAAACACCATCTTCAGTAGCTTATCAATCGATTAGAACATCTGCCAATTTCATGCGTTTACGAATTAAAATTATTTCAGAAATGAAGCCATTTTAGATTTGAGAATAGCCTTCCGAGAAACATTAACTATCACGTGCCACCTAAAATCTCTTTTTACCTCTTCAATAATAATCATTTCCTTGCTTATTCTACAACAGATCAATGTTTACGAACATTTCTGTCAAACACATTCCGTCCTTTTGTTTCCCTTAGAAACACCATCTTCAGTGGCGTATCAATCGATTAGAGCAGGGAGTTCGAATTAAAGGGGTTTGAACTAAACTCCCATGAAATCCCTCTTCCTCCACACTAGCCTGTTAGTCGGTTGCTATGGTAACACGAGCTCGTGCCGCGCACTCGGTCAACGAACTCCGGGAGAGTTTCGCCTCCTAACCTAGATCCTGATTTAGCCTAGAGGGAAGGAAGGGGGAGACTGCCGGTGTTTTATTTTTTTCATTTATTTCATTTTCTGCATGCAAAAGTAGAATGAATATTACAGCAATAACTTAGGATTCTGTTTCATGCTAATTTCTTTGTCGATTTTTTTAGGCCAATGGTGCTTGCTATTCATCGTCTAATGAAATGACATAAAATTTTTTGTTTCCTTATTATTTTTTTATTTTTATTTTTGAATTTAAACATGTAAAATTTCAGATACCGCGTAACGAGAATCGTCTTATTATATCAACAAAAATTGTAGATCAAAATCGGAGTTTTTCTCCTGTAGCTAAAAAGCTTTGATGACAGGTTTTAATTATCGATCGACCAATGAATAGTAAAATCAACGATTTTTGAAATTCTGTAATCTTATTTCATTTTCTGTATGCAAAAAGTTAAATGAATATTAATGCATTAACTTAGGATTCTGTTTCATGCTAATTTCTTTGTCGTTTTTTTTTAGGCCAATGGTGCTTGCTATTCATCGTCTAATGAAATGACATAAAATTTTTGTTTTCTTATTTTTTTTTCTTTTTTTTGGAATTTAAACAGATAAAATTTTAGATACCGCATAATGGTGATGATCGTCTTATTATATCATCAAAATTTTAGATCAAAATCTGAGTTTTTTTCCGGTAACTAAAATGCTTTGATGGTAGGTTTTAATTATCGATCGACCAATGAGTGGTAAAATCAACGACCAATGGTGTTTGCTATTTATCGTCTAATGAAATTAGATAAAATTTTTGTTTCCTTATTATTTAATTTAAACATATAACATTTTAGATACCGTATAATGGTGATCGTCTTATTATATCATCGAAATTTTAGATCAAAATCTGAGTTTTTTTCTGGTAACTAAAATGCTTTGATGGTAGGCTTTAATTATGAATTGACCAATCAGTGGTAAAATCAACGATCAATGGTGTTTGCTATTCATCGTCTAATGAAATGACATAAAATTTTTGTTTCCTTATTGTTTTTGAATTTAAACATATAACATTTTAGATACCGTATAATGGTGATCGTCTTATTATATCATCAAAATTTTAGATCAAAATCTGAGTTCTTTCTGGTAACTAAAATGCTTTGATGGTAGGCTTTAATTGTCGATCGACCAATGGGTGGTAAAATCAGAGATTTTTAAAAATGCTATACGCTTTTCAACAATGCTAATATCTTATTTCATTTTCTGTATGCAAAAAGTTAAATGAATATTAACTGCAGTAACTTAGAGTCTTGTTTCATGCTAATTTCGTTGACGTTTTCTTTAGGTCAATGGTGTTATTCATCATCTAATGAAGAAATTTGCTTTCTTTTCTTTCTTTTTTCTATGCAATTTCGCATGCGTCTAATGATGATCATATTATTATAGCTTCAAAATTCTGAATCAAAATTTGATTTTTTTTTAACCTATTTAAAATGTTTTGGGGACAAGCTTTGATTATTTATCAGTGAATAAGTGTTAAAAGTCAACGATATTTGAAAATCTATATCTCTTATCTCATTTTCTGTCTCAAAATCTGTAATAAATGCATAAAATTCATTTTTATGCTGTAGCTCCTCCGTAAATCTTAATTATCTTTTGAATAACAAGAGAGAGTGATTGAAAACGGCTCGAATCGGTTCGTGTAAATGCAGTGGATACAGGGCCTCCCAAAACCAAACAAGTTGGAAATCGTATGTTAAACGTGACATAGGAGGTGCGCGTTCGTTTTAGAACTAGTTTCACAATGTAAAAAAATCATGCTTATTATTTCAGTGAAATGAATTATATCGTCTGCTATGAGCGAAATAAGCATGCCTTTTTTTTTCTTATTACGTATGCCACGTTCACAAATGCGATTTTTTTTTACACCCGATAGCACTGTAAAATTCACTATGGAGATCTTTGCGAATGATTACGTCCATGGTTTAATATTTTTATGACTCATAATGAACGAATCTCCTGTGTTTATTTACTCTAATGGCTTGAGATATTCGGCTGTTAACGTAATTTCCATTGAAGTTATCTCAGAATCTATACATTTTTTAATGTCTCTCAAACAAACAATTTTTTTTCAACGATCTTTCTAAAAATTTAACTTTTATGCCATTTTATTCGAAAAAATAATTTTGAGTAAAAATGGCCACCTGGCATATGAGAAAAGAAGTGGTTTGCCAGTATTTGTTTCCCTCAGTTGCGCTTTTATTATATACAGATTACGTACGATAGGATTTAATACAATAAAGAAAACTTATTAATATATTTTTAAGTTTTGATTCGATTTTAATAAAATTTGAAATGACTCGACAAAATTCCGCAACGATTCTATATATTAAATTTCAAACCATTCGGTTCGATAGTTTTTGCGCTGTTATATGCGGACGGACGGACGGACAGACTGACGGACCAGACGACGACTATAGGTGCTACTTGTTTATATAATTACAAATGTACCTAAAAGCAATACAAAAAGAGAAAAAAAAAACAATCTCATTAGTTAATGTACAATGGCAGCTGTCTAGCATTTTTTTCTTTATTACATAATCCAAAACACTATATATCAATACTACGTCTTTTCTTTGTTTTGAAATAATGAAGGAGGTTTTATTTTCTTTTGTTCCAACAATGCAGTCATAACTTTTTCGGCAAAATCATTTTCTCCATCCTTGAAATCTGCTTGGAATTCCCATTATATCTTTTATTCTTTACGTTTGCAATACCTGTGTATTATCTTTTGATTGCATTCTCTATATTTTATTTTATCTTTGAAAGAAAACTTGATGTTTTAAGATATGCAAACACGATCAAAAAACCATTTTTGCCCCAAAATGACTTTTTATCTTTTATTATTTCATTGGATCATGTATTCAACTTTACAACATAGGTTTTTTTTTTTTTTTTTTTTTTTTTTTTTATTATTATTTAAGTTACGTAAATTTGAGTTACCCTATTTATAATGCATAAAGTATTTCCACTATTAAGGTTGTTTTTTAATTAAAATTGGCTATTTTCTGACACATCTTTAAATTCAATTCACATTTCTTCGCAAACATATCAAATTGGCAAGTGCTTTTTTTTTTTATTATGAAAATATGTAATCAAACTGTTTTTTTTTTTTTTTTTTTTTTTTTTTTGGATGCGACAGCGCAAAAAAAAAGGAAAGAAATTGCTTCCTGAGGCAATAATCCCTTATAACTCAAGATATAATTCATTTATCGGAAAATGAAAAAAAAAAATGTTCGATTACAAATCACTTCAATAATCATACCTGCAATTTATGTTTAAAAAATGAGTCAGAAAATTGTGTCAGAAAGTTTGACGTTGTTGAGTGGGGAAACTTTTTTTTTTAAGAACCACCTTTAGTTGCATAAATTTGAATTACCCTGTTATAATGAATTAAAGGTTTGCAGTATTAAAATGTAACTTTACAGGGGTGTAGGAAAGGTAGGGCTCAAGAAGCTCAAACCCTCCTCTTTCAAATGAAGACAATATTTTTAAACATGATCCACGCGCGCCAAAGACTATTATTAGTATTTGTGTGTATGTGTGTGTGTGTGTGTTTGTTCAATGTTTGATATATAATCCATGAAAAAAAATAATAATAAATAAAATAAATTTTGTATGTATCCACTGTATTTATATCCAGTCATGAATTCAGGAAAATTTCGGGTGCGGGGGGGAGGTCTTTTTGAATTATTACATTCTCCTCCCCCTTTCAGAAGTTTTTTCCCTTTAAAGTTGTTCTCAAATCCAAACAGGTTATTCTCTGACACATTTTTTAATTCCTTTTTGTTCGCAAACGTATCAAATTGGAAGCTGTTCATATTAAGAAACAAGAAACTATGTAATCGAACCGTTTTTTCAGTTTTTAGGTAAAGGCAAAAGATTTTCCAGAAAAATCCTGTGAAAAAGGCCGTTTTGAACCGAATTTACGAACGCGACAGCAAGGGAAACGGGAAAAAACTGCCGTTCTGAGATAACAATCGCTGATAACTCAAGGTGTAATTCATTTATTAGAAAATGAAAAACTACTCGATTACAAGTCACTTTCATAATCGTGCCTGCAAGTCACATGCTTGAAACAAAAAGTCCGTAAATATGTCAGAAATGTTCGCATTGTCAGTGTTGAATTCAGGGGGTGGCGCTGGGGGGGGCAGTCCCCCCTCCTCGGAGCATTGAAATGTCCCCCCCCCCCAAAAGATTTGAGATTTTATGCTTTTAATGGTCAAAAAGTGGAATAACTCTATAATCCCCCCCCCCCCCCGGAGCCACAGATATCCCTCCCGGAGAAAAGTGTCTGAATTCAACACTGCTCATTGTTGAGCAGGGAAAAAATATTTTTTAGAACTTGCAGATGAAAAATCCACATGGACCGGAGCTGCCCATTACCCCCCCCCCCCCCCTCCCGGACGGAAGGCTACGGAAATTCCTCCATGGAGCAGGATGAGGAGATATCTGAATTTAGCACTGTTTATCCTTTTTCTTTATTGACGAGAAATGTTTACTTACTCCACTAACTTCACTTATTATTTTACGACAAACAAACCGAGTTTTGGAAGAATCGTTATCGTTTCGCCATCATCTCCAAACGATACCAACGAGCGAGCAAACGATAAAGAGCGAGCGAAAGTCGTGCAAAGGGTTGAAGGGAAAACGGAGCTGCTACGGAAAGTGAGAGTGGAGGTCATGTGGGGATGACGCAAAATGCCTCCCCGTTTCTAGGTCGGGGTGCAACGAACTATCGACCCAGCTCCGCGCTCTCTATATTCACACACAGGCAATCGCGTCCGATGGAAACGAGAACAGACAGTGGAAAAGGGTGGGCACATACACAAATCGATTCCCAGAAAGTTTTCGAACGTTTTCTTTACTCTTTACTGTTAAAAATGAGTACCGTATATACTCGTGCAATGGTCGACCGCAAAAATTCTAGATAAATAAAATGTCCTCCCTCTTCATCAGTAATATTTCAAATTCGCCTCGCTGATGTTCAACCTATGGCAGTGTGATCCATTCGTATTTATAAAATATCTCCTCAGTAAATTAATATTTTAAACTTTTTTTAGGTAGATTTCGTAAGAAATACTACTTCTTACATTCTCCCCTAACTTGGAATTTCTGAAAAAAAAAAATCAGATCTACGCCGATGATGACTTCTAGAACGAAAAACCACCACCACCACCACTGTTAAAAATGAGTACCGCATATACTCGTGTATAAATCGACCCCAAAATTCTAGACAAATAAAATGTCCTTTCTCTTTATCAGTAAGATTTCACATTCCCCTCGCTAATGTTAAACCTATGCAGCGTGATGCATTCGTATTAGTAAAATATCTCCTCAGTAAATTAATATTTTAAACTTTTTTTAGGTAGATTTCGTAAGAAACACCACCTATTATATTCTCCTAAGTTAGAGTTTCTGTTTTTTTTTTTTTTTTTTTTTTTTTTTTTTTTTTTTAGATCTACGCCGATCATGACTCTCAGAGCCCCCAAAACCACCACCAGTTCAAAACTTTATCCATCTGCGAGGGTAAGTCATTAATTAAGTCACAAAAGATAATTAAATAATAACTTACAATGATATTCACTTCAAAACTATTTTTATTTCTCAACATATTCTCCACCAATATTTATGCACTTATATCACCGTTTTATCAGTGCCCCAACATCAGCTGCATAACATTCTTTGGGTTGCTGTCTCAGCCACATTAGGACTTCAAGTTGAACCTTTTCATCATCTGTGAACATCATCTTGCAACTTCTTCAACATCCACCATACAGCTTCGACTTAGCCCCAAGTGATTTTCATCTGTTTAGTCCACTAAAAATCCATCTTGGAAGCAAGATGATGTTCACAGATGATGAAAAGGTTCAACTTGAAGTCTTAATGTGGCTGAGACAGCAAAAAATAGTTCCGATTACATAGTTTCTAAATAATCACACCTGCGCATTTTATGCCTTTCCGAACAAAAATGAATCTGAAAGCAGCCCCTTTAGATTTAAGAACAGCCTTAACTGCAACTTATTTATTATCTCTATTTTATTCAACAACAATCATTGCAAATGATCAATTATATATGTTTTCAATATTCTAATAAAATTTAAACCACTTTTACCTATAAATTATTTATCTTCATAATCTATCGACCCCCTTATAACACAAATATCAATCCTAGAACGCAAGCAAGATGCTTTCACCAAGAAATAGCATATGCAAAACAAACAGCATCAGTAGAGAGATTGTTCTTTAACAAGCCAGATAAATGAGTCGAAAACTGAAAGATAAAATAAACGTAAACAGTATATTCATCAACACTAATCACCTGTGCTGCAACCTGTGTATTAAATATATTGTACTTAAAAGCAACTTATTTATTAACTATATTTTATTCAGCAGTAATCTATATGGAGAATCCGATTTACTTTAGCTGCAACCTATATGCAATATTCAAATTAAACTTAGTGGAAAACATAAAAAATCAATTATATATTTTCACTATTCTAATACAATTTAAACCACTTTTACCTATAAATTCTTTATCCTTCTAAACATAGTAACTCCCTTATAAAACAAACATCAATCCTAAAAGCAAACAAGACGTTTCCACCAAAAAACAGCACGTATGTAAATTAAACAAATAGCATCATTTAAAGAGATTGTTATTTAACAAGCCAGTTAAGTGAGTCGAAAATTAAAAGATAAAATAAATATAAACAGCATAGTCATTAACATTAATCATCCGAAGTGCAACCTGTGTACACTGCAAATTCCCAGCACACATTGGGAACACATTTGGAACACTTTGATTCAAAAGATGTGTTCCAGTTACCTCAATGTGTACTGAAATGTGTTCCGAATGTGTTCCGCTATAAAGAAAGTGTTCCGAAAAGTGTACCGAAAGTGTTCTGCTCAGGATATTTGTTAAATCTAAACTCGGAACACTTTTGAGAACAGATTGGGAACACATTTGAGAACAGACTGGGAACACATTTGAGAACAGATTGGGAACACATTTGAGAACAGATTTGGAACACATTTGGGAACACATTTGAAAACAGATTTGGAACACATTTGGGAACACATTTGAGAACAGATTTGGAACACATTTGGACGCACTTGTTAAATCATCGCTTTCTTTGTTACAACGACGCTTTGTTACAACCTACTTTGTTACTAAGAAGCCTTGATCGCAATCAATGCGGATTTCAAGATCATTATTTTTATTACTTGGGTAAGTTAAACTTTAAAATTTATTTTACAGCGCACATGAGCTCGTTATATCAAGGGTCCTATTATAGTGGCTCCACCAGTGGCTGAAAAGTTCTGCTTTCAAAGCTGGTAGACGGGAGGTGCTGGGTTCAAACCACTATCGCGCCCGTCGACCTAACCGTTCGGATTTTCCCGTGGTTTTCTTCGAACCTTGCGTAAATACGGGTTAGGATCCCTTAGAAAGGTCCGTCATGGAGGGCACCCCCCCTCCCGCCGTTCTATATCCCTGGCGCAGATAATTTGCGATAACAAATAACCAACCAACCAATTAAACCGTTATAGTGATTGCCGTTTGAACGATATACACTCTAAAAAAATCCGTGAAAATACAAGAGATTTTCCGTAAAATTTTACGAAGTTTCATTTTTCCAAAATTTCAGTACAATTTCCGTAAATGACATTAGTTCCGTTAAAGAGACTTCACATCCGTAAATATGCAGAAAGTTTTCCGTAAATTTAATGGATTTTTTCCGTATTTCTTTCGAAACAGTACAATGTCCGTATTTCTTGCAAAACAGTGCAATTTCCGTAAATGACGTTTAAAGGTTGAGTACAGAAATCGCTTTTTTTTAATGCGAATTTAGATTGTTATATTTACTAGAGTTCTTCTAGGATACAGACCTGGCCCGGCTCGACCAGCTGGCTCATTCTAACCGAGGCCATGTCAATTTATTGTGAAAAGAATAGTAATATTTATAATTTTTAATGAAATATTTAGAAATTTATTTTATTTTTATAAATTACAAAAAAAAGAAAAATCTAATCTACTTATTTTTTAAATTTACTTATTTTTTTCTTGATAGTACTTCAAATTTATGATTTTTTTTCACTATTTTTTTTAATTTATCTTTTTTAATTAATGTGAGGCAATATTGTGTTATTTAAAGGTTTCATAACATAATATCTCTGCAAATTATAGCTATGCAAATTGGTATTAAACTAAACTGTTTTGGCTTACAAATTTATGAATTACGCATAAATTTATTATTTTATAAATTATAATTTTACAAAGTTTACAGTTTTTTCCTTAAATTTATAAAATTAGTTGATGTTTTTTCTTTACTTTTATAAAAATCAAGTTTCTAATTTTATAACGTTTTTAATTTATTTCGTTAGTTCATATTTTTATAAATTAGACTAATTTAATTTAAATTAAATCAGTTAGTCCATATTTAAACTTACCTATCCCAAAGTCATTAATTATTTATTATTATTTTTTTTAATGTAATGTTAAAAATATGATGTTTAACAGAACCGTGCGCAAAAGCTCTCAGCATTGCTGAAATATAATAATTTAATTTATTATAAAATCGTTTATTTGCGTAAGTTTTTTTAAATAAGAGATAAAAAAAAATATTTCAATAGCATGTAATACACAAGTATGATTAAGATAATTGATGTTTTTATTGGAATTGATTAATAGATAATCAGGCAAATAATTTAAAAAACGTATATGTTCAGAAAAAGAAAATGTTGGTACCACTGTTGAATTCAGGGGGTGGCCCGGAGGGGACATTATCCCTCGGAAAATTAAAATATCTGAACAAGAAGATTTGTGATTTTATACTTTTAATTATCAAAAAGTGCGATCCCCCCCCCCCCCAGAGCAAAAATCCCTCCCGGAGAAAAATGTCTGAATTCAACACTAGTTAGTTCTGTTACAAAAAGAAGCAATTAGTACTCTTAATACAATTTTTTATGCATACAATATATAATAAATTAAAATTTATCTGTTACCAAATAATACAGTAAATTATGGAAAATTATGAAAATTAAAAACATTAGAAAAATGCATCTACAAATGAAATCTCAAGTTTTTGCATTATAAAAAGCGATTCAAATAAGTTACAGCATTTGAGCGAAAAGCGCGACGGGTCATAGCGTCGGGGTCTAGGTCATCGGGTTAGTACACGGGACTTCATGGGTTCGATTCCGATTGCAGGTAGGTTTGGGTAAATTCTATAAACTCACTCCGAAATGAAAAAAAAGATGCCGAAATGTATCTGTCCCTTATAAGGTTGTCCTCGCGAAGGACCTAATTTTTCTTTTTTGGTCCTATAAATTTTATTTTAACGACATAAAAATTTCTGTAAAATACGGAAGATGTGTTCCGAAAAGTGTGCTCAAATGTGTTCCCAAAAGTGTTCAAAATGTGTGCTGAACAAATTAAGTGTTCTCAAAAGTGTTCTGAAAAGTGTTCCAAAAAGTGCGCTACAAAGTGTGCTGAAAAAGGGGACAAAATGTGTTCTGAAAAGTGTTCTCAAATGTGTTCCTAAAAGTGTTCAAAATGTGTGCTGAACAAATTAAGTGTTCTCAAAAGTGTTCTGAAAAGTGTTCCAAAAAGTGTGCTGAAAAAGGGGACAAAAATGTGTTCCGAAAAGTGTTCTCAAACGTGTTCAAAAAGTGTGCTAGAAAGTCTCAGAAGTGTTCTAAAAACTGTTCCAAAAAGTGTGCTAAACAAGGAGACAAAATAAGTGTTCTAAAAAGTGTTCTGAAAAGTGTATAAATATTTGCAGTGTATTACTATACTGTACTTAACGGCATCTTATTTATTAACTATACTGAACTTAACAGCAACTTATTTATTAACTATACTGTACTTAACTGCAACTTATTTGTTAACTATATTTTATTCAACAACACTTAAAAAATCTATTTTTTTTTTTTTTTTTTTTTTTTTAACTGCTGCTACCTGCGCAATATTCAAATTTTACTCAGTGGCAAACGAAAAAAATCAATTATATGTTTTCACTATTCTAATACAATTTAAACCCCTGTTACCTATAAATTCTTTATCCTCCTAACCTACCGATCTAACAAACATCAATCCTAGAATGCAAACAAGACGCATTCGCCAAGAAAGAGCACGTATATGCAAATTAAACAAACAGCATCATTAGAGAGATTGCTCTTTAACAAGCCAGACAAATGAGTTGAAAAATAAAAGATAAAATAAATGTAAACTGTATAAGTCATGAACATTAATCATCTGAGCTGCAACCTGTGTATTACTATATTGTACTTACTGCAACTTATTTATTAACTATATTTTATTCAACAATACTTGGTAAATCCAATTTTTTTTTTTTTTTTTTTTTTTTTAACTGCTATCTGTGCAATATTAAAATTTTACTCAGAAGCAAACGAAAAAATCAATTATATGTTTTCGCTATTCTAATACAATTTAAACCCCTGTTACCTATAAATTCCTTATCCTCCTAACCTACCGACCCCCTTAGAAAACAAACATCAATCCTAGAATGCAAACAAGACGCTTTCGCCAAGAAAGAGCACGTATATGCAAATTAAACAAACAGCATCATTAGAGAGATTGCTCTTTAACAAGCCAGACAAATGAGTCGAAAAATAAAAGATAAAATAAATATAAACAGTATAAGTTATGAACATTAATCATCTGAACTGCAGCCTGTGTATTATTACTATATTGTACTTACTGCAACTTATTTATTAACTATATTTTATTCAACAATACTTGGTAAATCAAATTTTTTTTTTAACTGCTACCTGTGCAATATTAAAATTTTACTCAGTGGCAAACGAAAAAAATCAATTATATGTTTTCACTATTCTAATACAATTTAAACCCCTGTTACCTATAAATTCTTTATCCTCCTAACCTACCGACCCCCTTAGAAAACAAACATCAATCCTAGAATGCAAACAAGACGCTTTCGCGAAGAAAGAGCACGTATATGCAAATTAAACAAACAGCATCATTAGAGAGATTGCTCTTTAACAAGCCAGACAAATGAGTCGAAAAAAAAAAAAAGAAAAAAAAAACAGATAATAAAGCTGTAGAAAGTGAGAGCGAAAAAGTGACAGAGCATACTAAGGTATGGACACAACCTGGAAGAAATGAGTGCAGTGTGTCAGGGGAGACTTTCACTTTTACTGCAGCCTGATGACCCTTCGAAACAGGGGCACTGACAGGTAACTGGGCCGGGGACAGCCAGCAAACTTGACGGGAGGGCTTTTCGAGCAAGCAAAGAAAGTGAAAGTGGAAGTTAAAGTTCATAGATCGGAGAGATTTTAGTTTGGAGGAAATGTTAAATAATGCATTGCAAGAAGAAAAATAATAATGGAAAGATGGCTGGATGTTTTATTAAATCTTTTGATTGTCAGATAGTTTTGTTATGTTGTAATGATGAGGATGATGTTTGTGTAGTTGTTACACGTAGTTTAGAAAGTATATTTTTTGTCAACAGAAAGTGAAAAGAAAAGTAAAAGAGAAGTTTGTAAAATAAAGTCGAAATAAAGTTACTAGGTTGAGAGAGATATTTTTAAAGGAAAAATTTATAATGCATTATGAGAAAATAAATTAATAATGGAAAGATACATATTTATTAATTTGTTTATTTATTAGTTAGTTAATTATTATATCTATGATACTATTTTGTTTAGTTGCTACACGTAGTTTAGAAGATTATTTTTTTCTTTTTCTTTTTTTGTGCAAAAAGAATTTTGTAAGAAAGTCAAAACAAACTTCAAGTGAAAGTTAAAATTCATAGATAGGATAGGACCCGATATTTTTTTGGAAGAAATGTTAAACACTGTATACAAGGAAAGAAATTGACACTGGATATTTTTCTTAGAGGTATTTTTCTTAAAGATATTTTTCTTAGAGAAAATTTTAAATAATTTAAAACAAGAAAAGGTATTAGCAACGAAAATATGAATGGGAATTCTATTAACTTTTTGTCATTATAGATACTTTTGGTAAGTTGATAATTGATGATAATATTTGCTTAACTGTTTCACATAATTTTTTCACTGTTTCACATTTTTTTCCTGGTCAACAGACTATGTTAATAACAATATTCCTGTTTATATGAACATCATTTGCTACTTACATTGACATTATTATTTCGTAATTTGTTGACATTTAAGAAGATAGTAAATATTTCAGTTTTTAAGAATATTATTGCTAATATAGAAGAAAGTAATAACAATCATTATTATTGATATTTTTCATTTAAGTTTTGAAGTTTCAGAACCTTATCTTGCACACGAAAGCAAGAAACAGAAAACAAGTTTATTCCAAAATAAAAATTTTCCAATTACAATTAATTATTCTTCAATTTTTATTCAACATTAATCAAATTTTTCTAATATCACTCTTATTCAATCTATTCATTTATTATTCAATATTTTCGATTATCATAATTAGATATTTATTCACAGTTTGAGAAGAGAATAAGTAGAAAAATCGTACTTTTTTTGAAAAAACAAACAGAAAAATTATACAAATGGTGTTTAGCAGCAAATTTTCCTATGCATTTTTGGATTCAGCGCGAAAAAAGAAATAAAATTGAATTTAAAAAAGCTATAAGAAATTGTTATTACTCTATGTTACCGAATCTTTATTTACCTATTTTATGTTAACTGTAAAATAACTTTTACCGCTTAATCAGTTACTCGCTTGGGAAAACTGCTGTAACTTACCGGCTATCCTGAAATGGACTGATTGGTTTTAAAATTCAATGGAGTGGGTCTCTGAACCTAAATTGTTTTGTCAATACAGTTCCGGGAACAACAACACCAAAAGATTAGGTTTATTTCCGTTTACATCAGAAATATACAATATATCTTTAAGTTTATTATCTCCTTTTGTTTAATTTTCAATTATTTTTTGGTTGTCTTGGTTTCTTTCAATCATTAGTTTTTTTTTTTCGATATGTTATAAGGAGCTTAATATTGTCAGTTTTAGGCTTAATGCTGACAATATTCGTCGAAATAAAATATATTAAATATCTTTACTACGAATTATTTTTATGAAGCTCTTTCTGAAGAATTCATAAGATATTCATATAGTGTCTCACATTTGCATCTTCAATTTACAGTGTTTTATTCTTGTATTGTCTTTTCAGTTCTTGGTTCGGTTTTGGTTCTAAACCCTGATTCTGATCAATAACTAAATTTAAGAAGTTCGTTCAACCCCTGGTATGCATCTGTATCCGAAGGTGATAACAAACAGTGAACAAATAAAACACGTACACAAAATCACCTTTAACTCTTTTATTTATTTATTTTATTATCTTTTTTATCGTCTGCGTTCCCTTTACCGTTTTCATAACTCACTTATGACTTCCTATACGAAAAAGAAAAAAAAATCGATGTTACGTCTCGATAATGCACTCACAAATGCTCGCCCTACTTTTTAACACTTCTCAACATGTAGTTGAAAAGTGTTTATGAATTCGGTTTGTCTGTCTGTCTGTCATCTGTCCGTGTTCTAACTTTCGTAAATATAATCGGATTACCATTGTAATTGATATATGCGTTATTGAGATTCACCATGTCATTCGCTGTTGAAAATGGAGTGTGTAGCATTTTTAGTTCGGTTACAGGAATATTGAAGAGAATCCTGTTAATTACATGCAATAAAGTGATTTTTCTCCCAATTGCTTTGTTGCTTATGACCTAAAAAGATGTAATGGTGATTTCAAAGATTTTACTTTTTTTATCAGTAGCTATAAATTTAAGAAGTTCGTTCAACCCCAGACATATATAAAAGAAAATTACCTTTAACTCTTTCGTTTGTTTCTTTTATTATTGTCTTTTATCGTCTGCAGACTCCTCATTATTCAGTTATCACTCCCTAACTCTAAAAAAAATCCGATTTTTATTTTTCTTCTATTTTCTGAATTTTTGCTTATACAGTGTCTCACAAAAGTGATGGGACACTTGTGCTTTATAAAAAGAAACTGCAATAAAATAAATAAACAAACATGTGCAAAAATTTTTTGGGTGTGTTTCATATTTAAAGTTAGTAACAATTATTACATAACATACATTTTGTCAAAATATTAAAATATTAATTTAGTAAAAATACAATTGTTCAGAACGGAGCAAAAAATGGCTCACATAAGTGATGGGACACTTACTTTTCCATCAAATATTTATCCACAAATTTTACTTTTTAAAAGGTTTTAATATTTTGTTGGATTTCCTTTTACTTTTAAAACATGATTTAATCTTTTTGGGATGGATTCGACTATTTTTTTTGTGATTTCTGGAGTGATTTTACCCCATTCTTCTTGAAGCACCGATTTTAGTTGTTGTTTTGAAGAAATGGTGTGTTTGCGAATTCTTGATTCCAATTCTTGCCAAATATTCTCTATGGGATTTAAGTCTGGAGATTGTGGTGGTGTTTTTATTATTTCAGGACAGTTATATAGCAGCCAGAGTCTAACGTTCAGAGCAGTGTGCTTGGGGTCATTGTCCTGGTAGAATTTAAAATCGTTATGAAGGTTCAATTTTCGTGCTGAAGATTTCAAATTTTGCTTTAAAATATCAATATACTTGTACTGATCCATTATACTGTCAATAAAAACAAAATTACCAACTCCAGCGGACGACATACACCCCCATACCATAACTCCTCCTCCACCATGTTTTACTGTTGGTACCAAGTTCTGTTTGCGAAGTTCTTCCCTGGGTTTTCTCCACACCAAGATTCTACCGTCAGAACCAAATATATTAAATTTACTCTCATCAGCAAATATAACTTTATTCCAGTAATCAGAATTCTTATTTATGTTGGATTTTGCGAAAGCTAGTCTGAGTTTTCTATTCTTTTCACTTACGAAGAATTTTTTCCTGGCTACTCTACCGTGATATCCAGCAGATCGAATTACCCTTCTAATAGTTTCAGGATTAACAATTATTCCATATAATGCTTGTAAATCAGCAGCAACTTTTGAAGCACTAATTCTTGGATTTTTTTTAATATTTCGAACGATAATTCGCTTTATTCCATTGGATAGCTTTGATGGTCGGCCAGGTCTTCTTTTATCCTGAATCATATGATTCTTTTTATATCGTTTAATGATATTGAAAACTGTTGAACGACTCAAGTTAACTGTTTCAGCAGTTTTTCTAATAGATTTTCCACGTTCAATATGCAAATTAATAACTAATTTTCGAATTTCAGGCGAAGTTTCTTTTCGTTTAGCATTCATGACTACACAGAGCTAAAAAACACAAAAATTCCAAAACAAACTGGAGAGAAATACTGCAGACGATTTTATAAATTATTGCCAATTGCTTTTAAGTAAAAATAAAACCCCAAAAAATATTTTTATTGCTTATTTCAGGCGATTTTTGTTGCATATATAATGGTGTCCCATCACTTATGTGAGCTATTTTTTGCTCCGTTCTAAACATTTGTATTTTTATTAAATTAATATTTTAATATTTTGACAAAATGTATGTTATGTAATAATCTTTACTAAATTTAAGTATGAAACACACCCACAAAAAAAATGTGTACATGTTTTTTTTAATTTATTTGATTAGTTTCCTTTTGTAAAGCACAAGTGTCCCATCACTTATGTGAGACACTGTATGTTTGTCTGTTTGCTTATTTGCTTCTTTGTTCCAGAGCTTTGGATGTGAGTAATTAAATACAGTAAAGTGATTTTTCTCTCAATTACTTTATTGCTTATGACCTAAAAAAAAAAAGATGTAATGGTGATTTCAAAGATTTTACATTTTTTATCAGAACTATAAATTTAAGAAGTTCATTCAATCCCAGACATATAAAAAATATAATTAATTTTAACTCTAGTTTATTTCTTTTATTATTGTTTTTTATCGTTTGCAGAGCCTCCATTTTTATTATTGTTTTTTATCGTCTGCAGAGCCCCCATTATTCACTTATCTCGAAAAAAATCGGATGCTTACTTCGTGATAAATCTGTGACAAATGATGTCACTACTTCTTCCATTTTCTGCATTTTTTGTTATATGTTTGTCTGTTTGTTTCGTTGTCCGAGAATTACAGAAGTCCAAAATTATTGTGACCGTTTCCCAGTTACTTGTCAGTTTAAAAAATATTGTTTTTTATTAAATAAAATATTCAAATAAATTTTAAAAATCGTACGCTCAATACAAGTATTGAGGTACATGTATATGTGTGTGTCGGTCCGGTAAGTTGGCAGGGCCTGAATACCGCAAGAGTATACGGGGAAACTGTCTTGAGAACCACTTTTAAGGGGCCCCAAACCCTCAAACGCTCTCATCAGTGTTTAAGACACTTTGTGGTACATTTTGATTTAAATAAATGTAAATTTTGATTTTTAAAATGAATTTAATCGTCGATTGAGGTGGGAAAATTATCGCGGGCGGATTTCCAAATAAACCTTAGAAACGCCTTATCTGTATGTAAAATTAGAGAAAGTAAAATAAAATACTGTAAATTGTTTACACTTTACTGTATTGTTATTATATTAAAGTTAATACATTTTCTTATTTATTTTGTTTCTATAACCGAATAAAGATGTAATACTGATTTCAAAATTTCTCAACTTTATTATTATATTACAATTATAATTAGTATTATTATTACCAGGGGATCTAGCCCGAGCATCTTGGGTTACAGAACATAGGTGAAAACACTTATTTTTGTTGAAAATCTAAGATTTTTTACATTTAATATGTTTTTTTTTTTTTTTTTTTTTTTTATCTTGCCCTGTAACAACACTAAAAAACATTTTTATATGAAAAATATCAATTATGTATTCAAATAAAGTTTTGAAATTTATTAAAGCGATGCATCCATATTAGCCGCATGCCAGAAGTTAATATAACCGAATATATCGCCTAAGATTATCGCTATACTTACAGCAGCCCTTTTGATTATGATAATTTCAATGGTTTAAGCACGTAGATCGATTACATGTCTGTTAATTTTATGTTTAATATATATTATTATTTTATTTATTTATAAATGAAGTTTTAATTTCGTTATGAAATATTAGTTGCAAACAATTGCTGAACTATTTATATTTTTAAAGTGAAAATGGGTTTATTTTCTATAATCAAGCTGCACGCGATATAGATTTTCTTTAAAAATGATGCTTCAAAATTATTTTAACCCCCCCCCCCCCCAACCCAAAAAAAAAAAAAAAAAAAAAATAGTAAATTGAGGTAACGTTTTCAAACAAACTGCATTTGAAAGTTCATTTCCCCCCCCCCCACCCCCCCACCCCATTTTACGGAACAAACAAGAATGAAAAATCATGCGTCAAGCTTAAATTATGTAATGCTTTCCAACACATCCAAAATAATTTTACAAATCTTTACCGTAATAAGGTGAAAGATTATATCTAAGTAAACAATTTGGAAAACGTATAATATATTTAAAAACCCAATTTCAAGAACTACCAAGAATATTCGGAAAAATATCCAAATTCTTTTATGCAGCCCTGTATAGTGATATATAACAATTTCAATATGATTCAAGTAGTGAAATGTTATTCAAATAAACCTAAAACGATTTTTCTCCATAAGACCGTAATATAACAGAATTCTTTTGAGTGTCCCTGTAAATGAACTGATGAGTGCTATGCACACCATATTCTATAGTAAACCTCTTGTAGTGCACTTCAGTGATAGATATCAATTTTAATGTGTTCGAAATTGTGTAACAGCATTAAAATAAACTGCAATCGGTTTTTCCGCATAGACCGTAATGTAACGGAATTATTTTGTGTGTCCCTGTATAAAAACTCTAAGCGCTACACGCTTTTTTTTCAAGACCAAACATGCCATAGTATACCTCAATAACATATATCAATTGCATGAAAATTCGAATATGTTTACCTGAGTTACAGCACGGAACAGACAGACAGACATACCGAATTCATAAACACTTTTCAAATATGTTGAAAAGTGTTAAAAATGAAATAGTGCGATGTTTAAAGGCTAAAAAAAATTATAGTAAAAGCGAAATTAAATAGTCAGGTGTTGCCACCGCCAATATGACTTCAACGTTACTCACTGACATGTTTTTGCTTTATAATATAAGATTATCTGTAACTAAATTTAAGAAGTTCATTCAACTCCAGATATACATCTATATCCAAAGGTGATAACAAGAACTGAACAAATAAAAGACGCACATAAAAGAAAATCACCTTAACTCTTTTCTTTTATTATTATTCTTTTTTATCATCGTCTACATTCTTTTTTTTTTTTTTTTTTACAGACCCTATTCCTCACTTATCACTTCCTACTTCAAAAAAATTGGATGTTACTTCGCGATAAATGCTCTCACTATACTACTTTCATTTTCTGCATTTTGTCTTATCTATTTGTTTGTTTGTTTGTTTGTTTGCTCCGTTGTCCCAGAGCTGCAGCGGAAGTCCGAAATTCTTGTGACCGCGTCCCAGTTACCTGTCAGTGCCCCGTTTAGTTTTTAACTGTCTAGGAAAGGCCATTGGTCAATGAGAAGCGAGATCTCGGACTAGGATTGTTACGAAATTCAGATCTAATTGATTCGGAACACACGTCGATCCGGCATGGTTTAATTTGCTCTGTTCTCATCTTGTTGCGCAACAATAAAAAAAAAGTGCTTTAATTTGTTTTGGGGAGTTAATGTTTTGCTGTAATTGTTGGTTTAAAGCGGTTCACAAGAAAACGTTTATCTCCGTTCAACAATGTGAAACTTTCTGACTTATTTTTTAATATAAATGTATGATACTTGCAGGCATGATTATTGAGGTAATTTGTAGTATAACAGTTTTCTTTTCTTTTTTTTTTTCTTTTTTTTTTCGTTAAATGAATTACATCTTGAGTTCAAAGCTGTTTGCCTCATATTGACAGGATTTTTTTTTTTTTTTCGGTTGCAGCGCTGTTGCGTCTGGAAATTCGATTCAAAACGCCAATTTTGACAGCTTTTTCTAAAAAAAAAAAAAAAAAAAAAAATCCGCATTTACCGAAAAACGGAATAAACAAATAAACAGTTCGATTACTTAGTTTCTTCATAAGAGCATCTGCCAATTTTATACATTTGCGAACAAAAATGAACTAAAAATGTGTCAGAAAGTAAAGCAGCTTTCAGAACCGCCTTAAGGGACGCTTAAACACCTGCTCACTAAAGTTAACCCTATGGAAAAGTTCTTTTAAAATATCTCGTTATATTTCTTTTTTTTTTTCTTCGATTGAATACCTGAGGTTGATTTCAACAAAGGCTTTTTTTTTCGCATTTTCGATTTTGTTTGCAGGGTTTTTTTTTTTTTATATAAGAATACTTTTATTTTCGCATTTGTTTCGCGTGAAATTATTAAATAATAAAACGGATAATTGAATAACAATGCAGGTCTTTCTAAGAAAAAAAAGAGGTCTGTTCAGACTTTTCTCCCAGGGTACAGTTTCTTTCTTTTCTTTTCTTTTTTTTCTTTCTTTTTTTTTTTTTTTTTTTTAAATTGTAAACAGCTTTTTACATGTAAGAAATATAGTCACAATTTTGTGAATTTAAAAATATCGTTACATTTAGGTTCTTGTTTATACATTTTTAAGAAGATATATGTATGTAAAACACACATATTTTCTTTATATATGTAAAAGTGACAGTCAGATTTTACCTTTAAATGGTTAAATTTGTGAAAGATTAAGTTTGGAGAGGGAAAAGTTCGGTAAAAGGTCTATTTTTAAGACAAAGAATTTTGTGAAGGGCCCTGTTTTAAGGTGAAAAGTTTTGTGAAGGATCCTGTTTTGAGATGAAAAATTTTGTGAAGGATCCTGTTTTGAGATAAGATGAAAAATTTTGTGAAGGATCCTGTTTTGAGATGAGATGAAAAATTTTGTGAAGGATCTGTTTTGAGTTGGAAAATTTTGTGAAGGGTCCTGTTTTGAGATGAAAAAATGTGAATGTCCTTTAAAGGATCCAATTTTTTCCTAACAAGTCCCTGACTGTATATATATACAATGGAACTCCAGATATACGTTACCTGAGTTGTACGTTTCCCTCAGTTATACGTTTCAACTCAGCGGTCCCGACCACTTGCCATTAAAAATTAGCTGAGTTATACGTTTTGAGTTATACATTTCCCTCAGTTATACGTTGCGTTTTTGCGTTCCCGGACGAAATTTTGTCTGATTTATGCATTTTGTAACCGGAAAGAGTAAAGACGCGTCGGATGAGTCTAATTTGAAAGATCCCACTCAAATTTCGGAGATGCTCTGAAGGCTTTTGATGTAGTAAAGCAATTCGCCAGTAGTAAAAGCAGTGACGATAAGGCGGCTGCATTATTAACATAAATGCAAAGTTTGTTGTGTCGGCTCTGCAAAAAAGAACAATGGAAGATTAGTGATTATTTCAACAAGATTCAGCAAACTACTGAAATGTCTTTTGATAAATGATTTATATGCCAAAGCGATTCCAATGATTTATTTTAAGTACTCTATGTGTATTAAAAATATTTTTAATAAATCTTTTATGATCAAATAACTTCATGTGTACTTTTCTGATGTACCTTTTTCTACTCTGTTCCGTTTCCGAAAATGTATGTCATGGATACAGTAATACTTAGAAATCTTCCGTTTTTGATATAAAAGGTAACAAACTCTTCAGCAGAAAAGTTTTTACGATATACTTCAAAAATGGTTCCGATAGACCATTAATTGAGTTGTTACGTTTCACTGAGTTATACGTTTTGTTTTCCGATTCCGGGCAAAACGTATAACTGGAGTTCCACTGTATATATATATATATATATATATATATATATATATATATTATTATTATTATTATTATTATTATTATTATTATTATTATTATTATTATTAACCTCTTAAATATGTAATGGGTGCGCAAGAAAGAACCTTTGCCTACATTTTGTTTAAAAAAAAGAACTCATAAGTTAATTATATGCATAAATGCTACTGATTACAACTTTCTATTATCGCGGCACGTTCCACAAAAAAAAAAAAAAATGTGCCTCAACTGCCCTCGATTCGTTTGCATAATCGAAGTGAAATTGAAATCGGAAAAAAGAAAACCCAACTTTCTCGGCCAGCGTCCTTATTTTTCTTCTCCTTCCCCCTCCTAATGTCCGAAAACTAAAATGGGCCGTTGAACTCCTCAACTCAGCTCCACTGACACACATCACGTGGCCTCGACACCACCACGAAAAAGAGTCACGTGCTCACGTGCCTCCTCACCATGCGATATAAGAATGTAGACTTTTCGAGAATTTTCGAAAGTTAAGATCTGAAGAGGAATAGGACATCGAACCAAAATGAAATTGGTCATGGCTTAATCGTGACGTAACATTCGATAAAAGTGATTGTCCGGTCACAGTATCGCCATAGGTTAAACTTAAAAAGGGACAGTTAAAAAGGTTATTGGTTATTAAATAGGAGGAGAAAATATTTTTCGATGAGAAAAAAAGAAATGTATAAGTTTAATAAAATTTATTAAATCATTTTATTTTATTTTTGGCAAAAATATTCTGTTGCGATGGGTTTTAATTTATATTGATTATTTGGTTAATATATCCTTGCTTCTTAATTTGTGAGATTAAAAGAAAAGAATTGGTTATGCACTATGAGAGTTGTTTGTTTGTTTGTTTGTTGTGGCTGTTGCTGCTGTTTTTGTTGTTATTGTTGTTTTTCAAGTTTCTAAAAAACTATTTACTCCGTTTCTTGAAATATATTAAACATTTTTCATTAAATCTATAAATTCGCCCACATTCCAAACGTTCATAAAAAATAGGAAAAATCGTTATAATTAAATGTGGCTTTCGAAAAACGTATTCAGACGAAGGCAACGTTTTTGTAGTATGATGAAAAATTTAATTAAAATATTTTCCAATAGAAGGCGCTGCATTAATTAAAACCAGACGGTACTGAATATAACAATGCTTATTTTTTTTTCGTACATTGAAGCGCTTCGCAATTAAATATAGATATATATATATATATTCAACAAATATATACAACAAAGCAAAATTTTCTGACTAACTTGTTGTCTCAGATGGCCGTTCTTTTCATTTTCTGCGCTATCGCGTTCGGAAATTCCGTTTAAAACGCCACCTGTGAAAGCATTTTCTGAAAATATTCTTGCTTTATCAAAAGACGAAAAAAACAGTTGGATTACATAGTTTATTAATAAGAGCATCTTCCAGTTTCATGCGTTTGCGAACAAAAATGAATTTAAAAATATGTCAGAAATAGCCAGTTTGTATTTGAAAATCTCCTTAAAATAAAATACGTAGTTCTATTACATTTTTAAAACTTTACACTATTTATTTAGACTCTATCTTCTTTTGTGTAAATTGTTACTCATAATTAATGTTTAACTTTAGATTAGAAAACTTCTGCATATCAGTATACGTATTGTAAAGAAATGTCAGGATACCGAAGGTCTTTTAAACTTTTTTTATTTCACGATCACAGAGACATAACAAACAGATATTGAATTTGGATTATTACAGAACTTTGCATAAAGACTAAATAACTTAGCATATCAGTAGCTTAGGCCTACCTGTAGGTTGCGCGATTAAATGAGGGACTCTGGAATACAATTCTTGTATTAGACCGGGAGGCGGCAGCACAGACAACCACCTCATCGAGTTCACGGCTGAAATTCCAGAATTAGTTAAAACTCGATTCGAATATTAAAACGCAATAGGTCTGCCAAGTCATATCTTGATGGAAAACACGTGAAAACCTGATTTTAGTGGTTGACTCGTAGGTTTACCATTGCGTTTTCCTGCACACAGTTCTCCATGTTTTCATACTTTTGGGTGCAGGAAAACACTATGGTAAACCTACGAGTCAACCGCTAAAATCGGGTTTTCACGTGTTTTCCACCAAGATATGACTTGGCAGACCGATTGCGTTTTAATATTCGAATCGAGTTTTAACTAATTCTGGAAATTCAGCCGTGAACTCGATGAGGTGGTTGTCTGTGCTGCCGCCTGCCGGTCTATATTCGACCTGGCTTAACCGAGTCAGAAGTTCGTCCAGAGTCTTAAACTCTGGCGGAAAAAAGTATTTTCTATACAGGACTGGCCTTCGCTCTTGAAGACCGCTCACAGCAACAGTTCAGAAATTGGAATTCCTAAATTTGCCTCCTGCATAATGTATTTATACATAGGCGGTTGCTAAGAGGTTTTTGAAGTGGCACATTTGGATTTCGAGTACTGTGCGAGTTATTGCATACCACTGCCGAATATAACGTTAAAAACTGAAGAGCTTAGAGAGTTACGATTTCTGTAATGTCAGATCGAAATATTTTGAAATATAAGTAATAGACTTTATGAGAGCGCGATAAAGATTTTATGTGCTGGTTGGTTATTCTCAAAGGCTGTTTGGAAAGTCGTGTGGAGTCATTCCAAATTTTTAAACACTGAATTAGTTGCCTGTGTATTTCTGTTATACAAACCCTCTTGTAAGTTTTGATCCAAGTAAATTCGGAACCTGTGGCTTCCTCTACCTTCCACCCACTGGTATAAATTTTTCACCCGCGACAATTGCTCTCGAATCGGTAAGTGCATTCAAAACTTACAAGAGGATAATGGAAGTTTGTATCACTGATATGTATATAACTCTGTTGTTATGTTCACTTATTGTTCACAGATATATATAACTCTTGTAAAAATCTGTTGTTGGATTTAATAAATTCAGAGTTAATATAAAAATAGCCTCCAGTCCCAGCCCGTAAGGAGGGATAAGTCAATTACTTTCTGAGAAAGAACTCATTCCGTGTTGTATACTTGTAATTAAACATTTAAAATTGAGCTGGACAAATTATGTAATCCTAAAAATTAAGTTTTTTGATTACGTGATTGGGACATAAGTCGTCCAAGCGACTGTTTCTTATACTTGCACCTTGAAAAATAATCTCTGCCATACTAGGATACTTTCAAAAGAAATCTACCACAAAGAAATATTTTTGTAAATTGTGGTACGAGTTAATATAAAAATAGTCTCCAGTCCCCAGCCCGTAAGCAGGGATAAGCCAATTACTTTCTGAGAAGCAAGGAACTCGCTCCATGTCGTATATTATATTTAAACGTTTAAAATTGAGCTAACCAAATTATGTAAATCAAAAAATTTAGTTTTTTGATTACGGCGCTGGGATATATGTCGTCCCAGCGACTATTTCTTTATTTTAGTCTCACCACTTTTTGAAAAATAATCTCTGCCATACTAGGATACTTTCAAGAGAAATCTCACAAAGAATTTTTTTTTTTTGTAAATTGTGGTGCGGGTTAATAAAAAAATAGTCTTCAGTCCTAGTCCGTAAGCAGGGATAAGCCAATTACTTTCTATTAACTATGCTGAGAAGGAACTCGCTCCGTGTTTTATATTGCAATTAAACATTTAAAATTGAGCTGAACAAATTATGTAAATCTAAAAATTAAGTTCTTTTTATTACGAGGTTGGGACATATGTTGTCCCAGCGGCTATTTCTTTATTCTACTCGCACCACTTTTTGAAAAATAGTCTCTGGCATACTAGGATACTTTCAAGAGAAATCTACCATCACAAAGAAATTACTTTTGTAAATTGTGGTACAAGTTAATATAAAAATAGTCGCCCAGTCCTAGCCCGTAGCAAAAGGTTAACTTTTTTTTTTTTTTTAAACACCATAGTGTTTCATAGACTTTTGAAAAAATTGGGTAATATTAATGGGAGAAGCAATTTTTATTTTCCGCCAACGAACTTTTTCTGTGTCGTAGAACAATCATAAGAATTACACTCCCTTTCAATTCTTAAAGAGGCGGACCCGTCAAATAGAAATATGGGACACTGGGAATGAAAAAAGAATGGAATTAGACAGTGAGAGAGAAAAAACGATCAAATAGATGTATAAAGGCTAAAGCGTTCAAGGCCGTACATTTTCTCTTTTCTGTCGATCAATTTGGCGAAAATCGAGAAAAAGGTCAAAGTTGGGAAACAAAAAATACCGGTTGAAATGGAATTACATGTTATACCCCGATACCTGAAACTCGTAGGCGAATCTTTGTTGGTTAAGAACTGATTGTGAAAACGAAATTTAATTGTTAAAGAGATTAGAAAGTGTATTTTAAACATTAGTACAGATTTCTGGTTGATTTCGGCATTACAACTAGTGATGGGCATAACGATTATTTTGATTATTCGAATGAATCATTCGGGCATGCGCAGAAGCATATCTGTCAAACTTCAAAAAAAAAAATTATTCAATTACTATCAGAAATTTTGAAAAAAAAAAAAAAAAAGTTTGCAGAAACATTTTTTTTTTTTTTTTTTTCAAAATTTCTGGTAGTAATTGAATAAAAAAATTTTTGAAGTTTGACAGATATGCTTCTGCGCATGCTCGAATGATTCATTCGAATAATCAAAATAATCGTTATGCCCATCACTAATTACAACACAAGGTAGAGTCCAGCAACGGGTCGGATAATCCGATTTTTCACAAACCCGAAATCACCCGTAGCTCGGTTCAGGTCGGGTTAACGCAAATATTTGTCGTTGCGGTTGGGGTTGACGTTTGTTGTTCCGGATCGGGTTCGGGTTGACTTGATTTTTCAAAGAAAAGTCTAGCATATTTTCTAGATTTCGGTATTACAACACAAGGTGGTGTCCTGCAACTTGGTCGGGTAATATGATTTTTCACAAACCCGAAATTACCCACGGTTTGGTTCAGGTCGGGTTAACGAAAATATTCGTCGTTGCGGTTAGGGTTGACATTTATTGTTTCGAGCTCGGATCGGGTTCGGGTTGACTTGATTTTTCAAAGAAAAGTCTAGCATATTATTTAGATGAAAAACTATAAATTGAACATTAATGAGTATATATGTTTATTTTTAAAACATAAAAGATAAAATATTTATTATAAAGATGCAATTGTTGACTATTTTTCAAAAATTGGTTAATTTTCTTTCATGTTGGGTTCAGATTTAAATATTTCGGGTTCGGATTGAAGTGTATCGGGTTGGGTTGGGTTGAGTATTGATGGCCAATTATCTACACTTGGGATATAGGCCCGGGGGGAGTGCCCTTCGTGGCTGTCTTTCTAAGGGAACCTAATCCGTATTTACGCATGGATAAATCCACGGCTCAAAGAAAACCACGAAAACTCCGAACGATTAGGAAGACGGGCGCGATTGGGATCGAACCCAGCACCTCCCGTCTACCAGCTTCGAGAGCAGAACCTCTCAGCCACTGGTGGGGCTGAAGTGTATCGGATCCGGATCAGGTTTCGGGTTAACAAAACATTTTTTTTTTATCGTGTTTAGAGTGGACTTGTTAAATGTTTTCGGGTACTGTCCACATATGGACATGCTGCGCTAGAGAGTTTTGTTTACTGTTACATAAATTAAACTAATGCGGTCACTTTAAGTGCGCGTCGTTATCGGTGATTTAAACTTACAGGGTGTTTCATAAAGCTCTCCCTAATTTTAAAATTCAATAACGCATTAACTAATAAATAAGTATCATGCTTATCAGGTAGTTCATAAATTTTGTATTCGGTACTTTAAAAAAAATAGAAAACGGTTGCATAACCTCATCAGTGTTGAATTCAGGGGGGTGGCTCGGGGGAACCCCCCCCCCCCCAGAGCATTGTCATTCTCTTTTGTCCCCCCTGGAAGATTTGAGATTTTATGCTTTCAATGGTCAAAAAGTGGAATAACTCTATAATCCCCCCCCCGGAGCCACAGAAATCCCTCCCGGAGAAAAGCGTCTGAATTCAACACTGATTCTCACCAATGAGAATACTTCATATAATATAGTCAACTAACCGTTATCTGTAAAAAACGGTTGAGTGACTGACTGGACGTTTCCACAGACATTCAGACATTTTTAACAGTGCGGTACAATTTTTTTTATATTCTTTTGTAGTGTAATAATAAAAATTAATCTCACAGCTTTAGAGAAAATCAAAAGGCACAGTAAAAATACGATTTTTAATGCTATACTTATTTGCATATATTCGTTTATTTTTAATTTTCCTATGCATGATTCATACAAGTTAAAAGGTAAAATGGATGTTATGCCATGTACATACAATTCTTGGGCACACGAGACAAAACACTTTGAGAATCACTACGGAATTATTAATATTTATATAGCCTCAATAATACACTTGAAACATTTAAGATTATAACTTCTGCGGCTGAAGACTCTCCAATCTGGCGGCGACTCTTTAATCTTAAATAAATAATACCAGACACTTCTAAAAGCCTTGACGTCAATTCGCTTCGAGTTACTTTACATAAATTCATGTTAGAAATGAGTCAAACATATTTCTCACAAGAAACATATCAAAATACACACTTTCGTTTTTTCATTTTTTGTTTTCTTTTATATTATCAACCAGTGTTGAATTCACATGTGGTCCGGGGGGGGGAAGCATCCCCCCGGAGGATTGAAATGTCCCCCCTGGAAGATTTGAAGTTTTATGCTTTTAATGGTCAAAAAGTGCAAGTTTCCACCCGGAACTCTATAATTTGCTCCACCCGGAGCCACATAAATTCCTCCGGGAGAAAATGTCTGAATTTAACACCGTTCTCAATTCGTATACAATTGTACGAGATGCAAAAATATTTGGCGATTTATCACCTGAGGCAGTATAAAGGAAAAAATGTATTAAAATTACTGTATTAATTTTTAGTTAAATTCTAAAAATATTAAAATGTTGTATTGTCATCGGAAACACACCTGTGAACATAATTTTTATAATTCTAGCCTATCAGAAAATGACTGAGAAATCGATTACAAAATTCCATATTTACATACAAAAACCAAGTTTAGTTATAATAAAAGTGTGTAGAAAAAAAAAATGTTATGCCATGTACATGTAATTCTTGAATACAAAGACAAAAAACTTTGAGAACATTTCACTACGAGATTATTAATATTCATGTAGCCTTTCTAGTACACTTGAAACATTTCAGATTACTGAAGACTCTCCAAATCTGTCGAGCGACTCTTTACTGTTAAATAAATAATACCGGACACTTCTAAAAGCCTTGACGCCATTTCGCTTCGAGTTACTTTACATAAATGCATGTTAGAAATGAGTCAAACATATTTCTCACAAGAAACATATCAAAATACACACATTTCTTTTTTTCTTTTTTGTTTTCTTTCATATTCTCCATGAACTGGCACACGCACGCACAACTCAGTAGGTGTAGTTTTACCACATCATACTCGGGTTAGATATATTAAGTGGCGTGTAGAGAGAGTGAACGAGTGCGAAAAAAAAAAATAGACAGAAAAAAAAAAACTTTCTCTTTTGCTTCATTAGGGTCAGTGGTTGAACGACCGCCAGTCAAAATGGCACACTTATCCAGATAAGAGAAAACTTTCACTCTCGTAAAAAGATTGGGAAAAAAAAAAGATGATTTGCAATGTTTTCTTAAAGGCTCGAACACGTGTTGTTAATGAGTTGATCTCTGATAAGAAAAACCAGAGATGTTAATGAGAAATTAATACAGTAAAGATAGGAAGTTTGGACGCAGACGATAAAAATCAACTTAGAAGACCACTCAAATGAGAAAATAAAATTAAAAATTTTGCATGGACTATATTTTTTTAAAGATTTTTCTTAAACTTTCACTCTCGTAAAAAAATTGGGGAAAAAAAGATGATTTGCGATGTTTACTTAAAGGCACGTGTGTTTATGAGTTGATCTCTGATAAGAAAAAACAGAGATGTTAATGAGAAATTAACATAGTAAAGATAGGAAGTTTGGACACAGACGATAAAAATCGACTTAGAAGACCACT
>OZ007597.1:193156345-193298845 GCA_963931845.1 Maratus michaelseni
ACAGTTTAAAATTCTCCTTCTGGAGTTTCTGTCAATAAACGGAAATGTGTTCACGTACTTTTGTGCTTCCCTGTATATGATCTACAGAATTTACCACACCACGTAATAAAAAAAAAAGTGAGTTAAATTTAAAATCGCGTTCAGTAACTTAAAACGCATTTCCAGGAATTATTGTTACCAGACAGTAGAGAATTCTTTTGTGTTTCCCTGTAAATGAACGATGACTGCTATACACACAATATTCTGCAGTAAGCCACCTTAGTGATATATATAAATTTCAATGCGTTCAAAATTGTGAAACATTATTTAAATAAACCGCAGGCGTTTTTTCTCCATAGACGTAATGTAACGGAATTCTTTTGACTGTCCCTGTAAATTAACTATAAGTGCTATGCACACCCTATTCCATATTAAGCTTCTTGTAATACACCTTAGTGATATATATCAATAATGTGTTTGCAATTGTGTAACATCATTAAAATAAACCGCAAATGATTTTTCCCCATTGACCGTAATGTAACGGAATTCTTTTGAGTGTCCCTGTAAAAAAACTATAAGTGCTACACACTTAAGTTGAAATAGGTAACGTACTATAGATAACGACAATAACATAAAAATTGCAAGGCAATCCAATCATATTTACTGGAGTTAGAGCACGGACAGACGGCAGACGGCCATACGGCCAGACAAACCGAAGTCATAAACACTTTTCAACTAGGTTGGAAAGTGTTAATAAAAAGGACTGTCTACTTAACAGTTTTGTTTTTAGAAATAAAGCATTTATATTGCTAAAAATCCTATTTTTAATTTTATGAAATGCACCTTAAGAATTGTCCAAAAAAGAAGAAAAAAAACAGCGAGCCAATTGAAAGATATTTGCTGAAGATTTGTCACTCAGAACATAAGGAATTCCTTGGAAATTCCAAATGTGTACGCACCTTCTAAATGGAACAAAGCAACATATATTTTTTTTTCCCATAATAGGGTTTAATTTATGAGTTTTAGAAAACGTGGTTTCTCGCAGATTTACTTTCATTGTTCTAATTATTGTTGCTACTCTCATATGGTTAAAACTACATATAGTCATAACCGGTAGTGTCAAATTCTCGCTAAACTTGGCGATATTTGGTTAAATGTCACCAAATATGGCGTTAAAAGTAGGTCGCCTTAAATGAAGCCAACTTAGCAATTGTTGACTAATTTTTCGAAATTCACATTTAAATTCAGTATTGACGAAAACTGGGAATCTTCTGTAAATGGGTTTAACGCATTTTAGTTTCGGGTGTTTAAGTAAAATTAACTTAAATCTTAAAAAACAAAAAAAGCAAGTTACCTTTTCCTGCCTGTACAAACCGGAAGGACTTTTTTTCGTCTTGGGTTAAAATAATGTGGTTGTTTTTTAATTGAGGGGGGGGGGCGCAGAATTTCTCTCTGCCCCGGGCGCCAAAAACTGTAGCTACGCCACTGTCAGCACCCATTTATATGAAGGTCTAACTGAAACTCAAGTTTTATTAAATTCCGTGCATTATTTCTTGAGATAGGACTATCGCTAAAATCCTGTAAATCCTTCAAAATGCTGCATAGCAGCGCCACCTGCTAGACGATTTTTACCAAAAACTAATAAGAACCAATTTATATCAGAGACTAACTGAATATAAAGTTTTATTAAAATCCGAGCATTAGTTCTTGAGATAGAGCTATTACGGAAATCGCGAAAAAGGCTGCATAGCAGCGCCACCTGCTGGGCGATTTTTACCAAAAACTAATCAGCACCCATTTGGGCCAGGGACTAACTGAATATAAAGTTTTATTGAGTGGTATTCGACGGCCAGTAGTCTGCTCCATCTGCCTTGCGATTTCTCCAGTTGTCTGACAAATGTATCTTTTCGCCTGCAGGACAAACTCCTTTTACACCATATTCCATATATGGGCATGTCCGGCTGCACGTGTTCCAGGTCTATCCCCTGATTGGTCTTTCATTTAGTTCTGTTGCCTTTTTTGGCTTTTATACTAATTTATCAGCCTCGCCCTTAAATTTTGCACACCAGTGTCTATATATATATACTAGCTAACCCGCCCGGCTTTGCCCGAACCCGAGATAATTACAATCTCAGAGAAAGGCGATAACCCCCTCCCTCCCCATACCCGCAAATATAATGAATAATTTGTTCAAGAGAACCACCGTCAGCTACATTAACGCGATCATTAAAAAAAGAATTACATTTTTTCTGATAATTAGAACATAACGAATACCCTACGCTAAAATAGACGGCAGATGACACACCTTCCCAACCTCAATTTCAAATCTATATCTTAATTAGTTACCTAAATTTTTGTCCATTAGTAAAAATTGGCAATTATTTTCTTTCATTTTCACAAACTAAATGGAGGGATCGGCTAGAGAAACAGATCTCTTTATAGGTCAGTTTTTAATGAAAGCAGATCCCTGTCTGAAACTTTCTCTTATCGTTTTCACTGGCGCCGGCAGATTTTTGGCAGTTTTTGCAAAAATAAAAAAAAATACCAACCGAATTTTTCAAAAATCACATAGTCATATGCAGAATATTTTTTTACATATGCTCATAAATTTTCAAATTGATATCTTAATTAGTTTACTTAAAATTCGCTAATCAGTAAAATAATTTCGAAATCGTTCATTTCTGCTTACAAATCCAATACGCTGGTTCGTTTCTTTCGCCATTTTGATTTAAAAGATGTCATTTAGAAGCGATGGTTAATGAGAATCTAATTAATATCTAGGCTAATTATCAAAATATTAAAATTCTGAGTGTCAGATGCACCAAGAGAGGGTTTGGACTGCCTAAATCTAAATTTACAGACTTCTAGGTGCGCTAAACTTTCCTTGCCCTCGCCAACACACACACACACAAACACAGACAGACACACACACAGAGCGAAACTTTATTTTTATAGCATAAATATACATATTAATCTTGCGGAACATTTTCTCAATAGCTGTTGTAATTTGTTATTTTTTTTTCTTGCATATTGTTTTGCGTGTATAAATTTGTTCTATGTAGATCAGATATAAGGCTGCATAAAATATGTCGAGTACATTTTAGGTTTTTGACCCAATATTGCCGAATGTAAATTTTCAACTATGCTGTACGTTTCCTAAAACTGAACTAAATGTTAGCATGCTATGCTTTGACTAAGGCTGCATATATATATATATATATATATATATATATATATATATATTTTTTTCGATTATTACATGTAATTATCGAAACTGGGTTTTCAAATATGGTATGAATTTAGTAAAATTTTGTTACCTTTCAATTTCATTGTGTGGAGGTTTGTGGTTGTTGAAAAGGAATTCATAATCTATGTTTAATACATGATTTTTCTTGAATATATTTTTTAATGCTAATTCAAAAAATTAAAAAAAATAGTTTTTTTAACCAGTGGGAAAATGGTTGTGGTTTTCGGTCGAGAATGGACCAAATGACGTTCGCATTTTACTATTTTAACCATTTTTAACGAAATTCTGTAATTTTAGAAGAATTTTTTATGCTTTTTTAACAAAATTCTGTAAGTTTAGAAGAATGTTTCTTTGAATAGGAGATAGAAATGCATAAAATCGCTACAAAAATGTTAAAGTTACAAAAAGGATAGATGCAAATTATGAGATATGAAAAATAAAGTAGAAATTTGGTACTTTCGTGTTATAGCGGCCTCCAAGGATGAAATATTTTTGCTTCTGTTTTCATGAATATATTGTAAATTTGGTACTTTCGTGTTATAGCTGTCCCCAAGGAGGAATCGCCACGCGACCAATCTTTATCGCCAAATTATAAAGCACGTATGACATTATAATAATATATGATATATATAACATTTCTTGACGTATGTGGACAAGTTATAGTCATATATGATGCATATATGATATATATATATGACATGTGTATATGATGTATATACGACATATAAGACGTAAATAATATGTGTATAATGACGTTTATGGCACATATAGGAGTGTTTGGAATATATTTATGCGTATATAGGATGCATATATAAGCTTTGCGATGATCTTGGCGAAATCATAACTGCAACCTTGACATAATCATAATTGTGGGAGCCACTATAGCACAAAAATACGTTTTAGCAAAAAAAAAAAAAAAAAAAAAAAAGCTTTTGGACCATTTTCTCAATGGTTATTGTAATTTGTTAAATTATTTTTTTTAGGCTCTTCAAGTGGCAGCGAAAATGAAGATGAAAAAGAAAAACAGAAAAGTAATGGAACAAATAAACGAAAATCTGGTCAGTTTGAAATTAAATTAAATTAATTTTGAATAATAAATATTTTTATTAAGAAAATAATAATGTCTGTACTTAAAAAAAAATGAACTATATAAATCTTTTTGTCTTCAGATGACAAATGTAACACATGCAGCATGAGAAAAAAAATGTCAGATGAAGGAAACGCAAAGGAAAGTTCCTTATCACCTTCAGGTAAATAGATACATTTTAAAATATATAATAATAATAACTGTTATTAAAATTTTATGCCTATACATTTTAAACTAGTCGGATGTGTCAATCCCAAAACTTTCTTCTATCTCACACAGGTTTCGCATACACTAAAAATTATCAGCACTCATTTAAATCAAGGTCTAACTGAAATTCCGTGCATTATTTCTTGAGATAGGACTATCGCTAAAATCGTGTAAATCCTTCAAAATGCTGCATAGCAGCGCCACGTGCTAGACGATTTTTACCAAAAACTAATCAGAACCAATTTATATCAGAGACTAACTGAATATAAAGTTTTATTAAGTTGGGAGCATTAGTTCTTGAGATAGAGCTATTACGGAAATCGAAGAAAAAAGGCTGCATAGCAGCGCCACCTGCTGGGCGATTTTTAACAAAAACTAATCAGCACCCATTTATGTCAGGGACTAACTGAATATAAAGTTTTATTAAATTCCGAGCATTAGTTTTTGAGATAGAGCGCCCACCAAATTTTTGTCACATACAGACAGACAGAATCACCGACAGAAATTTTCTAAAAACACTCAAATCGTGTTCAGGACCTACTAAAACGTATAAATCTGTCGAAAACCGGAAGTCGAAAATTTTCATGAATCCAATACATTCTTCTAGTAAAGATAGAAGAAAGTAAAAATGAACTATATAATTCTCTTTCCCATTTTCAGAAAATAGAGGAGAAAACTTTGAGCACAATTGCAGAGACGACAGAAACGTTCATCTTACAATCCCCTGGCAGGAATAATTCAGTCTCTAATAGAGGATATGGTCACCCCTGACTGCAATGCATGGATTTGCAACGTCTGTCCATGCTGAGGACAAGGTTGTCTAGTAACTCTTGAAGAATAGAGCCCCATTCCTCTTGTTACGATCATTTCAGCTCCAGAATCGTTGCTGGCGCATGATCACGTGATGACAAGCGTCTCACGAGAAGGTCCCACACATGTTCTATGGGATTAAGGTCCGGGGACTTTGCAGGCCAATTCAGGCGTTGAATATCTTCACTCTCCATGAGCTCTTCGACAGCCGGTGTACGATGAGGGGGAGCGTTGTCGTTCATGAAGAGAATGTCCGGACCCACAGCACCTATAAAAAGACGCACGTAAGGCAAGAGAATCTCGGCGCAGTATTGGGAACCACAGACTGAACCTCCTTGGAAGACGTGGAGGTCCGTACGGCTACCAAGCATGATACAACCCCAAACCAAAACTCCGGCATCTCCAAAACGTTCCTTTCGATGATGTTGGAGGGGTGATTAAGTGTTCCCAGCTCGCTCCAGATGTGTATACGTCTAGAATCGCTCGTCATTCTAAATCGGCTCTCATCCGTAAAGATTACTCGGCCCTGCTACTGTTGTGTCCAATTCTTATGTTCCTGACACCACAGAAACCTGCGTCTCCGATAAGCAGGCATTAGTGGTACACACTGTACTGGTCGTCGTGCATACAGGCCACCTTTGTGCAGCCGCCTAGCCATGGTAAAACGTGATATTCGACGGCCAGTAGTCTGCTCCATCTGTCTTGCGATTTCTCCAGTTGTCTGACAAATGTATCTTTTCGCCTGTAGGACAATGTAACGTTCTTCCACTGTTGTTGTTGCGCGTGAGCGACCACTGCTGCATGCACGGACAGATGTTCCCTTCGTTTGTAATGCACTCCAGAATCGTGAAAAGATGCTATGAGCAAAACCGAGTTCTTGTGCCACACTACGACCTTCTTCCGACTTCCCATTGATTTGACCTTGTGCAAGGTCATCCAGATGATATCTTCTGGATTGCCACTTTGCCATATCACACAATAATAGCCAAAAAAAAGTCACTGAAATCATATTATACAGTGCGGTACCAAATTTCTGAACGGTCACCGTACTCTGTGCTTTTATCCCCTTAGCACCTCCTCCTTTTACACCATATTCCATATATGGGCATGTCCTGCTGCATTTGTTTCAGGTCTATCCCCTGATTGGTCTTTCATTTAGTTCTTTGGCCTTTTTTGGCTTTTATACTAATTTATCATCTTCGCCCTTAATTTTTGCACACCAGTGTATATATATATATATACTAGCTAACCCGCCCGGCGTTGCCCGGACCCGAGATAATTACAATCTAAGAGAAAGGCGATAACCCCCTCCCTCCCCATACCCGCAAATATAATGAATAATTTGTTCAAGAGAACCACCGTCAGCTACATTTGCGCGATCATTAAAAAAAGAATTACATTTTTCTGATAATGAGAACATAACGAATACGCTACGCTAAAATAGCCGGCAGATGACACACCTTCCCAACCTCAATTTTAAATCTATATCTTAATTTGTTACCTAAATTTTTGTTCATTAGTAAAAATTGGCAATTATTTTCTTTCATTTTCCAAAACTAAATGGAGGGATCGGCTAGAGAAACAGATCTCTTTATAGTTCAGTCTTCAATGAAAGCAGATCCCTGTCTGAAAACCTTCTCGGATCGTTTTCACTGACGCCGGCAGATTTTTGGCAGTTTTTGCATAAATTAAAAAAAAAATACCAACCGAATTTTTCAAAAATCACATAGTCAAATGCAGAATATTTTTTTATATATGCTCAGAAATTTTCAAATTGATATCTCAATTAGTTTACTTAAAATTCGCTAATTAGTAAAATAATTTCGAATTCGTTCATTTCCGCTTGCAAATTCAATGCGCTGGTTTGTTTCTTTCGCCATTTTGATTTAAAAGATGTCATTTTAGAAGCGATGGTTAATGAGAATCTAATTAATATCTATGCTAATTATCAAAATATTAAAATTCCGAGTGTCAGGTGCACCAAGAGAGGGTTTGGACTACCTAAATCTAAATTTACAGTCTTTTAGGTGCGCTAAATTTTCCTAGCCCTCGCCAACAGACACACATACACAGGGCGAAACTTTGTTTTATTAGTATAAATACATATATTAAACTTGCGGAAAATTTTCCAAATATTAAAAATTTCTCAATATTTCTTAAATTATTATTATTATTATTATTATTATTATTATTTGCATATTGCTTTGCGTGTATAAATTTGTTCTATGTAGATCAGATACAAGGCTGCATAAAATATGTCGAGTACATTTTAGGTTATTGACGCAATATTGCCGAATGGAAGCTTTCAACTATGCTGTACCTTTCCTAAAACTGAACTAAATGTTAGCATGCTATGCTTTGACCAGGGCTGCATATATATATATATATATATCAATAGATGGCAGCACTAATGTTCCTGTTTGCTTTACAGTCCATATTACTCTAACATTATTTCTGGCATCATTGTAAAGCATTTTAAATTTCTGAAACTGGCAACATGTAATGATTTTTTTTGCATTTCATTCCCTAGTCATGGTTGAGTTTCATGCTGGTTCTTGAGGTGCACAGGTATCTTTTTTAATCTTTATGGATTTTATACTTACTGACTCTATTTAATGTTTTCTCTGTATATTATAAGTATGGCTTCTTTCCTTTTTAATATTGTATTTTATTTTTTATTTTATCACTGGTTTGCTTCATTGTTTATGAGATGTAGTCCCAAAATCATATTTTTTAGCAATGTATGGCTAATATGATGATGAAACATCTCATTTCATTTTATTTGTGGTATGTAGGCATTTGGGACTTCATAATTCTGTCTAAATTCCACAAATTTCATTTCATTTAATTCATTTCATTCCATTTATTCAATTTTTATTTAATTTCTTATTCTTTTAATATGTTTTTGTTTCCATATTCAGTCTGTTGGGGAATCTTTCATTGTCAACTAATTATTACATACTTAATTATTATTTCATTGTTTAAGTTGGTGTTATGATAATGTTTCATTTATGGTTATATATATATATATATATATATATATATATATATATATATATATATATTTCGATTATTACTTGTAATTATCGAAACTGGGTTTTCAAATATGGTATGCATTTAGTAAAATTTTGTTACCTTTCCATTTCATTGTGTGGAGGTTTGTAGTTGTTGAAAAGGATTTCATAATCTATGTTTAATACATGATTTTTCTTGAATATCTACATATATATTTGTCTTACGTGGCGCGGAAATAGGGCTGAATTTCTAGCTTATCGTTGGCAAAAAATGTAGTTTCCAGAGCTCAGACCAATGAACAGACAAGATTGTGTTAGCTCCGGCTCAGGGATGGCGGTCAGTGTCAGAGCAGTGAAAATCAAGCTAGCAAATATTAAAAATAAAATAACTGTACGTATTCCAAAGCGTCTGAGATGTTTCCTCATTTTAATTATGAGTAATATTGTTAATTTCAAATGAATTCTCAACTATTGTTTAAAATTTATTTCTGAATTTCACTCATATGAAAAATCGGAGATAGTAAAAAATATCAACTGTCTAGGTTGGTGCGGCCATCTGTTGCAGAAATCTATAATCAATTAGTATAGTAAAATGTCGAACGAAATAAAAACAATCATTGATGATAATCTATCTTTCTATTACGTAGTGATTTTTTTTTTTTTTTTTTAATGAATAAGCCGTGCTGTACAATATTATAGTATACGTCCAGAATCGCTCGTCATTCTAAATCGGCTCTCATCCGTAAAGAGTACTCGACCCCGCTACTGTTGTGTCCAATTCTTTTGTTCCTGACACCACAGAAACCTGCGTCTCCGATAAGCAGGCATTAGTGGTACACACTGTACTGGTCGTCGTGCATGCAGGCCACCTTTGTGCAGCCGCCTAGCCATAGTAAAACGTGATATTCGACGGCCAGTAGTCTGCTCCATCTACCTTGCGATTTCTCCAGTTGTCTGACAACTGTATCTTTTCGCTTTTAGGAGAATATAACGGTCTTCCACTGTTGTTGCGCGTGACCGACCACTGCTGAATGCACGGACAGATGTTCCCTTCGTTTGAAATGCACTACAGACTCGTGAAAAGATGCATGAGCGATATCAAATGCTTGTGCCGCACTCCGACCTTCTTCCAACTTCCCAATGATTCGACCTTCTGTAAGGTCATCCAGATGACATCTTCTGGATTGCCTCTTGGGCATATCACACAATAATAGCAAAAAAAAAATCACTGAAATCATATTATACAGTGCAATAGACTTTACCAAATTTCTGAACGGTCACCGTCTCTGTACTTTTATCCCTTTAGTATCTCCTCCTTTTACACCATATTCCATATATGGGCATGTCCTGCTGCATTTGTTTCATGTCTATCCCCTGATTGGTCTTTCATTTAGTACTGTTGCCTTTTTTGGCTTTTATGCTAATTTATCAGCTTCGCCCTTAATTTTTGCACACCAGTGTATATATATATACTAGCTAACCCGTCCGGCGTCGCCCGGAATCGAGATAATTACAATCTCAGAGAAAGGCGATAATCCCGTCCCTCCCCATACCCGCAAATATAATGAATAATTTGTTCAAGAGAACCACCGTCACCTACATTAACGCGATCATTAAAAAAAGGACTACATTTTTCTGATAATTAGAACATAACGAATACGCTACGCTAAAATAGCCAGCAGATGCCACCCCTTCCCAACCTCAATTTCAAATCTATATCTTATTTAGTTACCTAAATTTTTGTTCATTAGTAAAAATTGGCAATTATTTCCTTTCATTTTCACAAACTAAATGGAGGGATCGGTTAGAGAAACAGATCTCTTTATATTTCAGTTTTTATTGAAAGCAGATCCCTGCCTGAAACTTTCTCGGATCGTTTTCACTGGCGCCGGCAGATTTTTGACAGTTTTTGCATAAATTAAAAAAAATACCAACCGAATTTTTCAAAAAACACATAGTCAGATACAGAATATTTTTTTACATTTGCTCAGAAATTTTCAAATTGATATCTCAATTAGTTACTTAAAATTCGCTAATTAGTAAAATAATTTCGAATTCGTTCATTTCCACTTGCACATCCAATGCGCTGGTTCGTTTCTTTCGCCATTTTGATTTAAAAGATGTCATTTTAGAAGTGATGGTTAATGAGAATCTAATTAATATATTAATATCTAGGCTAATTATCAAAATATTAAAATTCTGAGTGTCAGGTGCACCAAGAGAGGGTTTGGACTACCTAAATCTAAATTTACAGACTTCTAGGTGTGCGAAATTTTCCTAGCCATCGCGAACAGACACTCTCACACACACACACAGACAGACACACACACATCGAAACTTTATTTTATTAGTATAGATATATATATTAAACTTGCGGAACATTTTCTCAATAGCTGTTGTAATTTGTTAATTTTTTTTTTTTTTTGCGTGTATAAATTCTATGTAGATCAGATACAAGGCTGCATAAAATATGTCGAGTACATTTTAGGTTATTGACCCAAAATTGCCGAATGGAAACTTTCAACTATATGCTGTACGTTTCCTAAAACTGAACTAAATGTTAGCATGCTATGCTTTGATCAGGGCTGCATATATATATATATATATATATATATATATATATATATATATATATATATATATATATACACATATATATATATATATATATATATATATATATATATATATATCGATTATTACTTGTAAATATCGAAACTGGGTTTTCAAATATGGTATGCATTTAGTAAAATTTTGTTACCTTTCCATTTCATTGTGTGGAGGTTTGTGGTTGTTGAAAAGGATTTCAAAATCTATGTTTAATACATGATTTTTCTTGAATATATTTTTTAATGCTAATTCAACAAATTAAAAAAAGAAATAGTTTTTTTAACGATAGGGAAAATGGTTGTTGTTTTCGGTCGAGAATGGACCAAATGATGTTCGCATTTTACTATTTTAACAATTTTTAACGAAATTCTGTAATTTTAGAAGAATTTTTTATGCGTTTTTAAAATAATTCTGTAAGTTAAGAAGATTGTTTCTTTGAATAGGAGATAGAAATGCATAAAATCGTTACAAAAATGTTAAAGTTACAAAAAGGATAGATGCAAATTATGAGATATGAAAAATAAACTAGAAATTTGGTACTTTCGTGTTATAGCGGACCCCAATTATGAAATATTTTTGCTTCTGTTTTCATGAATATATTGTAAATTTGGTACTTTCGTGTTATACCTGTCCCCAAGGATGAATCGCCACGCGACCAAGCTTTATCGTCAAATTATAAAGCATGTATGACATTATAATAATATATGATATATATAACATTTCTTGACGTAAGTGGCCAAGTTATAGTCATATATGATGCATATATGATGTATATATATATGACATGTGTATACGATGTATATACGACATATAAGAAGTAATATGTGTATAATGACGTATATGGCACATATAGGAGTGTTTGGAATATATTTATGCGTATATAGGATGCATATATAAGCTTCGCGATGATCTTGGCGAAATCACAACTGCAACCTTGGCTTAATCATAACTGTGGGGGCCGCAATAGCACAAAAATACGTTTAAAAAAAAAAAAAAAAAAAAAAAAAAAAAAAAAAAAAAGCTTTTGGAACATTTTCTCAATGGTTATTGTAATTTGTTAAATTATTGTTTTTAGGCTCTTCAAGTGGCAGTGAAAATGAAGATGAAAAAGAAAAACAGAAAAGTAATCGGTCAAATAAACGAAAATCAGGTCAGTTTGAAATTAAATTAAATTAATTTTGAATAATACTTATTTTTATTAAGAAAATAATAATGTCTGTACACTTAAAAAAAATTTAACTATATAATTCTTTTTGTCTTCAGATGACAAATGTAACACATGCAGCAAGAGAAAAAAAATTTCAGATGAAGGAAACGCAAAGGAAAGTTCCTTATCACCTTCAGGTAAATAGATATATTTTGAAATATATAATAATAATAACTGTTATTAAAATTTCATGCCTGTACATTTTAAACTAGTCGGATGTGTCAATCCCAAAACTTTCTTCTATCTCACACAGGTTCCGCATACACTAAAAAGAATCAGCACCAATTTATATCAAGGTCTAACTGAAACTCAAGTTTTAATAAATTCCGTGCATTATTTCTTGAGATAGGACTATCGCTAAAATCGTGTAAATCCTTCAAAATGCTGCATAGCAGCGCCATCTGCTGGACGATTTTTACCAAAAACTAAAGAGCACGAATTTATATCAGAGACTAACTGGATATAAAGTTTTATTAAGTTGGGAGCATTAGTTCTTGAGATAGAGCCATGAACCTCTATACAGGACTTCTAACGCCGTGTGATAACATCGTGCCGAGACTTCGGCACGAAATGGCAGCTGCACAGCTACGCGCACCGTTCTGCGCAGCTGGCCAGAAACCGTGCTGCACTAGCGCCACCATGAACCATGGCTGTCACTGTCAGTGTCAAACGGTGAAGCAGACGAATTTAGTGACGTAGGCAGAAACCATCTTCACATGCGCCACCTATTTGAGTCTTTTTTCGAGGAACGATTTCCTTCTTGGAAAGGCTATTTCGTTAGAAGTCCAGGTATATAGGTTCATGGATAGAGCTATTGCGGAAATCGCGAAAAAGGCTGCATAGCCGCGCCACCTGCTGGGCGATTTTTACCAAAAACTAATCAGCACCCATTTATGTCAGGGACTAACTGAATATAAATTTATATTAAATTCCGAACATTAGTTCTTGAGATAGAGCGCCGACCAAATTTTTGTCACATACAGACAAACAGAATCACAGGCAGACATTTTCTAAAAACACACAAATCGTGTTCAGGACCTTCTAAAACGTATAAATCCGTCGAAAACCGGAAGTCGAAAATTTTCATGAATCCAAGAAAGTAAAATTGAACTATATAATTCTCTTTCCCTTTTTCAGAAAATAGAGGAGAAAACTCACACGAGACTAGAAAGATAAAAAGCAAAGGAAAAAAAGGAAAGAGTTCTCCATCAAGTATGTATTTATATTTGAAATATTACTAATAATAATTATTATTACTAAAATTTAATGTCTGTACATTTTACAAAAAAAAAAAAAAAAAAAAAAAAATGTAATTTAACAAATTACAACAACCATTGGGAAAATATTCCGAAAACTTAAAAAAAATTAATTAATAAAAAATATTAAATATTCAAAAATATTCATCGGAACCATCTACAAATAAAAGCATTTCCCATTACTACAGTTGAAGAGATCCTGGCATTGTCTGTCCTCGCAAAACTATACGTTTGAACGATCGCCGCAGTTATTGAAACGCATTTTCCATTACTATACCTTATCCTTAATATATACCTTATGAATTTGTGGGATCCTTCCAACAATAACTTTAACTCTTGCTTAGATTGATGTCTGAGCTAAAGGTATTTTGAGGAAATTAAAGTTGAAGACCACGTTTTTTGGTTTATAAGACGATTTCTCATTCGACGTCAATTTTTGAATTCGTCTTTTTTTTCATATGTGATAGTTTGCATTATCATTTTTGTAACTTTAACATTTTTGTGACGATTTTATGGATTTCTATTGCCTAAGAAAATTTCTACTAAAATTACAGAATTTCGTTAAAAACGCTTAAAAAAATAAAGTGACGACGCCAAGAGGTCCATTCTCGACCGAAAACAATAACCACTTTTCCAATGGTTAAAAAATTCTTATCTCTCTAAATTTCTTTCCGAATCTACACTATTAAAATCCGTGCGCGTATCTATATATCCTCAAAAACTTGGAAACCACAGGACTACGAAATTTGGCACACGGGTTGCTGATAGGGGGCCCATGAACGATTGAGCCAAAAAATTCGAAAATTTTAAATAGATTTTTTAAAATTTTATGTTTTTGACGAATTAATTATTAAAATCCACAAAGATTTCTTATCAAAAATACGCTTTTATCCCCTTGGGTTGGTTGGTTGTATAGAGTCTTCACAGAAATAATTAAATAAACCAGAGTAGATAGATAAGGACGTCTAACAAAATAGTGCCAATATGGATTGCAGTTACCGACGTACAGCCATGCTAATGTAGCGCCACTTGTACACGACAAATTACACATTCTTATCTGTTTGAAACGTTTTCCAGGCACTTTTTTTTTCATGATAATTAACTTTGTTTAAGGGTTTTTTTTTACATGACATATATTATTATGATAGAGATTATTAATACAGAAAACTTTATTTTTCAGAATATTTGTTATATTTGCGGGGATGGAGAGGGGTAAGGGTCTAATTACATTTAACAATTTTAACAGTTATAGCTTCACCCCGTTTAATTGCTGTTTTATATAGAGAATACCGCTATTTTAAATCTCAGCTAATAATGTTCCGAACTTCTCCAAACCAGTTTCATTTTTACTAAATTATCGTAAAAATCAGCATTCATACCTTCAAGGTGTATTTCTAGAAAGCATGCCAGTATTTCCGAATAATAGTCTAAGCCAAATTTCAAATTAAGTTCCTAGCTTAATTAATCAATCTTTAAAGATGTATAGTGATCCTCCTAATTAGTTATTGACTGAAGGGTTTTAAAAACAGGAAGGACACTTGAACATTGTATGCTGCATAGCAGCGCCACCTGCTGGACGATTTTTACCAAAAACTAATCAGCACCAATTTATATCAGAGACTAACTGAATATAAAGTTTTATTAAATTCCGAGCATTAGTTCTTGAGATAGAGCTATTGCGGAAATCGCGAAAAAGGCTGCATAGCAGCGCCACATGCTGGGCGATTTTTACCAAAAACTAATCAGCACCCATTTATGTCAGGGACTAACTGAATATAAAGTTTTATTAAATTCCGAGCATTAGTTCTTGAGATAGAGCGCCCACCAAATTTTTGTCACATACAGACAGACAGAATCACAGACAGACATTTTCTAAAAACCCTCAAATCGTGTTCAGGACATTCTAAAACGTATAAATCCGTCGAAAACCGGAAGTCGAAAATTTTCATGAATCCAATACTTTCTTCTTGTAAAGATAGAAGAAATTAAAAATGAACTATATAATTCTCTTTCCCATTTTCAGAAAATAGAGGAGAAAACTTTGAGCACAAATGCAGAGAAGACAGAAACGTTCATCGTACAAGCCCCTGGCAAGAATAATTCAGTCTCTAATAGAGGATATGGTCACCCCTGACTGCGATGCAGGATTTGCATCGTCTGTCCATGCTGAGGACAAGGTTGTCTAGTAGCTCTTGAAGAATAGAGCCTCATTCCTCTTGTTATGCAAATTTCTGCTCGAGAATCGTGCTAATTTATCAGCTTCGCCCTTAATTTTTGCACACCAGTGTATATATATATTACTAGCTAACCCGCCCGGCGTCGCCCGGACTCAAGATAATTACAATCTCAGAGAAAGGAGATAACCCCCTCCCTCCCCATACCCGCAAATATAATGAATAATTTGTTCAAGAGAACCACCGTCAGCTACATTAACGCGATAATTAAAAAAAGTATTACATTTTTCTGATAATTAAAACATAACGAATACGCTACGCTAAAATAGACGGCCGATGACACACCTTCCCAACCTCAATTTCAAATCTATATCTTAATTAGTTACCTAAATTTTTGTTCATTAGTAAAAATTGGCAATTATTTTCTTTCATTTTCACAAACTAAATAGAGGGATCGGCTAGAGAGAAACAGATCTCTTTATAGTTCAGTTTTTAATGAAAGCAGATCCCTGTCTGAAACTTTCTCGGATCGTTGTCACTGGCACCGGCAGATTTTTGGCAGTTTTTGCATAAATTAAAAAAAAATAACCAACGGAGTTTTTCAAAAATCACATAGTCAGATGCAGAATATTTTTTTATATATGCTCAGAAATTTTCAAATTGATATCTCAATTAGTTTACTTAAAATTCGCTAATTAGTAAAATAATTTCGAATTCGTTCATTTCCGCTTGCAAATCCAATGCCCTGGTTCGTTTCTTTCGCCATTTTGATTTAAAAGATGTCATTTTAGAAGGGCTGCATATATATATATATATATATATATATATATATATATATATATATATATATATATATATATATATATATGCATTTAGTAAAATTTTGTTACCTTTCCATTTCATTGTGTGGAGGTTTGTGGTTGTTGAAAAGAATTTCATAATCTATGTTTAATACATGATTTTTCTTCAATATCTATATATATATTTGTCTTACGTGGCGCGGAAATAGGGCTGAATTTCTAGCTTATCGTTGGCAAAAAATGTAGTTTCCAGAGCTCAGACCAATGAAAAGACAAGATTGTGTTAGCTCCGGCTCAGGGATGGCGGTCAGTGTCAGAGCAGTGAAAATCAAGCTAGCAAATATTAAAAATAAAATAACTGTACGTATTCCAAAGCGTCTGAGATGTTTCCTCATTTTAATTATGAGTAATATTGTTAATTTCAAATGAATTCTCAACTATTGTTTAAAATTTATTTCTGAATTTCACTCATATGAAAAATCGGAGATAGTAAAAAATATCAACTGTCTAGGTTGGTGCGGCCATCTGTTGCAGAAATCTATAATCAATTAGAATAGTAAAATGTCGAACGAAATATAAACAATCATTGATGATAAAATATCTTCCTATTACGTAGTGATTTTTTTTTTTTTTTTTTTTTTTTATTTTTTTTTAATGAATAAGCCGTGCTGTACAATTTTATAGGTGCAATAAGTTTTAAACAAATTATGTTTCGAAGATCCTTTATTCGTAATATTTAAATGATTTATATGCCCATTAGTAAGCTCCAATTAAATGCATTTTTAGTTGTGTTTTCAACGGAGTTTTCAATTAATTATTTACATTTAAAAAAATTGTCAGTTTCATATGTATAAATGATTTATGGTAGTACTTATTCCGGCTAGAATTATTCCAAAAATAAAAAGAGCCGAGCGAGCTAGGACCGCGTAGCGGTCTCAATGTGAATTGCTGGGGTTGGCGAGCGTTAGCGAGTAGGGGGCTGTGCCCCCTAGTATTTTTTAATGCTAATTTAACAAATTAAAAAAAATAGTTTTTTTAACCATTGAGAAAATGGTTGTTGTTTTCGGTCGAGAATGGACCAAATGATGTTCGCATTTTACTATTTTAACCATTTTTTACGAAATTCTGTAATTTTAGAAGAATTTTTTATGCGTTTTTAACAAAATTCTGTAAGTTTAGAAGAATGTTTCTTTGAATAGGAGATAGAAATTCATAAAATCGTTACAAAAATGTTAAAGTTACAAAAGGGATCGATTCAAATTATGAGATATGAAAAATAAAGTAGAAATCTGGTACTTTCGTGTTATAATTCCCCCAAGGATGAAATATTTTTGCTTCTGTTTTCATGAATATATTGTAAATTTGGTACTTTCGTGTTATAGCTGTCCCCATTGATGAATCGCCCACGCGACCAAGCTTTATCGTCAAATTATAAAGCATGTATGACATTATAATAATATATCATACATATAACATTTCTTGACGTATTATGTGGCCAAGTTATAGTCATATATGATGCATATATCATGTATATATATGACATGTGTATATGATGTATAACGACATATAATACTTAAATAATATGTGTATAATGACGTATATGGCACATATAGGAGTGTTTAGAATATATTTATGCGTATATAGGATGCATATATAAGCTTTGCGATGATCTTGGCGAAATCATAACTGCAACCTTGGCATAATCATAACTGTGGGGGCCGCTATAGCACAAAAATACGTTTTTTTTTTTTTTAAAAAAAAAAAAGCTTTTTGAACATTTTCTCAATGGTTATTGTAATTTGTTAAATTATTTTTTTAGGCTCTTCAAGTGGCAGAGAAAATGAAGATGAAAAAGAAAGTTCCTTATCACCTTCAGGTAAACAGACATATTTTAAAATATATAATGATAATAACTGTTATTAAAATTTCATGCCTGTACATTTTAAACTAGTCGGATGTGTCAATCCCAAAACTTTCTTGTGTCTCACACAGGTTTCGCATACACTAAAAAGTATCAGCACCAATTTATATCAAGGTCTAACTGAAACTCAAGTTTTATTAAATTCCGTGCATTATTTCTTGAGATAGGACTATCGCTAAAATCGTGTAAATCCTTCAAAATGCTGCATAGCAGCGCCACCTGCTGGACGATTTTTACCAAAAACTAATGAGCACCAATTTATATCAGAGACTAACTGAATATAATGTTTTATTAAATTCCGAGCATTAGTTCTTGAGATAGAGCTATTGCGGAAATCGCGAAAAAGGCTGCATAGCAGCGTCACCTGCTGGGCGATTTTTCCAAAAACTAATCAGCACACATTTATGTCAGGGACTAACTGAATATAAAGTTTTATTAAATTCCGAGCATTAGTTCTTGAGATACAGCGCCCATCAAATTTTTTTCACGTACAGGCATACAGAATCACAGACAGACATTTTCTAAAAACACTCAAATCGTGTTCAGGACCTTCTAAAACGTATAAATCCGTCGAAAACCGGAAGTCGAAAATTTTCATGAATCCAATACTTTCTTCTTGTAAAGATAGGAGAAATTAAAAATGAACTATATAATTCTCTTTCCCATTTTCAGAAAATAGAGGAGAAAACTTTGAGCACAAATGCAGAGAAGACAGAAACGTTCATCTTACAAGCCCCTGGCAAGAATAATTCAGTCTCTAATAGAGGATATGGTCACCCCTGACTGCGATGCAGGATTTGCATCGTCTGTCCATGCTGAGGACAAGGTTGTCTAGTAGCTCTTGAAGAATAGAGCCTCATTCCTCTTGTTATGCAAATTTCTGCTCGAGAATCGTGCTAATTTATCAGCTTCGCCCTTAATTTTTGCACACCAGTGTATATATATATTACTAGCCAACCCGCCCGGCGTCGCCCGGACTCAAGATAATTACAATCTCAGAGAAAGGAGATAACCCCCTCCCTCCCCATACCCGCAAATATAATGAATAATTTGTTCAAGAGAACCACCGTCAGCTACATTAACGCGATAATTAAAAAAAGTATTACATTTTTCTGATAATTAAAACATAACGAATACGCTACGCTAAAATAGACGGCCGATGACACACCTTCCCAACCTCAATTTCAAATCTATATCTTAATTAGTTACCTAAATTTTTGTTCATTAGTAAAAATTGGCAATTATTTTCTTTCATTTTCACAAACTAAATAGAGGGATCGGCTAGAGAGAAACAGATCTCTTTATAGTTCAGTTTTTAATGAAAGCAGATCCCTGTCTGAAACTTTCTCGGATCGTTGTCACTGGCACCGGCAGATTTTTGGCAGTTTTTGCATAAATTAAAAAAAAATACCAAACGAATTTTTCAAAAATCACATAGTCAGATGCAGAATATTTTTTTATATATGCTCAGAAATTTTCAAATTGATATCTCAATTAGTTTACTTAAAATTCGCTAATTAGTAAAATAATTTCGAATTCGTTCATTTCCGCTTGCAAATCCAATGCCCTGGTTCGTTTCTTTCGCCATTTTGATTTAAAAGATGTCATTTTAGAAGGGCTGCATATATATATATATATATATATTGCGATTATATATATATATATATATATATATATATATATATATATATATATATATATATATATATATGCATTTAGTAAAATTTTGTTACCTTTCCATTTCATTGTGTGGAGGTTTGTGGTTGTTGAAAAGAATTTCATAATCTATGTTTAATACATGATTTTTCTTCAATATCTATATATATATTTGTCTTACGTGGCGCGGAAATAGGGCTGAATTTCTAGCTTATCGTTGGCAAAAAATGTAGTTTCCAGAGATCAGACCAATGAACAGACAAGATTGTGTTAGCTCCGGCTCAGGGATGGCGGTCAGTGTCAGAGCAGTGAAAATCAAGCTAGCAAATATTAAAAATAAAATAACTGTACGTATTCCAAAGCGTCTGAGATGTTTCCTCATTTTAATTATGAGTAATATTGTTAATTTCAAATGAATTCTCAACTATTGTTTAAAATTTATTTCGGAATTTCACTCATATGAAAAATCGGAAATAGTAAAAAATATCAACTGTCTAGGTTGGTGCGGCCATCTGTTGCAGAAATCTATAATCAATTAGAATAGTAAAATGTCGAACGAAATATAAACAATCATGGTGCTAAAATATCTTCCTATTACGTAGTGATTTTTTTTTTTTTTTTTTTTTTTTTTTTTTTTTTTTTTAATGAATAAGCCGTGCTGTACAATTTTATAGGTGCAATAAGTTTTAAACAAATTATGTTTCGAAGATCCTTTATTCGTAATATTTAAATGATTTATATGCCCATTAGTAAGCTCCAATTAAATGCATTTTTAGTTGTGTTTTCAACGGAGTTTTCAATTAATTATTTACATTTAAAAAAATTGTCAGTTTCATATGTATAAATGATTTATGGTAGTACTTATTCCGGCTAGAATTATTCCAAAAATAAAAAGAGCCGAGCGAGCTAGGACCGCGTAGCGGTCTCAATGTGAATTGCTGGGGTTGGCGAGCGTTAGCGAGTAGGGGGCTGTGCCCCCTAGTATTTTTTAATGCTAATTTAACAAATTAAAAAAAATAGTTTTTTTAACCATTGAGAAAATGGTTGTTGTTTTCGGTCGAGAATGGACCAAATGATGTTCGCATTTTACTATTTTAACCATTTTTTACGAAATTCTGTAATTTTAGAAGAATTTTTTATGCGTTTTTAACAAAATTCTGTAAGTTTAGAAGAATGTTTCTTTGAATAGGAGATAGAAATGCATAAAATCGTTACAAAAATGTTAAAGTTACAAAAGGGATCGATTCAAATTATGAGATATGAAAAATAAAGTAGAAATCTGGTACTTTCGTGTTATAATTCCCCCAAGGATGAAATATTTTTGCTTCTGTTTTCATGAATATATTGTAAATTTGGTACTTTCGTGTTATAGCTGTCCCCATGGATGAATCGCCCACGCGACCAAGCTTTATCGTCAAATTATAAAGCATGTATGACATTATAATAATATATCATACATATAACATTTCTTGACGTATTATGTGGCCAAGTTATAGTCATATATGATGCATATATCATGTATATATATGACATGTGTATATGATGTATAACGACATATAATACTTAAATAATATGTGTATAATGACGTATATGGCACATATAGGAGTGTTTAGAATATATTTATGCGTATATAGGATGCATATATAAGCTTTGCGATGATCTTGGCGAAATTATAACTGCAACCTTGGCATAATCATAACTGTGGGGGCCGCTATAGCACAAAAATACGTTTTTTTTTTTTTTTTTAAAAAAAAGCTTTTTGAACATTTTCTCAATGGTTATTGTAATTTTTTAAATTATTTTTTTAGGCTCTTCAAGTGGCAGCGAAAATGAAGATGAAAAAGAAAGTTCCTTATCACCTTCAGGTAAACAGACATATTTTAAAATATATAATGATAATAACTGTTATTAAAATTTCATGCCTGTACATTTTAAACTAGTCGGATGTGTCAATCCCAAAACTTTCTTCTGTCTCACACAGGTTTCGCATACACTAAAAAGTATCAGCACCAATTTATATCAAGGTCTAACTGAAACTCAAGTTTTATTAAATTCCGTGCATTATTTCTTGAGATAGGACTATCGCTAAAATCGTGTAAATCCTTCAAAATGCTGCATAGCAGCGCCACCTGCTGGACGATTTTTACCAAAAACTAATGAGCACCAATTTATATCAGAGACTAACTGAATATAATGTTTTATTAAATTCCGAGCATTAGTTCTTGAGATAGAGCTATTGCGGAAATCGCGAAAAAGGCTGCATAGCAGCGTCACCTGCTGGGCGATTTTTCCAAAAACTAATCAGCACACATTTATGTCAGGGACTAACTGAATATAAAGTTTTATTAAATTCCGAGCATTAGTTCTTGAGATACAGCGCCCATCAAATTTTTTTCACGTACAGGCATACAGAATCACAGACAGACATTTTCTAAAAACACTCAAATCGTGTTCAGGACCTTCTAAAACGTATAAATCCGTCGAAAACCGGAAGTCGAAAATTTTCATGAATCCAATACTTTCTTCTTGTAAAGATAGGAGAAATTAAAAATGAACTATATAATTCTCTTTCCCATTTTCAGAAAATAGAGGAGAAAACTTTGAGCACAAATGCAGAGAAGACAGAAACGTTCATCTTACAAGCCCCTGGCAAGAATAATTCAGTCTCTAATAGAGGATATGGTCACCCCTGACTGCGATGCAGGATTTGCATCGTCTGTCCATGCTGAGGACAAGGTTGTCTAGTAGCTCTTGAAGAATAGAGCCTCATTCCTCTTGTTATGCAAATTTCTGCTCGAGAATCGTGCTAATTTATCAGCTTCGCCCTTAATTTTTGCCACCAGTGTATATATATATTACTAGCTAACCCGCCCGGCGTCGCCCGGACTCAAGATAATTACAATCTCAGAGAAAGGAGATAACCCCCTCCCTCCCCATACCCGCAAATATAATGAATAATTTGTTCAAGAGAACCACCGTCAGCTACATTAACGCGATCATTAAAAAAAGTATTACATTTTTCTGATAATTAAAACATAACGAATACGCTACGCTAAAATAGACGGCCGATGACACACCTTCCCAACCTCAATTTCAAATCTATATCTTAATTAGTTACCTAAATTTTCGTTCATTAGTAAAAATTGGCAATTATTTCCTTTCATTTTCACAAACTAAATGGAGGGATCGGTTAGAGAAACAGATCTCTTTATATTTCAGTTTTTAATGAAAGCAGATCCCTGTCTGAAACTTTCTCGGATCGTTTTCACTGGCACCGGCAGATTTTTGGCAGTTTTTGCATAAATAAAACAAAATACCAACCGAATTTTTCAAAACTCACATAGTCAGATGCAGAATATTTTTTTCATATGCTCAGAAATTTTCAAATTGATATCTCAATTAGTTTACTGAAAATTCGCTAATTAGTAAAATAATTTCGAATTCGTTCATTTCCGCTTGCAAATCCAGTGCGCTGGTTCATTTCTTTCGCCATTTTGATTTAAAAGATGTCAGTTTAGAAGCGATGGTTAGTGAGAATCTAATTAATATCTAGGCTAATTATCAAAATATTAAAATTCTGAGTGTCAGATGTACCAAGAGAGGGTGTGGACTACCTAAATCTAAATTTACAGACTTCTATGTGCGCTAAATTTTCCTAAGCCCTCGCCAACAGACACACACGCACACAGACAGACACACACACACACAGCGAAACTTTATTTTAATAGTATAAATATATATATTAATCTTGCGGAACATTTTCTCAATAGCTGTTGTAATTTGTTAATTTTTTTTTTCATATTGATTTGCGTGTATAAATGTGTTCTATGTAGATCAGATACAAGGCTGCATAAAATATGTAGAGTACATTTTAGGTTATTGACCCAAAATTGCCGAATGGAAACTTTCAACTATGCTGTACCTTTCCTAAAACTGAACTAAATGTTAGCATGCTATGCTTTGACCAGGGCTGCATATATATATATATATCAATAGATGGCAGCACTAATGTTCCTGTTTGCTTTACAGTCCATATTCTTCTAACATTATTTCTGGCATCATTGTAAAGCATTTTAAATTTCTGAAACTGGCAACATGTAATGATTTTTTTTGCATTTCATTCCCTAGTCATGGTTGAGTTTCATGCTGGTTCTTGAGGTGCACAGGTATCTTTTTTAATCTTTATAGATTTTATACTTACTGACTCTATTTAATGTTTTCTCTGTATATTATAAGTATGGCTTCTTTCCTTTTTAATATTGTATTTTATTTTTTATTTTATCACTGGTTTGCTTCATTGTTTATGAGATGTAGTCCCAAAATCATATTTTTTAGCAATGTATGGCTAATATGATGATGAAACATCTCATTTCATTTTATTTGTGGTATTTAGGCATTTGGGACTTCATAATTCTGTCTAAATTCCACAAATTTCATTTCATTTAATTCATTTCATTCCATTTATTCAATTTTTATTTAATTTCTTATTCTTTTAATATGTTTTTGTTTCCATATTCAGTCTGTTGGGGAATCTTTCATTGTCAACTAATTATTACATACTTAATTATTATTTCATTGTTTAAGTTGGTGTTATGATAATGTTTCATTTATGGTTATATATATATATATATATATATATATATATATATATATATATTTCGATTATTACTTGTAATTATCGAAACTGGGTTTTCAAATATGGTATGCATTTAGTAAAATTTTGTTACCTTTCCATTTCATTGTGTGGAGGTTTGTGGTTGTTGAAAAGGATTTCATAATCTACGTTTAATACGTGATTTTTCTTGAATATCTACATATATATTTGTCTTACGTGGCGCGGAAATAGGGCTGAATTTCTAGCTTATCGTTGGCAAAAAATGTAGTTTCCAGAGCTCAGACCAATGAACAGACAAGATTGTGTTAGCTCCGGCTCAGGGATGGCGGTCAGTGTCAGAGCAGTGAAAATCAAGCTAGCAAATATTAAAAATAAAATAACTGTACGTATTCCAAAGCATCTGAGATGTTTCCTCATTTTAATTATGAGTAATATTGTTAATTTCAAATAAATTCTCAACTATTGTTTAAAATTTATTTCTGAATTTCACTCATATAAAAAATCGGAGATAGTAAAAAATATCAACTGTCTAGGTTGGTGCGGCCATCTGTTGCAGAAATCTATAATCAATTAGTATAGTAAAATGTCGAACGAAATAAAAACAATCATTGATGATAATCTATCTTTCTATTACGTAGTGATTTTTTTTTTTTTTTAATGAATAAGCCGTGCTGTACAATATTATAGTATACGTCCAGAATCGCTCGTCATTCTAAATCGGCTCTCATCCGTAAAGAGCACTCGACCCCGCTACTGTTGTGTCCAATTCTTTTGTTCCTGACACCACAGAAACCTGCGTCTCCGATAAGCAGGCATTAGTGGTACACACTGTACTGGTCGTCGTGCATGCAGGCCACCTTTGTGCAGCCGCCTAGCCATAGTAAAACGTGATATTCGACGGCCAGCAGTCTGCTCCATCTACCTTGCGATTTCTCCAGTTGTCTGACAACTGTATCTTTTCGCTTTTAGGAGAATATAACGGTCTTCCACTGTTGTTGCGCGTGACCGACCACTGCTGAATGCACGGACAGATGTTCCCTTCGTTTGAAATGCACTACAGACTCGTGAAAAGATGCATGAGCGATATCAAATGCTTGTGCCGCACTCCGACCTTCTTCCAACTTCCCAATGATTCGACCTTCTGTAAGGTCATCCAGATGACATCTTCTGGATTGCCTCTTGGGCATATCACACAATAATAGCAAAAAAAAAAAATCACTGAAATCATATTATACAGTGCAATAGACTTTACCAAATTTCTGAACGGTCACCGTCTCTGTACTTTTATCCCTTTAGTATCTCCTCCTTTTACACCATATTCCATATATGGGCATGTCCTGCTGCATTTGTTTCATGTCTATCCCCTGATTGGTCTTTCATTTAGTACTGTTGCCTTTTTTGGCTTTTATGCTAATTTATCAGCTTCGCCCTTAATTTTTGCACACCAGTGTATATATATATACTAGCTAACCCGTCCGGCGTCGCCCGGACTCGAGATAATTACAATCTCAGAGAAAGGCGATAATCCCGTCCCTCCCCATACCCGCAAATATAATGAATAATTTGTTCAAGAGAACCACCGTCACCTACATTAACGCGATCATTATAAAAAGGACTACATTTTTCTGATAATTAGAACATAACGAATACGCTACGCTAAAATAGCCAGCAGATGACACCCCTTCCCAACCTCAATTTCAAATCTATATCTTATTTAGTTACCTAAATTTTTGTTCATTAGTAAAAATTGGCAATTATTTCCTTTCATTTTCACAAACTAAATGGAGGGATCGGTTAGAGAAACAGATCTCTTTATATTTCAGTTTTTATTGAAAGCAGATCCCTGCCTGAAACTTTCTCGGATCGTTTTCACTGGCGCCGGCAGATTTTTGACAGTTTTTGCATAAATAAAAAAAATACCAACCGAATTTTTCAAAAATCACATAGTCAGATGCAGAATATTTTTTTACATTTGCTCAGAAATTTTCAAATTGATATCTCAATTAGTTACTTAAAATTCGCTAATTAGTAAAATAATTTCGAATTCGTTCATTTCCACTTGCACATCCAATGCGCTGGTTCGTTTCTTTCGCCATTTTGATTTAAAAGATGTCATTTTAGAAGTGATGGTTAATGAGAATCTAATTAATATATTAATATCTAGGCTAATTATCAAAATATTAAAATTCTGAGTGTCAGGTGCACCAAGAGAGGGTTTGGACTACCTAAATCTAAATTTACAGACTTCTAGGTGTGCGAAATTTTCCTAGCCATCGCGAACAGACACTCACACACACACACACACAGACAGACACACACACAGATCGAAACTTTATTTTATTAGTATAGATATATATATTAAACTTGCGGAACATTTTCTCAATAGCTGTTGTAATTTGTTAATTTTTTTTTTTTTTTTTTTTTGCGTGTATAAATTCTATGTAGATCAGATACAAGGCTGCATAAAATATGTCGAGTACATTTTAGGTTATTGACCCAAAATTGCCGAATGGAAACTTTCAACTATATGCTGTACGTTTCCTAAAACTGAACTAAATGTTAGCATGCTATGCTTTGATCAGGGCTGCATATATATATATATATATATATATATATATATATATATACACATATATATATATATATATCGATTATTACTTGTAAATATCGAAACTGGGTTTTCAAATATGGTATGCATTTAGTAAAATTTTGTTACCTTTCCATTTCATTGTGTGGAGGTTTGTGGTTGTTGAAAAGGATTTCAAACTCTATGTTTAATACATGATTTTTCTTGAATATATTTTTTAATGCTAATTCAACAAATTAAAAAAAGAAATAGATTTTTTAACGATAGGGAAAATGGTTGTTGTTTTCGGTCGAGAATGGACCAAATGATGTTCGCATTTTACTATTTTAACAAATTTTAACGAAATTCTGTAATTTTAGAAGAATTTTTTATGCGTTTTTAACAAAATTCTGTAAGTTAAGAAGATTGTTTCTTTGAATAGGAGATAGAAATGCATAAAATCGTTACAAAAATGTTAAAGTTACAAAAAGGATAGATGCAAATTATGAGATATGAAAAATAAACTAGAAATTTGGTACTTTCGTGTTATAGCGGACCCCAATTATGAAATATTTTTGCTTCTGTTTTCATGAATATATTGTAAATTTGGTACTTTCGTGTTATACCTGTCCCCAAGGATGAATCGCCACGCGACCAAGCTTTATCGTCAAATTATAAAGCATGTATGACATTATAATAATATATGATATATATAACATTTCTTGACGTAAGTGGCCAAGTTATAGTCATATATGATGCATATATTATGTATATATATATGACATGTGTATACGATGTATATACGACATATAAGACGTAAATAATATGTGTATAATGACGTATATGGCACATATAGGAGTGTTTGGAATATATTTATGCGTATATAGGATGCATATATAAGCTTTGCGATGATCTTGGCGAAATCACAACTGCAACCTTGGCTTAATCATAACTGTGGGGGCCGCAATAGCACAAAAATACGTTTAAAAAAAAAAAAAAAAAAAGAGCTTTTGGAACATTTTCTCAATGGTTATTGTAATTTGTTAAATTATTGTTTTTAGGCTCTTCAAGTGGCAGTGAAAATGAAGATGAAAAAGAAAAACAGAAAAGTAATCGGTCAAATAAACGAAAATCAGGTCAGTTTGAAATTAAATTAAATTAATTTTGAATAATACTTATTTTTATTAAGAAAATAATAATGTCTGTACATTAAAAAAAAAATTTAACTATATAATTCTTTTTGTCTTCAGATGACAAATGTAACACATGCAGCAAGAGAAAAAAAAATTCAGATGAAGGAAACGCAAAGGAAAGTTCCTTATCACCTTCAGGTAAATAGATATATTTTGAAATATATAATAATAATAACTGTTATTAAAATTTCATGCCTGTACATTTTAAACTAGTCGGATGTGTCAATCCCAAAACTTTCTTCTATCTCACACAGGTTTCGCATACACTAAAAAGAATCAGCACCAATTTATATCAAGGTCTAACTGAAACTCAAGTTTTAATAAATTCCGTGCATTATTTCTTGAGATAGGACTATCGCTAAAATCGTGTAAATCCTTCAAAATGCTGCATAGCAGCGCCATCTGCTGGACGATTTTTACCAAAAACTAAAGAGCACGAATTTATATCAGAGACTAACTGGATATAAAGGTTTATTAAATTCCGAGCATTAGTTCTTGAGTAAGAGCTATTGCGGAAATCGCGAAAAAGGCTGCATAGCCGCGCCACCTGCTGGGCGATTTTTACCAAAAACTAATCAGCACCCATTTATGTCAGGGACTAACTGAATATAAATTTATATTAAATTCCGAACATTAGTTCTTGAGATAGAGCGCCGACCAAATTTTTGTCACATACAGACAGACAGAATCACAGGCAGACATTTTCTAAAAACACACAAATCGTGTTCAGGACCTTCTAAAACGTATAAATCCGTCGAAAACCGGAAGTCGAAAATTTTCATGAATCCAAGAAAGTAAAATTGAACTATATAATTCTCTTTCCCTTTTTCAGAAAATAGAGGAGAAAACTCACACGAGACTAGAAAGATAAAAAGCAAAGGAAAAAAAGGAAAGAGTTCTCCATCAAGTATGTATTTATATTTGAAATATTACTAATAATAATTATTATTACTAAAATTTAATGTCTGTACATTTTACAAAAAAAAAAAAAAAAAAAAAAAAAAAATGTAATTTAACAAATTACAACAACCATTGGGAAAATATTCCGAAAACTTAAAAAAAATTAATTAATAAAAAATATTAAATATTCAAAAATATTCATCGGAACCATCTACAAATAAAAGCATTTCCCATTACTACAGTTGAAGAGATCCTGGCATTGTCTGTCCTCGCAAAACTATACGTTTGAACGATCGCCGCAGTTATTGAAACGCATTTTCCATTACTATACCTTATCCTTAATATATACCTTATGATTTTGTGGGATCCTTCCTACAATAACTTTAACTCTTGCTTAGATTGATGTCTGAGCTAAAGGTATTTTGAGGAAATTAAAGTTGAAGACCACGTTTTTTGGTTTATAAGACGATTTCTCATTCGACGTCAATTTTTGAATTCGTCTTTTTTTTTCATATATGATAGTTTGCATTATCCTTTTTGTAACTTTAACATTTTTGTGACGATTTTATGGATTTCTATTGCCTAAGAAAATTTCTACTAAAATTACAGAATTTCGTTAAAAACGCTTAAAAAAAGTAAAGTGACGACGCCAAGAGGTCCATTTTCGACCGAAAACAATAACCACATTTCCAATGGTTAAAAAATTCTTATCTCTCTAAATTTCTTTCCGAATCTACACTATTAAAATCCGTGCGCGTATCTATATATCCTCAAACACTTGGAAACCACAGGACTACGAAATTTGGCACACGGGTTGCTGATAGGGGGCCCATGAACGATTGAGCCAAAAAATTCGAAAATTTTAAATAGATTTTTTAAAATTTTATGTTTTTGACGAATTAATTATTAAAATCCACAAAGATTTCTTATCAAAAATACGCTTTTATCCCCTTGGGTTGGTTGGTTGTATAGAGTCGTCACAGAAATAATTAAATAAACCAGAGTAGATAGATAAGGACGTCTAACAAAATAGTGCCAATATGGATTGCAGTTACCGACGTACAGCCATGCTAATGTAGCGCCACTTGTACACGACAAATTACACATTCTTATCTGTTTGAAACATTTTCCAGGCACTTTTTTTTTCATGATAATTAACTTTGTTTAAGGGGTTTTTTTTTATATTATTATGATAGAGATTATTAATACAGAAAACTTTATTTTTCAGAATATTTGTTATATTTGCGGGGATGGAGAGGGGTAAGGGTCTAATTACATTTAACAATTTTAACAGTTATAGCTTCACCCCGTTTAATTGCTGTTTTATATAGAGAATACCGCTATTTTAAATCTCAGCTAATAATGTTCTGAACTTCTCCAAACCAGTTTCATTTTTACTGAATTATCGTAAAAATCAGCATTCATACCTTCAAGGTGTATTTCTAGAAAGCATGTCAGTATTTCCGAATAATAGTCTAAGCCAAATTTCAAATTAAGTTCCTAGCTTAATTAATCAATCTTTAAAGATGTATAGTGATCCTCCTAATTAGTTATTGACTGAAGGGTTTTAAAAACAGGAAGGACACTTGAACATTGTATGCTGCATAGCAGCGCCACCTGCTGGACGATTTTTACCAAAAACTAATCAGCACCAATTTATATCAGAGACTAACTGAATATAAAGTTTTATTAAATTCCGAGCATTAGTTCTTGAGATAGAGCTATTGCGGAAATCGCGAAAAAGGCTGCATAGCAGCGCCACATGCTGGGCGATTTTTACCAAAAACTAATCAGCACCCATTTATGTCAGGGACTAACTGAATATAAAGTTTTATTAAATTCCGAGCATTAGTTCTTGAGATAGAGCGCCCACCAAATTTTTGTCACATACAGACAGACAGAATCACAGACAGACATTTTCTAAAAACCCTCAAATCGTGTTCAGGACATTCTAAAACGTATAAATCCGTCGAAAACCGGAAGTCGAAAATTTTCATGAATCCAATACTTTCTTCTTGTAAAGATAGAAGAAAGTAAAAATGAACTATATAATTCTCTTTTCCTTTTTCAGAAAATAGAGGAGAAAACTCACACGAGACTAGAAAGAAAAAAAGCAAAGGAAATAAAGGAAAGAGCTCTCCATCAAGTAAGTATTTATATTTGAAATATTATACTAATAATAATTATTATTACTAAAATTTAATGTCTGTACATTTTACAAAAAAATAAATTATATATATATGTTATTAAATAAATTACAACAACTATTGGGAAAATATTCCGAAAACTTAAAAAAAAATTAATTAATTAAAAATATTAATTATTCAAAATTATTCATCGGAACCATCTACAAAAAAAACCATTTCCCATTACTACAGTTGAAGAGATCCTGGCATTCTCTGTCCTCGCAAAACTATACGTTTGAACGATCGCCGCAGTTATTGAAACGCATTTTCCATTACTATACCTTATCCTTAATATATACCTTATGATTTTGTGGGATCCTTCCTACAATAACTTTAACTCTTGCTTAGATTGGTGTCTGAGCTAAAGGTATTTTGAGGAAATTAAAGTTGAAGACCACGTTTTTTGGTTTATAAGACGATTTCTCATTCGACGTCAATTTTTGAATTCGTCTTTTTTTTCATATATGATAGTTTGCATTATCCTTTTTGTAACTTTAACATTTTTGTGACGATTTTATGGATTTCTATTGCCTAAGAAAATTTCTATTAAAATTACAGAATTTCGTTAAAAACGCTTTAAAAAATAAAGTGACGACGCCAAGAGGTCCATTCTCGACCGAAAACAATAACCACTTTTCCAATGGTTAAAAAATTCTTATCTCTCTAAATTTCTTTCCGAATCTACACTATTAAAATCCGTGCGCGTATCTACAGGGTGATTCTGAATTCATCATCAATATTTGGTGGGGAGGTAGGGAATAGGAAAAGAACACTATTTCACATAGGAAAGCATGGGCGCAGACGTCATGTAGTAGGGCAGTATGAATCCGGTTAAATGATGGAAAGAAAACATAACAAGAAAGTGGTAAGAGAAAAAATATTTATTTGTGCATCTTTTGTACAGACTTACAAGAGGTGCTCGAAATTCTGACCATTTGCTAGAGTACATGCCTCACAACGACGTTGCATGGACAACCGAACTTTCTGGAATATGCCTGGCGTTTCCCGGATGTTTGCGGCGGCAACCGATATGCGTGCTACAAGGTCCATAGCACTGGCAACAGGGGTCTCGTACACCATGTTTTTCATGGCACCCCATACAAAGAAGTCTATTGGAGATAAATCCGGTGACCGTGGTGGCCAACAAACCGGTCCACCACGACCAATCCATTGAGCTCCAAATTTTCTGGTCAGGTAACAACGCACATCATTTGCGAAATGTGCTGGAGCGCCGTCATGCTGGAACCACATTCGCCGGAGAATAACAGCAGGAACCTCGTTCATAAGACCCGGTAACACAGTCTGAAGAAATAGGAGGTAGTTTGCGCAATCTAAACGGGATGGTAGTAAATAAAGTCCCAGCAAACAGTCGCCGACGATCCCAGTCCACACATTGACGGCAAAGCGTTGTTGCGCAGCTCTAACTCTCGTACCGTGTGGATTCTGATTAGCCCACACATGCGAATTGTGTGTGTTGAAGACACCTTCACGAGTGAAGGACGCTTCATCTGTGAAAAGAACATACGTTGGGAAATTGGGATCAACGGCTGTTCTCTGCATGAACCACTGACAAAAAGTAACACGCTTGGGATAGTCCTCTGCTTCCAGTAACTGCACTCTTTGCAAATGAAAAGGATGTAAACGTTCCTCGTTTAGTATCCGCCACACTGTTGATTGTGAAACTCCAAACTGGCGAGCCATACCTCGTGTGCTAGAACTTGGCTGTTCTTCGATAGACTGTAGGACAGCTTCCTCGACTGAAACTGTCCGTGTTGATCGGCGGCTGCCTCGATCAACATTAATACCAGCAAATGATCCAGTTTCGCACAGTTGTCGATGAACACGTGAAAACATTTGATGCTGTGGCACGCGCCGGTTGAGGTAGCGCTCTGCATACATTTGCCTAGCTCTAAGACAGCTTTCTCCTGCGGCACCGTAAGTTAGATGCATATCTGCAAGTTCTTGAAACGTATACCGGTTCATGTTACTTCTGCGAAGTCACCTTGTCGAATGACGACTGGCTGCACACGGCAGACAGCTATGCGCGTTCATGGGAGATGCGGACACAAAGCGCCCTCTATACACCGTCATGCGTTCGTTTGTGCCTATGCTTTCCTATGTGAAATAGTGTTCTTTTCCTATTCCCTACCTGCCCACCAAATATTGATGATGAATTCAGAATCACCCTGTATATATCCTCAAAAACTTGGAAACCACAGGGCTACGAAATTTGGCACACGGGTTGCTGATAGGGGGCCCATGAACGATTGAGCCAAAAAATTCGAAAATTTTAAATAGATTATTTTAAATTTTATGTTTTTGACGAATTAATTATTAAAATCCACAAAGATTTCTTATCAAAAATACGCTTTTTTCCCCTTGGGTTGGTTGGTTGAATAGAGTCTTCACAGAAATAATTAAATAAACCAGAGTAGCTATGCATAGATAAGGACGTCTAACAAAATAGTGCCAATATGGATTGCAGTTACCGACGTACAGCCATGCTAATGTAGCGCCACTTGTACACGACAAATTACACATCCTTATCTGTTTGAAACATTTTCCAGGCACTTTTTTTTCATGATAATTAACTTTGTTTAAGGGGTTTTTTTTTACATGACATATATTATTATGATAGAGATTATTAATACAGAAAACTTTATTTTTCAGAATATTTGTTATATTTGCGGGGATGGAGAGGGGTAAGGGTCTAATTACATTTAACAATTTTAACAGTTATAGCTTCACCCCGTTTAATTGCTGTTTTATATAGAGAATACCGCTATTTTAAATCTCAGCTAATAATGTTCCGAACTTCTCCAAACCAGTTTCATTTTTACTAAATTATCGTAAAAATCAGCATTCATACCTTCAAGGTGTATTTCTAGAAAGCATGCCAGTATTTCCGAATAATAGTCTAAGCCAAATTTCAAATTAAGTTCCTAGCTTAATTAATCAATCTTTAAAGATGTATAGTGATCCTCCTAATTAGTTATTGACTGAAGGGTTTTAAAAACAGGAAGGACACTTGAACATTGTATGCTGCATAGCAGCGCCACCTGCTCGACGATTTTTACCAAAAACTAATCAGCACCAATTTATATCAGAGACTAACTGAATATAAAGTTTTATTAAATTCCGAGCATTAGTTCTTGAGATAGAGCTATTGCGGAAATCGCGAAAAAGGCTGCATAGCAGCGCCACATGCTGGGCGATTTTTACCAAAAACTAATCAGCACCCATTTATGTCAAGGACTAACTGAATATAAAGTTTTATTAAATTCCGAGCATTAGTTCTTGAGATAGAGCGCCCACCAAATTTTTGTCACAGACAGACATTTTCTAAAAACCCTCAAATCGTGTTCAGGACATTCTAAAACGTATAAATCCGTCGAAAACCGGAAATCGAAAATTTTCATGAATCCAATACTTTCTTCTTGTAAAGATAGAAGAAAGTAAAAATGAACTATATAATTCTCTTTTCCTTTTTCAGAAAATAGAGGAAAAAACTCACACGAGACTAGAAAGAAAAAAAGCAAAGGAAATAAAGGAAAGAGTTCTCCATCAAGTATGTATTTATATTTGAAATATTATACTAATAATAATTATTATTACTAAAATTTAATGTCTGTACATTTTACGAAAAAAAAAATGTAATTTAACAAATTACAACAAACATTGGGAAAATATTCCGAAAACTTAAAAAAAATAATTAATTAAAAATATTAATTATTCAAAAATATTCATCAGAACCATCTACAAATAAAAGCATTCCCCATTACTACAGTTGAAGAGATCCTGGCATTCTCTGTCCTCGCAAAACTATTCGTTTGAACCATCGCCGCAGTACGCATTTTCCATTACTATACCTTATACTTAATATATACCTTATGATTTTGTGGGGTCCTTCCCACAATAACTTATAACCTAACCCCCATAACCTAACTCTTGCTTAGATTGATGTCTGAGCTAAAGGTAATTTGGGGAAATTAAAGTTGAAGACCACGTTTTTTGGTTTATAAGACGATTTCTCATCCGACGTCAATTTTTGAATTCGTCTTTTTTTCATATATGATAGTTTGTATTATCCTTCTTGTAACTTTAACATTTTTGTAACGATTTTATGGATTTCTATTGCCTATTCAAAGAAAAATTCTTCTAAAATTACAGAATTTCGTTAAAAACGCTTAAAAAAATAAAGTGACGACGCCAAGAGGTCCCTTCTCGACCGCAAATAATAATAATAATAACAATAATAATAATAATAATTATAATAATTAATTGACGATACCAAAAGGTCCATTCTCGATCGAAAGTAACAACCACTTTTCCAATGTTTAAAAAATTCTTCTCTCTCTAAATTCCTTTCAGAATCTTACCCTATTAAAATCCGTGTGTATATCTATTTAACCTCAAAAACTTGGAAACCACAGGGCTACGAAATTTGGCACACGGGTTGCTGATAGGAGGCCCATGAGCGATGAAGCAAAAAATTCGAAAATTATAAATAGATTTTTTTTTATTTTATGTTTTTGACGAATTATTAATTAAAATCCACAAAGATTTCTTATCAAAAATACGCTTTTTTCCCCTTGGGTTGGTTGGTTGTATAGATTCTTCACAGAAATAATTACATAAACCAGAGTAGCTATGCATAGATAAGGACGTCTAACAAAACAGTGCCAATATGGATTGCAGTTACCGACGTATAGCCATGCTAATGTAGTGCCACTTGTACACGACAAATTACACATCCTTATCTGTTTGAAACATTTTCCAGGCACTTTTTTTTCATGATAATTAGCTTTGTTTAAGGTTTTTTTTTACATGACATATATTATTATGATAGAGATTATTAATACAGAAAACTTTATATAACAGATTATTTGTTATATTTGCGGGGATGGAAAGGGGTAAGGGTCTAATTACATTTAACAATTTTAACAGTTTTAGCTTCAACCCGTTTAATTGCTGTTTTATATAGAGAATACCGCTATTTTAAATCTCAGCTAATAAAGTTAAGAACTTCTCCAAACAAGTTTCATTTCTACTAAATTATCGTAAAAATCAGCATTCATATCTTCAAGGTGTATTTCTAGAAAGCAGGCCAGTATTTCCGAATAATAGTCTAAGCCAAATTTCAAATTAAGTTCCTAGCTTAATTAATCAATCTTTAAAGATGTATAGTGATCCTCCTAATTAGTTATTTGCTGAAGGGTTTTAAAAACAGGAAGGACACTTGAACGTTGTATGCTGCATAGCAGCGCCACCTGCTGGACGATTTTTTCCAAAAACTAATCAGCACCATTTTATATCAGAGACTAACTGAATATAAAGTTTTATTAAATTCCGAGCATTAGTTCTTGAGATAGAGCTATTGCGGAAATCGCGAAAAAGGCTGCATAGCAGCGCCACCTGCTGGGCGATTTTTACCAAAAACTAATCAGCACCCATTTATGTCAGGGGCTAACTGAATATAAAGTTTTATTAAATTCCCAGCATTAGTTCTTGAGATAGAGCGCCCACCAAATTTTTGTCACATCGAGACAGACAGAATCATAGACAGACATTTTCTAAAAACACTTAAATCGTGTTCAGGACCTTCTAAAACATATAAATCCGTCGAAAACCGGAAGTCGAAAATTTTCATGAATCCAATATTTTCTTCTTGTAAAGATAGAAGAAATTAAAAATGAACTATATAATTCTCTTTCCCTTTTTCAGAAAATAGAGGAGAAAACTCACACGAGACTAGAAAGAAAAAAAGCAAAATAAACAAAGGAAAGAGTTCTCCATCAAGTATGTATTTATATTTGAAATATTACTACTAATAATTATTATTACTAAAATTTAATTTCTGTACATTTTACGACAAAAAAATGTAATTTAACAAATTACAACAACCATTGGGAAAATATTCCGAAAACTTAAAAAAAATTGATTAATTAAAAATATTAATTATTCAAAAATATTCATCGGAACCATCTACAAATAAAAGCATTCCCCATTACTACAGTTGAAGAGATCCTGGCATTCTCTGTCCTCGCAAAACTATTCGTTTGAACCATCGCCGCAGTTACTGAAACGCATTTTCCATTACTATACCTTATCCTTAATATATACCTTATGATTTTGTGGGGTCCTTCCCACAATAACTTATAACCTAACCCCCATAACCTAGCTCTTGCTTAGATTGATGTCTGAGCTAAAGGTATTTTGAGGAAATTAAAGTTGAAGACCACGTTTTTTGGTTTATAAGACGATTTCTCATCCGACGTCAATTTTTGAATTCGTCTTTTTTTCATATATGATAGTTTGCATTATCCTTTTTGTAACATTAACATTTTTGTAACGATTTTATGGATTTCTATTGCCTAAGAAAAATTCTTCTAAAATTACAGAATTTCGTTAAAAACGCTTAAAAAAATAAAGTGACGCCCCCAAGAGGTCCCTTCTCGACCGCAAATAATAATAATAATTAAGTGACGACGCCAAAAGGTCCATTCTCGACCGAAAACAACAACCACTTTTCCAATGGTTAAAAATTTCTTCTCTCTCTAAATTTCTTTCACAATCTACACTATTAAAATCCGTGCGCGTATCTATATATCCTCAAAAACTTGGAAACCACAGGGCTACGAAATTTGGCACACGGGTTGCTGATAGGGGCCCCATGAACGATTGAGCCAAAAAATTCGAAAATTTTAAATAGATTTTTTTTAATATAATGTTTTTGACGAATTATTAATTAAAATCCACAAAGAACTCTTATCAAAAATACGCTTTTTTCCCCTTGGGTTGGTTGGTTGTATAGAGTCTTCACAGAAGTAATTAAATAAACTAGAGTAGCGATGCATAGATAAGGACGTCTAACGAAATGGTATTAATATGGATTGCAGTTACCGGCGTACAGCCATGCTAATGTAGCGCCACCTGCACACGACAAATTACACAGACGCCACATGTTTGAATCATTTTCCAGGCACGTTTTTCTTCATAATAATTAGCTGGGTTTAAGATTTTTTTTTTTATGACATATATTATTATGATAGAGATTCAGAAAAAAGATTCAGAGTTCAGAAAACTTTATTTAACAGATTATTTGTTGTATTTGCGGGGATTGAGAGGGTAAGGGTCTAATTACATTTAACAATTTTAACAGTTTTAGCTTAACACGTAGCGTTTAATTGCTGTTTTGTATAAAGAAAACCGCTATTTTAAATCTCAGCTAATAATGTTCCGAACTTCTCCAAACCAGTTCCATTTTTACTAAATTATCGTAAAAATCAACATTCATAGTTTCAAGGTTAGCAGAAAACGAAAGCAGTTACCAGTATTTCAGAATAATAGTCTAAGCCAAATTTCAAATTAAGTTCCTAACTTTACCAAATGAATCGACTCCGTATACTCCTTCAAGGTTTTTTTCCATTGACTTCTAATATAAATGGACACCGGATCCCTTTCTTCTCTCCCGAGAGAGTTTAAGAAAACATCTTTCATTTTTTATCGCGAAAAAACGGCAAAAGGGTGCCGCTTTCTTGCAGTAATCCCTTTCTTGGCAACTTTCTGTTTCCGTTCTCGTAATAAAAGAAACAGACGGTGCAATTCCAGTGAAAGTTTGGCGGGAAAAAAACCTGTTTGGCATAATATTCTCCCACCAGCAGGTGCTGGTGGGAAGGGACATGTTTCTTCAAAAAAAGGTTGCTGATCCGGCGTCTATTTGTATGAGATATCAATGTTTTTTTTCTCTAACTATGCCCCGTTTCCATATCTCAGCAACTATCTTTCCGATTTCAACGCAACTGATTCCAAACATTATAATTAACTTAATAGTCACTCTTTATAACATTAAACTAAAATTTATGAGTAACGGTTACCAATATTTCCGAATAACAGTTTAAGTCAAATTTGTAATTAAGTTCCTAGCTTAATCAAACGAACGAATTTTTAAAGATGCATAGTCGTCCTCCTAATTAGTCATTTGCCAAATGGCACTTGAACATCCCCCACCCACCCCTGGCCCCTCCTTCAAGGTTATTTCTCTAACTATGTCCCGTTTCCATATATCCGCAAGTATCTTTCCGATTTAAAAATGCAAGTGATTCCAAACATTACAATTAACTTAATAATTACCCTGTATAACTTTAAAGTAAATTTATGTGTAGCAGTTACCACTATTTCCGAATAATAGTTTAAGCCAAATTTGTAATTAAGTTCCTAGCTTAATCAAACGAACGAATTTATAAAAAAATGCATGATCATCCTCCTAATTAGTCATTTTCTGAAGGACACTTGAACATGAACATCCCCGTCCCCTCTTCATGGTTTTTACTTTAACTATGTCCCGTTTCCATATTTTCGCAACTATCTTTCCGATTTCAATGCAAGTGATTCCAAACATTATAATTAACTTAATAGTCACGCCGTATAACTTTAAAGTAAATTTATGTGTAGCGGTTACCACAATTTCCGAATAATAGTTTAAGCAAAATTTGTAATTACGTTCCTAGCTTAACCAAACGAACGAATTCATAAAGATGTATAGTGGTCATCCTAATTAGTTATTTTCTGAAGGACACTTGAACACCTCCCCCTTCCCGGTCCCTCCTTTATTTTTTTTCTCTAATTATGTCCCGTTCCCATATCTGGGTCACTCTTCAAAAAGGGCAACTTTCATTTTTTTAACTCTTTTTTTTTATTTAATTTTTTTCCTGGGTTTTATAAACAAGTGAAGAACATTAATAAATCTATGGCCCTGTTCAATTCATTTTATTTATTTAATAAAAAAATATTTTAAAAATTTACTGGTAACGGAGTGGAGATGTATATTATTATAAATGTATATATTTACTAGTAAATCTTCAGATCAGGAGCCTCAACTTCAGCTCTGAAAGTCAATGTTTTTTTTATGTCACTTTTCATAATATTTAACATCTTACAATCCGCAAATTAATTTTTTCTCGTGTACAAAAATTCTCGTGTACAAAAGCAACTTATGGAAATGTAAACTGAATCTTTTCACTTATATCTATTTCAGAAATCTAGTGCTATTGCAACTTTTGTTTCGGAAAACAGTTTTGATGGTCATTCTATAATATTTCTTTTACCTAAGTACATCCTGATCTAACTCAATGGCAATAGCATACTAAAATCTCCCCAAAATAGGCTTATTTAGAAACTTTTAAGCTTATTGGGTAATCATTCATAATCGTGCCCACTGCCAATTCACTAAATAGCAACCGTGGTTTGGCGCTATAAAGTATTTTTTGTGATAACTTTGTATGATCTCAGTTTCCAGTAATAGTGCTATTTCAGGCTGTATGGATGCGTTTTACTAAGCTAATTTCTTTAGATTAACAATCTCGTAGTTCGAGATATTATATCCTATTTTAAAAGTAATACTAATTTTAAACCACGAAAAATCCATATCTCTTCCAGAAAATGAATATCTCATGTAGAAATGTTTCGGTTATCATTCTATAGTAGTTAAAAGGTAACTTGTTTCAAAATAAATTCTCATTTATTTCAATAAAATATTAAAATCACTCAAAACTATTTTATTTTGCGAATAAAATATTGTAGCAAAATAGCTTGAGTTATTTGAATTTTATTATTTTGATATTCTTTAAAATGTAGTTGCTAGGTTACGATTAAATTAAAGAGGAAAATAAAAATAAATACATTTTAAAATTTGCAAAAAATGATAGAATAAAATGCATTATATTATTAGAACAGATGTATAAAATTGCACCAAACATTGTACACCTAATTTAAAAAATCTGACGAATGTATTAACAAATTTTCAAATTAATTTGAATAATTTAAGACCTGACTTGATAAATTTTAGCCTTCATAACTTACACATTAAATACATTAATCAAATGCGCCATTTTATTTCAATGGATGAAAATTTTCAAAATCGTCTGAATTCCCATAGAAAAGCATTATGACCTAAAAAGAAATGTTTTATATTTTCCGAACGAATGAACCAAACGTAACTAAAAACTATACAGCTAATTCCGGGTATCTCACCAACATACCTACCAAAAATCAAACTAATCGGATCATTTTTGCGGCAGTTATCGCAGAACAGACAGACAGACAGACAGACAGACAAACAGACAGACAGACAGACAGACAGAAACCAAAAACTTTTCGGGTCTCCACAGTAAGCCTCAACTGACGTTTCGGCAATTAAAAGTAACTAACAGTTCCTAAAATTAACACAGGAAATTTTATTACAGTAAGTATAGCAGTAATATATGGGTGGATTTTTTATAATGGGCAAAAATGGATACTGACATTTTCAAAAAATAAAATTTAACTTGGAGCGTATTCAAAGTTATTTTTAGTATCACCTATGATGAAAAATTATGTAGTATAAATACTTGAGCTACATTTTCTAAATAAGTTTGTTTATTTAGAGTATTTTAAGAGAAAAACAGGCGAGAATATCAATTGGGTGACGTTTTTAAAACAGTTCTTTACAAAAGTATTAGATGAAGAATGATATATATTTTTAAGTATATAAAAGAGACTGAATAAATTCTTAAGAAAAAAGTCTTAAAACAATCTACATGAATATATTTTTTTCACAAGAAAGGTGACAAAAATATATAAAAAAGAAATATTTGGCGATTTCATATATAAAAATCTCAATTAAAAAAAATATATATACTGAAGAGAAAGCTTTGAATATATCCATCTCCTTAAACAAACAAGTACAAATTTACTCACGCAGCGATTCTTGGCGACTTTTTTGTTGGCGCGATTTAATTTTTTCAGTAACTTCAAATGTTTCATTTTCCGAGATTAACTTGTGGCAGCCAAGACTCCCTTATCATAGATAAGACTTGACAATCCGGAGAAAGTCTATGGGAGAAAATGTGCGCGGTAATTGCCAACTTATTAATTGACTTTCTCCTGAAAGTATCGCCGCCTAGTGGATACTACCGATACTAGTACATAAGCAAATCCATAGAACAAATGGCGCTGTGACAAAAATTCGTGTTATTTCAAGTTGTAAATACTCCTATTACTGACGATTGATGGCGCTAGTAGCAGGAAAACCATGTGGTTTTGAACCACATGTATAGCGGTCAAAGGAAACTTGCTGATTGTGAAGTGATCTTGCTGATTGTGAGGTGATTGTGGGTGATCTGATACTATGATAAGGAGGTCTTGGTGGCAACGATAGATGTCTATGACTTTTCATAAACATGAATTTCACTGTTGAGTGAAAGAATAAGCCACCCTGTGGGCGGCTAAAAAAATGTAATTTAACAAATTATAACAACCATTGGAAAAATGTTCCGAAAGCTTAAATATATATATATATATATATATATATATATATATATATATATAATTATAATATCTATGAATTTCAAAAACATATCAAGTTCTAATATCATTCTACTAAAATCTACAAAGAGATAATTAATGATATTGTGTAATCAGAATACCACATAGCTAATAATTAACTTGTGCAATCATAAAATTACCATAGCATGTGCTTCAATGGTAATTAGCCAAATTTACTCATACCTGAAGAACATTTAAAAAGAAAGAGAGAGAAAGGGGAAAAAAAATTATAAATTGGAGTTGCTATGATGTAAACACAAATGTATTAATAAATTAATTATGAACATTATTCAGTGGAAAAACTGGACCACAAGAGAACCAATCAAGAATTGGATATGAAAAAACATATGTGGATGTACTCGTCAGCTTGGCTGCACCCACATGTGTTTTAAAAATAATTCAGTATTTCATAATTCTACTGGCATGATGCTAAGAACAGTAGAATCAGCCAAGTATACTGAATTATTACCAGACAACAATTGGAAAAATTTTAAATTGGAAATATGTAAAATGTAAATAAAAAACCATGAAGAAATATATAATATATCACTTACAACGATTATCCTAAAATCTTTATAAATCACCACACTAAATTACCTCCAGATATCATTTTTGAAATAATATTGGAATTTAGAACCCTTAAATTGTAGAAAAAATGTTTTACTCACAAGAATGATACAGAATCCTCAAAATATAGCAACTTCTGCATAATGATCAATTCCACATGGCACGTATCAAACATGTTGACATTCGAGTCGAGTTGGGAGAAATGATTTGAAAGACAAGTTGAGAGCTCATTTTTTTTTTTAAAAAAACACAACTCGATCAATGACACCCCAACACAAAATAATTCAAAAACACACAAAACTATTCTGTTGATAATACTCTTATAACAAAATTATATCCGTGAATATATAATTACTCCATCTAATTTTAATTCCTGAAAGTAAAATTAATATACAAGCAATAGCTCCCTCTATAGTTAAATTAAAAATAATATCTATAATATCATCAACTAACTAAAACGTAAAGTGTCGCCATCTGTTGGTATTATAATTATTCATAATTAATATTTAGTTACATATCCATATTATTATTAACATAATCACTTCATTAAATTTAATCAATATATAAATTTTAATAAACAATACTTCCTTGTAGTTTTAATATTAAATTCGAATAAAATCCTACAATATGAATAAATATACACAGAATTTATTCATCCTGCACAGCATTTCAGATATTCTTAACAAGAGTATATTTTGTAAAAGAGATATTATTTTAAAACATATATATATATATATATATATATATATATGTGTATATATATTTTATTTATTTATTTATTTTGCGTCATTTTGACGGAATTTGCGCTTTTTCGCGATCTTTTGACGAAAGTTGCAGTTTTTTCGAGATCTGTCGATAAATTTTGCGGTTTTTTCGCGATTCTTTGACGAAATTTGCCGCTTTTTCGTGATCTGTTGACAAAATTTCCGTTTTTCCGCGATCTTTTGACGAAATTTGTCGCTTTTCGCAATGTTTTTGACGAAATTTGCCGTTTTTTCGCGATTTTCTGACGAAAGTCACGTTTTTCTAGCTATCCTTTGATAAAATTGGCGATTTTTCTTAGAACGAATGATGAGATTGATATTTTTTTTCGGCGATCATGTGCCGAAATACCGATACATTTTATGACCGAATTTTCGGATTTATGACCGATATTTTTTTTTCATTTTCGGAAATCATTACCTTCATTTTTCGGAATTTTCAGAAAATTCGCACCAGAATCACCGCTGAATTATAGTTAGTAAGCTGTTACTTTGGTTCTTTAAATCCTGCATTTTTCTTTCTTCCTTTTTTTTTTTTTTTAAGTATGAGGACAAAGAAAAGAAATGAGCATAATAGTATAAAAGGGCGCAGACAATGTATTAGCAATCAAAAAGAGAAAGAAAGCAATGCAGAGACTACGTGATGAGATAAAAAATGACCCAGTTAGATGTGAGGAGGTAAAGAGAAAGGAAAGCAAGAGGTACCATGCTAGAAAACAAGTTGGAAAGTGTACGTCAAACGTGGCAAATGAGGTGCGTTCGTGCTATAGCTATAGTTATATAAATATTCAGATCTTGATGATTTTTAATTCTGTGAAATGAATTATATCGTCTGCAGATTAATTTCTGTAATAAAATAAGTATCTCGGTCGCTTGACGATTAAACCTCGGAAGCTTCTACAACAAGAAAACACAGATTAAAAAAAAAAAAAAAAAATCAAATTTCTTAATAAATGCTTTTATTAATATTTTCTAAAGTTTTAATTCGATTTTCTTAAAATTTGAAATATCTCGACAAAATTTTGCAAAGGTAATATATCTTAAATTTCAAACCACTCGGTTGGGTAGTTTCTGCGTTGTTATATGCGGACGGACGGACAGACAGACGGACGGACCAGACGACGACAATATGTGCTACGTATTTATATAATTACGAACACACCTAAAAAGCAGGTAAAATTAAAAGCATTAGTAAAATGACTCCACGAGAACAAAGGAAAGTCAGAAAAAATTGGCGAGAAAAGAGCAAGAAATCTTACGACCTAAGCAAAAGGAAACAAGTTGGAAATTGTACGTCAAACGTGACAAATGAGGTGCGTTCGTACTATAGCTAGTTATATAAATATTCGGATCTTGATGATTTTTATTTCTGTGAAATTAATTATATCGTCTGCAGATTCATTTCTGTCATAAAATAAGTATCTCGGTCGCTTGACGATTAAACCTCGGAAACTCCTATAACAAAAAAATCACTGATTTTTAAAAAAAAATTCAAATTTCTTAATAAATATTTTTATTAATATCTGCTAAAGTTTTGATTCGATTTTAATAAAATTGGAAATGTCTCGACAAAATTCTACAAAGATAATATATCTTAAATTTCAAACCATTCGATTGGGTAGTTTTTGCGTTGTTATGTGCGGACGGACGGACAGAACAGACGACGACAATAGGTGCTACGTATTTATATAATTACGAACGCACCTAAAAAAGAATTAGAGAAAAAGATGGAAAAAGATACTCCTCCAGCAATCCCATCTTTAGATTTACCAATATTGGTACAAAATGTGCCTTCAACAAGTAGAGAAAGCGTGTATAGAAATAGACGAAGAATAAAATATACGTGATCTGAAGAATGAGTTTCTAAAGTTAAAAACGAAGCTTAAAAAAATCCAATAAAAAGATGGAAAAGTACAAAAAAAAAAAAAAAAAAAAAAGAGCACAAAGATTTCAAATAGCAAAGTTGGATACTCCAGTAAAAAATGTAAAAGAACTTAAAGAACTTGTTAAAGGTCAGCATGTCTCACCAGCAATTAAAAGGCAGTTACTGAATGGATAAGTCATAACATAGCAGTTGAAAGACAATTTTAAAAATCCTTCTACATTAAAAAAAGTAAACTGGAACTGAGCCAAAAACGATTTAGAAATGGACCAATCAAATTCTGCGTAGATATTCCGGGTTATGCTCATCGCTTGTTTACTAGGAACTTCTTTGAGGAGCTATTACTTCTTTTCTGGCCATCCTACGGATTCGAAAATCATACCACCAGACGTGAAATATAACAAGCTTTCAGAAATTAAAAAAATTATCACGGTCGGACAGTAAAAACTCAAAAACTCCTTAAAAATCGAGTAAAAAATCTTTTATTGAAAAAGTCATTTTTTTATATTGTTGCCAATTTCTAAATAAGCGCAAACGATTGTGTTTTATCTCAAATAAAAAATGTATTTGCGCGAGACTATTAAAAACAATAATGAAAGTTTAATATAATAATTAAATGATCACGTGTTGAAAGCAGGAAATAAAGAAAATTACGTCATAAAAATTGTGTTTACACATGAATATTAAAAATAAAAAAGATTAATTAAATGAAAAAGCATTATAACCAGTTAAATGAAAAAGCATTATAACCAGTTAAATGAAAAAGCATTATAACCTGATTACAGAAGAAAGTCGCCGTTCGTGATATCATCATCATCATCTTTTTAAAACAGGATACATTACCAGGTTTTAAGAGGCTGTGAAATTAGAACGGGAGTTGGTAAGCGTAGCGAGCAGGGGGCAGAGCCCCCTAGTAAGTCAAAGTATAGAAAAGTGGGCTATGATGTCATACACTACATTAATTCTAGTGTATTGTAGATAATAAGTAGGAAAAAAGTCGCCAAATTTAGGGGATTTTTTCCTTTAATGGCAACCTAGCCATTATATTAAGGTTTTCGTTTGGCGAGGGCTTGAAAATCGCGCCAACAAAAAAGTCGCCAAAAATCGCTGCGTTAGTGTAAAGCATCAGTTCCAAAATTAATAACTCAAAAAGTATCTGTCACAAAATTGTTAGACAAACTGCGTTAGAAAATTAAAAAATCGTATTTTTCTTTATATAAATTTCAAATCGAATGATTATGCCGTTTTTCAAATAATGAATTTCAAAAATTATCAAACTTCACAGTGAAGTTGAAGTACTATAGCGAAACCTTCACGCGTAAAAAGATAATGATAACGATTGTTGCTTTCGGCATGTTTCAAGCCTATCCTATTTCAAGCCACCATTTGGCGCTTTTTTAAAAATGATGCCACATTGGCGATTTCTAAATTGTTTACTTACATTTATCATATTGTAACCCACAATAAGCAAGTGGTAAAACGTTGCCATTCTTAATTTTTAAATAATTACACATAGGAAAAGTAATGGATTTAGCGATAAAAAGTCACTGAAAAATAGATTGCATTTATACGAGAGTAACAATGTAACGAATGTAAAATTTTATTTGTTCAAAACAATTTGGACAAAAGAATGATAATTTAGATACAGAATTATTAAATTAAACCATACACAGTTGATTTTTTTTTAGATACTGCATTTATGAGTGAAAAAAAATATTTTATTTGACAAATTTAACAAGATAGATATACAAAAGATAATATGAGCAATAAAAAAACAACGTTTTTATACACATTTCATCGATATTACATAAAAGTTGACGATTAATGTGAAGTTGAAAAAACGAAAATACACGAAATTCGTTAATGCCGCGATCACTGTACCGCACGTATGATCGCTTCGCGAACATAAAACTGAAAAAAAAAGGGGGCACTCCGGGAGTGCCGACAGAAGTGAAAACTTGAATAATTACGTGTGTATTTTTTTAATCGTCAGGAAATGTTTTATTGTGCACGAATTGCTTTTAATTGAAGTGTTTTTTTATTCATTATTATAAACTACTACTACAAAAATTATATTACAATTTTCATGTAATGCGCTATAGTACATAAAAATAATGCATATTATTTTACATACAAAAATTTCGGGAACCAGACTTCAGTCGCACTATACCGCTTACATTTTACTACGTTATTATACCGCTTACATTTTTCGGCGTTACTATACCGCTTACATTTTTCTGCGTTTACTATACCTCTTACTGTACCGCTTACATTTTCTGTGTTACTATACCGCTTACATTTTTCTGCGCTTACTAGACCGCTTACTATACCGCTTACATTTTCTGGGCTTACTGTACCGCTTACTATACCGCTTACATTTTTCTGCGCTTACTATGCCGCTTACATTTTTCTGCGTTACTATACCGCTTACATTTTTCTGCGTTACTATGCCGCTTACTATACCGCTTACTATACCACTTACATTTTTCTGCGTTACTATACCGCTTACTATGCCGCGTACAATACCGCTTACATTTTTCTGCCTTTACTATACCGCTTACATTTTTCTGCGTTACTACACCGCTTACTAAACCGCGTACTATGCCGCTTACATTTTTCTGCGTTACTACACTGCTTACTGCACCACGTACTATACCGCTTACATTTTTTTGCTCTTACTATACCGCTTACATGTTTCTGCGTTTACTATACCGCTTACATTTTTTTCTGTGTTACTATACCGTTTACTGTACCGCTTACATTTTTCTGCGCTTACTATACCGCTTACATTTTTCTGCGTTTACTATACCGCTTAAAATACCACTTACATTTTCCTGCGCTTACTATACCGCTTACATTTTTCTACGTTTACTATACCACTTATATTTTTTCTGTGTTAATATACCGCTTACTATACCGCTTGCTATACAGCTTACTATACCGCTTACTATACCGCGTACTATACCGCTTACATTTTTTGCGCTTACTATACCGCTTACTATACCGCGGTGCAATAGCTCACAGGCAAGCATGCGGCGCGTGACGCGCCCGCCCTACCTAATTATACACAATACATGTACATACTTATATACATAGGTGTCGGTTAAAGTAACAGTGTCGCGAGTTCAATGGTTTTTTTCCCATCTCAAAAAATGCCCAACGCGCCTAAAGAAGTTTTCACTTCAAATATATAGAGATGTCGGTAACAGTGTCGCAAGTTCAATGGTTTTTTCCCATCTCAAAAATGCCCAACGCGCCTGAAGAAGTTTTCACTTCAAAAATCGAAATTTTAGAACGTTTTTCGCTCTTGCACCCCCCTGGGGTAGTGTCACCGACATAAAATATAGCCTATGTTGGAGCAGGGACTGTCACCATCAATTTGCCACCATCACTTTTGAAAACGGTTCTGTAGTTCCAGAGATTCCATAGAAATTGTAATTTAGAATGTTTTTAGAACACTTTTCGCTCCTCTCACCCTTTTAAATTTCGAATTTTTTTAAGAAATTGTTCTTAGAGAGCATTTACATCTTATAAGTAGCTACAATGCCAAATTTCTAATTTCTAGCTCCTTCAGTATAAAAAAAATCGAAATTTTAGAACGTTTTTCGCTCCTGCACCCACCTGGGGGTAGTGGCACCGACATAAAATATAGCCTATGTTGGAGCAGGGACTGTCACCATCAATTTGCCACCATCACTTTTGAAAACGGTTCTGTAGTTCCAGAGATTCCATAGAAATTGTAATTTAGAATGTTTTTAGAACACTTTTCGCTCATCTCACCCTTTTAAATTTCGAATTTTTTAAAGAAATTGTTCTTAGAGAGCATTTACATCTTATAAGTAGCTACAATGCCAAATTTCAAATTTCTAGCTCCTTCAGTATAAAAAAAAAATCGAAATTTTAAAACGTTTTTCTCTCCTGCACCCACCTGGGGGTAGTGGCACTGACATAAAATATAGCCTATGTTGGAGCAGGGATTGTCACCATCAATTTGCAACCTTCACTTTTGAAATCGCTTGAGTAGTTCCAGAGATTACCCCCTACAAACAAACAAACGAACAAAACAATCACTTCAATTATACAGAGGTGTAGGTAACAGTTACGATAACAGTGTCGCGAATTCAATGGTTTTTTCCCATCTCAAAAAATGCCCAACGCGCCTAAAGAAGTTTTCACTTCAAAAACTTCACTGGATACAGCAACCTCGTCGTATCGGAATCCTAAAGAAATACACGAAATTCGTTAATCCGCGATCACTGTACCGCACGTGTGATAGCTTCGCGAACATGAAACCGAAAAATAAGCATCTCTGGATGCAGCAACCTCGTTGTATAGAGATCACAAAAATACACGAAATTTGTAAATGCTGCGGTCACTATACCGCATGTATGATCGCTTCGTGAACACGAGACTTCCATGAAAACAGCAATCAATTAATTTATACTGTTCTAAAGTAACAAGAGTAGCCACTCACATGCATAAAAAAAAAGAAAAAAAAATCAAGCTTTAAATAAAGAAGCAGATAATGAAATTTTTTCAATGCTTTTTTTTCTTTTAATATCATGACATAACCTTTTAATGACGTAAGTGTTATTTAACTGTATTAAAAAAAACATGTTTTAAATAACTAATAAATCATTAAATATCATTAAAATACAAATAAACGTCGAATAAAGAATCACTTGATGACGTAACAAATACGTCATACGTAATTAACGCGTCATCACAAAAAATATCATTGCTCAGCCTTTCCATCAACAATAAAAGAGCTACATCTGGCTGACTACCGACGATTTGGCACGATTTTGCCAAATGGTGGTCTCAAATAGGAACCAACCGTTGCTTTCGGTCGAGAATGGACCAAACGATGTCGCATTTTAATATTTTAATCGTTTTTAACGAAATTCTGTAACTTTAGAAGAATTTTTTAAGCGTTTTTAACGAAATTCTGTAACTTTAGAAGAAGTTTTCTTTGAATAGGCAGTAGAAATGCATAAAATCGTTACAAAAATGTTAAAATTACAAAAAGGATAGATGCAAATTATCAGATATGAAAAATAAAGAAGAAATTTGGTACTTTCGTGTTATAGCAGCCACCAAGCATGGAATATTTTTGTTTCTGTTTTCATTAATACTAGCTGACCCGCCCGGCGTTTCCCGGGCAGACTGTCATTGAAAAATAGGGTGAATCCAAGCGTTTACCCCTGCTTGGCGTCCGTTTGTATTGGCGTGCTAGCGCGCGCGATAGCGGACTGACTCTTGCAACCCTCATCATTTCTCAATCGTGCCAAATCGTTGATAGTTATCCAGATGTAGCTCTTTTATTGTTGGAAAGGCTGAGCAATGATATTTTTTGTGATGACGCGTTTGTTACGTATGACGTATTTGTTACGTCATCAAATGATTATTCGACTTTTATTTGTATTTTAATGATATTTAATGATTTATTAGTTTTTTAAAACATGTTTTTTTATACAGTTAAATAACACTTATGTCATTAAATGGTTATGTCATGATATTCATCATCTGCTTCTTTATTTAAATCTTGATTTTTTTTTTAAATTTATGTATGTGAGTGGCTACTCTTGTTACTTTAGAACAGTGTGAATTAATTGATTGCAGTTTTCATGGAAGTCTCATGTTCGGGAAGCGATCATACATGCGGTACATTTACAAATTTCGTGTATTTTTGTGATCTCTATACAACGAGGTTGCTGCATCCAGAGATGTTTATTTTTCGGTTTCATGTTCGCAAGCGATCATACGTGCGGTACAGTGATCGCGGCATTAACGAATTTCGTGTTTTTCTTGGGATTCCGATACGACGAGGTTGCTGCATCCAGTGATGTTTTTTTCGGTTTCATGTTCGCGAAGCGATCATACGTGCGGTACAGTGATCGCGGCATTAACGAATTTCGTGTTTTTCTTGGGATTCCGATACGACGAGGTTGCTGTATCCAGTGATGTTTTTTTTCGGTTTCATGTTCGCGAAGCGATCATACGTGCGGCACAGTGATCGCGGCATTAACGAATTTCGTGTTTTTCTTGGGATTCCGATACGACGAGGTTGCTGTATCCAGTGATGTTTTTTTTCGGTTTCATGTTCGCGAAGCGATCATACGTGCGGCACAGTGATCGCGGCATTAACGGTTTTCGTGTATTTCGTGGGATTCCGATACGACGAGGTTGCTGTATCCAGTGATGTTTTTTTTTTTCGGTTTCATGTTCGCGAAGCGATCATACGTGCGGTACAGTGATTGCGGCATTAAGGAATTTCGTGTATTTTCGTTTTTTCAACTTCACATTAATCGTTAAGTTTTATGTAATATCGATGAAAACGTTGTTTTTTACTGCTCGTATTATCTTTTTTATATGTATCTTATTAAATTTGTCAGATAAAATATTTTATTTCACTCATGAATGCAGTATCTAAAAAAATCAACTCTGTAGGGTTTAATTTAATAATTCTGTATTTAAATTATGTCTTTTGTCCAAATTGTTTTGAATGAATAAAATTTTACTCTCGTATAAATGCAATCTAATTTTCAGGGACCTTTTTATTGCTAAATCCATTACTTTTCCTATGTGTAACTATTTAAAAATTAAGAATGGCAACAATTTACCACTTGCTTGTTGTGGGTTACAATACGATAAATGTAAGTAAACAATTTAGAAATCGCCAATGTGGCATCATTTTTTAAAAGCGCTAAATGGTGGCTTGAGTAAGGATTAGGTCGAGATCATTGGTTCTCTTTTATTTTTCATAAATGTATTTTGATGTTATTTTGCTGTTTAAAGGTTTAGATTAATTATTTTTGCTTTTATTTTGATTCTCGCGATTTCAATTTGCGTGGTTTTCGGAACACTCCGCACAAAAGCAGGTGAGTTTAATTCTTACCTAGCCATTCCAAAAAGTGGATTTTTTTTTTAAACAAAAAATCTGTGTTTTTAAAAACGTTATTTTGACATTATTTTGCTTTTAAATGTTTTAAAATATGTATTTTTGCTTTATTTTGATTATCGCCATTTCAATTTGCACGCTTTTGCCTGTTGTCTTCTGGAGGTTGCCACTCCGGGAGACAACAGGCAGAAACGCACAAATTTGGCAATTTTTTGAAAACGCGCCAAGCAGTGGTAAACCCTTGGATCGCACCGAAAAATATAACAGTGGAGTGGACTTCATAAAAAAAAGGACTGAATAATATTTGTTTATACTAAAAATTTGTAAAAAAATTTGGTACTTCTCTATTATCCCGTCGACCACTTTTCATAACAAACAACTATCGCCAAACTGTAACGCCAAATAAACGGAAGAACGTTGCCATTGGAATATCAAAATAAATAAGCAAATAAAATATAAGAATTTAAGGACACAATTGTTATTTCAATTAATGAAATAACTAATAAATCAGTGAAACATAATGAAAAATACACGCAAATGTTGAATTAAAAACCATTTGATGACATAACGAATACGTATATTGCTTCTGACATCAAGTAAATGGGACTGCATTTTTGGCGTTTAATCTGACAGTTTGGCGATAGTTTTTTGTTATGAAAGGTGGTCGACGGGATAATAGAGAAGTACCAAAAAATTAAATAAGAGCTAAAATCTGAAAAGTATAACAGTAACGTTAAAAAAATGAAACGGCCAGGGAAAATTATTACACTTACTTTTCCGGTTTTACTAAATATCCCTTTTTTAAAATCATTAAATTATAAATATTAAATGCTTACAAAAATCAATATTTCAAACGAAAATGTATAAGAATATATCTATTTAATTTGTTTGTTTCGCTTTTATTCCTGTAGATGCAGCAACAACCAAGGAGATGTGGTCCATTCGGGTGTTGCCACTAACAATTAACAAATAATAGCGATTTCTGTGCCACGTACGATAGCCTAATATATATATAGATATTGTAAATTTGGTACTTTCGTGTGATAGCGGTTTCCAAGGATGAACTGCCAAGCGGCCAAGATTTATCGACAAATTATAAAGCATGTATGACATCATAATAATATATGATATATATGTAATAATAAAAAATTTTCGCCATTTTTCCTTAGTTAAATTATTCCAAATTCTTACAATTCTAAATTTTCCCTCTCTTTTAAAATATCTCTTAAATCTATTTTATATTTTATTCCATAACTTAATCAAAATATTCTTTTATTTATCATTCTAAAAATCTTAATCTGTTAAAAGCTACACGTATTTATTAAAACCTTATTCTCTTAAATTGCAACACTGCCTCTAAAACGCACCTGCCTAATTTCTTCTTTTGTTACATTGAATTTTTATTCTTTGGAACATTTTTGTAATACCATTTTTATTTCTATTTAATTATCATTCGGCATCCCAGGATTCCTGGCGTTTTCGCGCCCAAAGGCTTTTTTACCTTTTTAAATTGCCGCTTCTGATAAAGAGTTTTGGTCATACGTCAGAGACACACCCCCGTGGCCTCATTTTTTCATCCATTAGCGAGCAGGCTCGCCTTTTCTGCCCCCCTTGTTTCCCGCCGAACATGGCTGTCAGTGGACTAGCATTTCGCGCGTTTGTAACTTTGAGCAGAAATCTCGGAATATTTATACTGTGACATTGGCTTCGGACACAGATTTTTGTACGTTTTTCTTCTGTCAACTAGGCCCTGTCACTAGGGGGTCAAAATACGTATTCATCGGTAGAGAGTCTTAAAAAAAAACATAGCTTTGTGCTGTCATCTAATGTATTAAATATCTTCGAGTTTTTGATGAGATTTAGTGGAGTTGTTACATCAACGTCATCTAATAAACAGTTGTCTCGTCAATACCATTGTCTTTCTTGAGTGGGAAACTGCCTGGATTCATTTACTTAGCCTGTTCTCCGGTTACCTGCGACTGCCTCTAAGAAGTATAATTCGTCATCATATAGCATGGAACAGCGTTAGTAAATTGTGGCGGTGGAATAATAGTGCTATGATCTGGTGTAAATTTATAGAGATCGTGGCTGGCCTGTCAACGGTTGCTGGATCTAGAAATTTTTATATCAATTAAAGCCGGCGAGGATTAGAAACTTGACCTGCAAAACAGCATTAAGTGAAGATGTTTCTCTATTCCAAGACTTCCTAGTGGCTGAAGATCTCTGCCGATCAAATTCATCAGTTGAGGAGACTTTCATTCACAACAATGATTCCTTACGATGATGCAGTCAATTCTTCTTTAAAATAAATTAAATGACTGTAAAGGAGGTGTTACAATTTAGGACTGTTTGGTATAATTTTTATTTATTACTTCTTTTTACAAAAATAACTTAATTCTATTATTTGTGCATGTTCTTATTTTATTTATTTATTTATTATTTCCATTTTCATTCTGTGATATTCATCCATATAAATTAATTACTATTTATCGAAAAAATATATGAGTAATCTCTTTTCATTATTTATTAAGTAAAATGTATTGGATCATATTCTATGCCATTCAAAAAATGCATAAAAATTTCTTAGATTCTCTGAAATTACAGCTTACATCACTGATTGCATAATAATCGCAAAAATAGCTTTTGAAGTTTCTTACTTGAAGAATATACAAAAAAAAAAAATGATGATCTCAAATGAAAGTTTGCGTTGAAGTTGCGTAACATTGAAAGGTAAAATTATTGTGTGCAGTTTAATTTATCTGTTTATTTCATTTTGTTTTTTGATGCTATGTTCTGAGAGTACAAATCAAGAGCCAAAAATTTTGTTCTTACGAAATAATGCTACTTATTTAAAAAAGTGCTTTATTTATTTATTCATTCTATTTTTCTTTTGTGATAAAATTTTCACATACAGCAAATCTATTTATAGTAGAAAGATAGAGCAACAGTTTACATTTACTATTTAAGTGGAATGAATTTAAATATGAATTTGACATTTTTACTGTTAAATATTAGTTGTTAGTTAAATTATTAAGAGTTAGATATTTTTACAGTTGTTGTTAAGTTAAAGAATTCTTTATACATTGTTATTTTTTTTACATGTTATTAAAGTCAGGGTTTGTTAAAGTTATTGCTGAAAGTAAAAGTACTCAAACAAAAATGGCTGAAAAAGAGCTTAATGTTATTATTTTTGATCCAGAAAGTGGTATGAATATTACGTCTTGGCTTAGACATTTTGAAGGATCAGCCCCTTCAGATAAAAAAGAGTGGAAAATCAACAATATTTCCAAATATTTGAAGGGCGAAGCATGAAAGGTTTATGTTAATGAATGTCTAGAATGTAAAGAGTATGAAAAAATTGCTGAAATCTTAACTGAAAAATTTCTGGAAGTAACAGTCCCCCGTTTTTCTGATTTCGCCTCGCTGAAATTGCATGATTTAAACAACTTAGAAAGATATTTTCGTCAGAAAATAGAGATAGGTCGACAACTTAAATTATGTGAAACTATAATAGTACAAGGATTAACAGACGGTCTCAAACTGGAGTACCAGAATTATATGATTAGTAATCCTCCAAAAAATACAATAGACTGGTACCTAATGGCTAAACAGCTAGTAGTAATTCCTACTTCTCATGTCAACAATAGTAATTCTAGGAGTAATTTTCAGAATTATGGATCATTGCCACAATATAATCAGGCACCTAGACATTGGGTTCGCCCAAGTCGAAATTTTCAGGTGCCAAATTCCAAGTTTCATTCACAGAGCAATTTTAATGCTCCAAATTCTAGATTTATCAATCCTAGGTTGCCTACTACCCATTTTCAGAGAAATTACCCAAGTAGACCATGTCGAATGTGTTTAAATAGAGGTATCCAAAATGCTTACCACTGGGAGAGGGATTGTGTATTCAATGTTAGGCCTCTGCAATCTTATGCACCCCCACTTAGTCAACCACAACCATCTACTGATAATATATGACAGTTAATTGTATAAGGATATGTAAATAACAGGGAACTATCATGTGTGATTAACTCTGGCTCAACCATAAGTATTTTACCTTTTAAATTTGTTAAATTTTTAAATGCTAAAGTTATAAATATTCCACCAGTTATTATTGGCCAAGCCAAAGGAACTGTTGTGATAGATAAAGCTTGTAATTTATTGTTTAAATTAGGTAATGTGCAACAAAATATTAGATTTTTGATATGTAATACAAATTTAGATTATGCTATATTAGGTTTACAAGAATGCTGTAAGTTTAACTTAATTATTGATTGTGCTACATGTAAAGTATTACAAGGAGACCTTGTTTTAAATGAATCTAAGAGCATATCCAGTGATAATTTAAGATTACTTCATTTTAATGTTAACTATGAGTATCAGAGAGTGCAACCCGATTATGGAAAGATCATATCTCCTCAATCCTTTGTTCCATCTAATGTTGATAATTTTTAATTAATTGGGGAAATAAATTCTATTGAAAATAAAACTTTAAGGGAAAGTATAAGGGATTATTTAGACATTTTTTCTAAAAATAAATTTGATGTCGGGAGAATTAATATTGAACCGCAACGTATTTTACTTAATTCTGACCTACCAATATCTCTGAGGCCGTACAGAACTTCCCCTTTAGAAGAAAAAGAGATTTCGGATCAAATTCATTCACTATTAGATGCTGGTTTAATTAAAGAGAGCAATAGTCCCTATTCTGCCCCAGTTACATTAGTAATGAAAAGAGAAGAAGGTAAAAAAACTAGATTATGTGTTGACTATAGAAAATTAAATGCAATAATGAAAAATGACGCAGAACCCTTACCTCGTATCGATGGAATTTTAGATAAACTGAGTAGTGCGCAGTATTTTTCAACTTTAGATTTAGCCTCTGGCTACTGGCACATACCCATACATCCATCGAATACTGAAAAATCGGCTTTTGCTACCAACTTTGGGCTCTTTGAATGGTTAGTTCTGCCCTTCGGGATTAAATTAGGCCCCCCGATATTTAATAGAACCCTTAGAAGAATACTTACTAAATACAAAATAGACTTTGCTTGCTATTATTTTGATGATATCATTCTTTTTTCTTCCTCATTAGAAGAACACATGCAACATTTAAACCAAATATTTGAATTATGTAGACGTGAAAACATTAAACTTAAACTATCTAAATGCAATTTTGTTCAAAATAAAATTAACTTCTTAGGATATACCATCCAGAATGGCACATTAACTCCTGCTAATGCTAATATTGAAGTAATAAAAAAACTAAAACCCCCTTCAAATGTAAAGGAACTTCAGAGATTCTTAGGATCTATCAATGTTTATCACAAGTTTATAGATAAATATGCCGAAATTTGAGTCCCTCTTAACAGATTACTCAGGAAAAATACATTATGGGAATGGAATACAGATTGTCAAAATTCTTTTCAAAAATTAAAAGATGCCTTAATAGCCAAACCTATCTTAAAAATTTATGACCCTAAGCTACCCCTCCATATGTTTGTTGATGCCTCACAGGTGGCAGTAGGTGCAGTCTTAAAACAACCTGATAGTAATAATTTTTTACATCCAATTGCTTATTACTCTAGAGGATTGAGAAGTTATGAGAAGAATTATTTTATTACCGAGTTAGAGTGTCTTGCCATCATTGACACCTTAGACAAATTCTATCATTATTTTCATGGTGTAAATTTTACCATTCATACTGATCATGCATCTCTTGTATGGTTAAAAATACTATACATCTGAGAGGCAGGTTATTTAGATGGTCTTTGAAGTTGAGCATGTTTGAATATAATATAGTTTACGAAAAGGGATCCACAAATGTCGAAACCGACATGTTGTCGAGAAACCCAGTTTCACATTTTATTTAACCACTTACTTTTCTTCTGGACGTTAAAGAAATTATAGAGAGGCAGGAAAAAGATAATGTGTGTGGTAAAAATTATCTAAAGGAAAATGGACTTATGATAGTAAAAAAGAAAGGTTTTAGAAAAATAGTAGTACCCATGTCATTAAGAAGAAAATTGCTTAATGTTACTCATGAAAAATTTGGTCATCCTGGTATTCAAAAAATGTTAAACTTAATATCTCCTAATTATTATTGGCCTGATATGACTCAAGATATAACTAATTTTGTAAAACACTGTGATGTCTATCAAAAGAATAAAAAACCGAGACAGAAAAAATTTGGCGTATTACAAGCTATGACCACCACAGATCAACCTTTTGAATGCATTTCTGTTGATACTGTGGGAGGATTTAATTACTACAATTCCACAAAAAAGTATTTACATCTTATAATCGACCATGCTACTAGATATGTTTGGGCTTTTCCCTTAAAAAGTGTGACCACAGAAACTTATACTAATTGTCTAAAACAAGTTTTTAATATTCAAACACCACAACAATTATTCTGTTTTAATAAAATTCTTAATGTCCAGACCCATCAAAAAGTATTAAGCGATAGGAATGCAGCCTTTACTTCTTCTAGATTTTAAAAAATCCTGCGAAACCACAATATTAAGCAACGTTTAACCACATCACATCATCCACAAACGAATGGCAAATGTGAGAGAGCGAACCACACAATAGTTACTAGATTGAAGTGTAAAGTCAATTCTACTAACTAAAAAATTTCTTGGACAAAAATTTTGACAGAAGTAGTTAATGAGTATAACAATACCCCTCATTCTATCACTAAATTCCCTCCTGCTTACTTACTTTTTGGCCAATTACCCTATGATTCCCCTCTTCAACAAAATTATTACCCTCCTGCTCAAGAAGCCCTTAAACTTGCTAAAAAACGCACTGATGAATTTTATTGGAGAAGTAAAAAATATTATGATCGAAATTATCTAGAACCAAAATTTGAGATTGGAGATCTTGTAATTTATGAGGAGTTCCAATATCCTAATACCAGAAAACTTTCACAAGTCTTTAGTGGTCCTTATCAAATCCTTAATAAGTTATCTGATGTCAATTTTGAAATTAATAGACAAATTCAAAATAAACCTACTGAAATAGTAGATGTATCAAAATTACGTCCTTATTATCCTCCTGATCAATTAAAATTATCCCATGAGAACCAACAACAAACTAATGTTAAATCTATAGTTTCGTCTTAATTTTAATATAGTTCAAAAATAAACGAATTAAAATAAATAATAATTAACTAATCAATTCTCTTCTGTATAACCGTGGTGTTCTCGATTGTGCACACGAGAGTGTCACTGTTGAAGTTTTCACTTGAGTTAACTTTTTATGCTGGCGTAATTTAGTTGTTAGGGGTTTCTAATACTGAATTGAATTAGATTAGAATAATAAATTAAACAGTATTAACTAAATAAAATAAACTGGATTAAATTATATATTAAATAATCAAATATGAATAATAATTGAGAATTGTCCAACCTTTCAAAATATGCTACAAGGTCCCATTTTTTCATTTCACAATTTATGTTTTCTTGTTTGACTGAAAGCAAGATAGTTACATAACCATCATCTACACAATAATGATTGTTTTCACAAATTTTTCTTATTTATTCCTTATTTTATAATATGTATTTTATTTGAGTATATGCTCATGCCTCATTCACTACTATATGGATGAGATATCAATTATATACTTAAGAAAGTAATTAAAGAAAGTGTGTGATATTTTGAATTATAATGCTTGTTATTGCTGAACTTATTGTTGAATATTATTATTAGTTATACTATTATAATTGATGTTGAGAGAAAATATAATGAAGAACACTAGTGATCACTATGATAAACAAGATGAATTAATTGATACTGGTGATAATTGAGATTTAATATTACTTGAGTTTAAATATGTGAGATATATAATTTACTTCTAGAGGTAAACAAGTAATAAAGTAGTAAAGGTAACGGAAGTTATAAAGGTAATAATGGTAATAGTAATTTTGATGTTGAGTAAAAAGCTCTCATACTGCTTACATTATCTACTTGCCTTTTTAGATTAATTACCATTTGTCAGACAAACTATACCATGACAAAAAACTCATTTCTCTTAAGTTTTTCCATTCAGGAACGAGTTTTTCAGACAGACATAAGTTTAATATTTGAAATTAACTTATGATTATTGTTATTGTTAAGTATTATTATCTTAAAATTTTATTGTTGATATTATTCTTGCTATTATTATTATATTTGTATTATTTATTTATTGTGTTTTATTGTTGTTAATATTAGTCTTATTACTATTTTCGAGTTGTTGCTAGTAAAGAAAAAGCATTCAGATGAACTTTAATTCTGAAATAGACTTTCATAAGGAAGATCAGTAAGGTCTAAAGTTTGAAAGATTTTTTCTTTTTCAATTTGTCAATTGTTCAGTTTGTGAGGTATGCAAATAACTTTTTTGGATGGACTATCACTCAAAAGAGAACTGAACAACAAATTAAGCAACAATTCTATAAGCAATTTGCAACAATTTTTGTAAGATGATAGTCTTGAAGTATCTTGTGTATTATTTTAAATTTTGCAATGGTTTTCTTATTTGTTTAATATTTCTAAAGCTTTTTATGTCATTGTTAACAAGATTAATATCTTGTAATTGTATTTTTATTAACAACTCCACCAATTCGCGTTATAGTTATTAACTTTAATGTTATTTGGCATTAATGAATAATTTTTGGAAATGTACTTATTTTGACTTTCTTCAGTTGACAAATTGTAATCCAAGACCGTGTAACATTTCCCTTCAATGAACTTGCAGGTCATCTGACCCACCGGTTCATTCGTCTTTTTTGGTTGGGGGATATGTAATAATAAAAAATTTTTGCCATTTTTCCTTAGTTAAATTATTCCAAATTCTTACAATTCTAAATTTTCCCTCTCTTTTAAAATATCTCTTAAATCTATTTTATATTTTATTCCATAACTTAATCAAAATATTCTTTTATTTATCATTCTAAAAATCTTAATCTGTTAAAAGCTACACGTATTTATTAAAACCTTATTCTCTTAAATTGCAACACTGCCTCTAAAACGCACCTGCCTAATTTCTTCTTTTGAGACATTGAATTTTTATTCTTTGGAACATTTTTGTAATACCATTTTTATTTCTATTTAATTATCATTCGGCATCCCAGGATTCCTGGCGTTTTCGCGCCCAAAGGCTTTTTTACCTTTTTAAATTGCCGCTTCTGATAAAGAGTTTTGGTCATACGTCAGAGACACACACTCGTGGCCTCATTTTTTCATCCATTAGCGAGCAGGCCCTGTCACTAGGGGGTCAAAATACGTATTCATCGGTAGAGAGTCTTAAAAAACATAGCTTTGTGCTGTCATCTAATGTATTAAATATCTTCGAGTTTTTGATGAGATTTAGTGGAGTTGTTACATCAACGTCATCTAATAAACAGTTGTCTCGTCAATACCATTGTCTTTCTTGAGTGGGAAACTGCCTGGATTCATTTACTTAGCCTGTTCTCCGGTTACCTGCGACTGCCTCTAAGAAGTATAATTCGTCATCATATAGCATGGAACAGCGTTAGTAATTTGTGGCGGTGGAATAATAGTGCTATGATCTGGTGTAAATTTATAGAGATCGTGGCTGGCCTGTCAACGGTTGCTGGATCTAGAAATTTTTATATCATATATATATAACATTTCTTGACGTATGTGGCCAAGTTATAGTCATATATGATGCATGTATGATGCATATATATGGCATATGTATATGATGTATATACGACATATAAGACATAAATAATATGTGTATAATGACGTATATGGCACATATAGGAGTGTTTGGAATATATATATCCGTATATAGGATGCATATATAAGCTTTGCGATTATCTTGGCGACATCATAACTGCAACCTTGGTGTAATCATAATTGGGGGAGCCCCTATAACACGAAAGTACGGTATTTTTTTTAGCCACACACAGGGCTAATTCTTTCAGTCTACAGTAAAATTCATGTTTATGAAAAGTCACAGCCACTCCATATATAAAGGAGGACAGTCTTTATACATAGCTATACAAATGGCTGTTACTGACGGTATTAAAAATCAAATTGTCTATCTTTATTATGCCGATACTTCCACTTGTATTTCCCTTTTCAGTAACCTAATTGCCTTACAGCGGGCGCAGACCACATTTAAAGGATCCAACAAAGTTAAACTCGTCGTGGCGGACATTTCTAAGGGAGTCTCGTGGCCCTATCTCTCATAGGAATGAAGTTACCCTCCGGGGGGGGGGTAAGTTCTTGTAAGTTCCGGGGGGGAAAGGTTCAGTAAGATCTTTCTGGTGCCCCCCCTCATGTAAACCCCTTCATGTAACATACCAATAGATAGATCTCGTCAAGCACTAAGGTCTGGTCCTACTCTCCACCTCTCACTCCCCCCCCCTCCCTTAAGAAGCATATTTCTCTTTTTCAACTCTTTTTAAATATTAATTTTTCCCATTTTTCTCAGCCCCTTTAAGCCCGACAGAGGGCATAGGCCTCCTCTAAAGGATCCAACGAAGTTAAACTCGTCAAGGCCAACATTTCTAAGATGGTCCCGCGGCCCTATCTCGCATAGGATCCGAGTTACCCCCCAAGGGGGAGACATTCAAGGTGTTCAAACCCCGTCATGTAACATATCAAAAGTTTGATCTCATCAAGCACTTTTGTCTGGTTTTATTCTCCTCCTCCTTTCTCTCGTCTCCTGTCAGGAGCACTTTTCTTATTTTTTTTTCAATTTCTCATAATTATTTTAGTTTTTCCCATTTTTCTCTGTGCCTATGGGCCGGACAGCTCCAAAACTATCAGATATGAAAAAAAACCAAATTCAAAAATTGACGTCGGATGAGAAATCTTGGTCTTCAACTTTAATTTCTTCAAAATACCTTTAGCTCAGACATCAATCTAAACAAGAGTTAAAGTTATTGTAGGAAGGACCCGATAAAATATTAAGGTTTATTGGTTAACATATATTGGTTAGCACTTTCCCTTTATTTGCACAACTTAATGTTACTCAATAGCGTTCAGTTGCATCTCTTATCAGCCTACTCGTTTAAACAATTCTTCCAGACAGTATGTTGTTAAATATTATTATGTATCGCGCAACTTTTATCGTTTGCTGGTTGAAACATCTGCAACATCAACATGCGATGATGGAAAGGCGCATTACTTACAATCGAATGACGAATGCATTCAACGCTGTCAGGGGTGCGATGGAGAGATTGATTGTGTAGATGGTTCAGACGAATATTTTTTCGAGAGCAGAGAATACCAGGATCTCTTCAACTGTAGTGATGGAAAATGTGTTTATTTGTAGATGGTTCTGACGAATAATGTTGCGAGGGCAGATAATGCCAGGATATCTTCAACTGTAGTACTGGAAATGTGTTTATTTGTAGCAGTATGCAACGGTTATGATAACTGCGGCGATGTTTCAGATGAAATGCCTTTTGCATGGTTGTTCGTCGTTGTTAAATATTATTACGTATCGCGCAACGTTTATCGTTAGCTGGTTGCAATATCTGCGACATCGACATGCGATAATGGAATGATGCATTGCTTACAATCTAATGAAATAAATATATATATGATGAAACCACACTTTTTATTTGTGGTATTTAGGCATTTGGGACCTGAAGACTCTGTCTAAATTCCACAAATTTAATTTTTTCAATTTTTAATTTAATTTAATTTTTTCAAGTTTTAATTTAATTTAATTTTTTTTGTTTTTTACTATGTATATGGAATCATATTTAGAGTGTTGGGAAACACTATTGTTGTCAATTAATTTTTACATTCAAATTCATAATTTCATAGTTTTTGTTGGTGTTTCGGTAATGTTTCATTAATGGTTATATTATACATATACACTGGTGTGCAAAAATTAAGGACGAGAGGGTTTTTCGGATGTAACTTCGCGCAAAAGATTTCCACATCGACCAAAATCATACCATAAGATCTTCAAGATGTGAAAATAGGGGACAAGGGATAAAAACCATCTAAACAAAGAATCAAAAGTATATGAAAGCATTTTATTGAACAGGTCACTTGGAGCACAAATGCACAGAAGACAGAAACGCTCATCTTACAAGCCCCTGGCAGGAATAATTCAGTCTCTAATAGAGGATATGGTCACCCCTGACTGCGATGCAGGATTTGCAACGTCTGTCCATGCTGAGGACAAGGTTGTCTAGTAGCTCTTGAAGAATAGAGCCCCATTCCTCTTCTTACGCCAATTTCAGCTCCAGAATCGTTGCTGGCGCCTGATCACGTGATGCCAAGCGTCTCCCGAGAAGGTCCCACACATGTTCTATGGGATTAAGGTCCGGGGACTTTGCAGGCCAATTCATGCGTTGAATATCTTCACTCTCCAGGAGCTCTTCGACAGCCGGTGTACGATGAGGGGGAGCGTTGTCGTCCATGAAAAGAAAGTCCGGACCCACAGCACCTATAAAAAGACGCACGTAAGGCAAGAGAATCTCGGCGCAGTAGTGGGAACCAGAGACTGAACCTTCTTGGAAGACGTGGAGGTCCGTACGGCTACCAAGCATGATACCACCCCAAACAAGAACTCAGGTATCTCCAAAATGGTCCCTTTCGATCATGCTGGAGGGGTGATTAAGTGTTCCCTGCTCTCTCCAGATGTGTATACGTCCAGAATCGCTCGTCATTCTAAATCGGCTGTCATCCGTAAAGAGTACTCGATCCCGCTACTGTTGTGTCCAATTCTTATGTACCTGACACCACAGAAACCTGCGTCTCCGATAAGCAGGCATTAGTGGTACACACTGTACTGGTCGTCGTGCATACAGGCCACCTTTGTGCAGCCGCCTAGCCATGGTAAAACGTGATATTCGACGGCCAGTAGTCTGCTCCATCTGCCTTGCGATTTCTCCAGTTGTCTGACAACTGTATCTTTTCGCCTGTAGGACAATGTAACGTTCTTCCACTGTTGTTGTTGCGCGTGAGCGACCACTGCTGAATGCACGGACAGATGTTCCCTTCGTTTGAAATGCACTCCAGAATCGTGAAAAGATGCTATGTTCAAAACCGAATCCTTGTGCCACAGTACGACTTCTTCCAACTTCCCAATGATTCGATCTTGTGTAAGGTCATCCAGATGACATCTTCTGGATTGCCTCTTGGCCATATCACACAATAATAGCAAAAAAAAAAAAAAAAAAAAAACGTCACTGAAATCATATTATACAGTGCAATATACTTTACCAAATTTCTGAACGGTCACCACCTCTGTGCTTTTATCCCCTTAGCAACTCCTCCTTTTACACCATATTCCATATATGGGCATGTCCTGCTGCATTTGTTGCAGGTCTATCCCCTGATTGGTCTTTCATTTAGTTCTGTTGCCTTTTTTGGCTTTTATGCTAATTTATCAGCTTCGCCCTTAATTTTTGCACACCAGTGTATATATATATATACTAGCTAACCCGCGTTGCCCGGAACCGAGATAATTACAATCTCAGAGAAAGGCGATAACCCCCTCCCACCCTGTTTCCTCCGTAGAACATTTTGTTATCTAGGGGGCGCTGCCGAGCACTCAAGACGGGATGATGCGCGGAGCGGATTCCCGCCAGTAGAGATGTTTTGCTTGAGACGTAAGCGCAGTGTACCTACCGCTACCAGTCATTTTTGTTCTCCTTGTAAATAAATATTATTGTTAAGTTTTAGTTCAACTTTTTATTGAGTACGAAAGGATCATGTTTTGGTCCTCCGAGCCCCAGCGCTCATTTAGAACACTGTGAATAATCATCGCCCTTGGATTTTTGTATGTAGTTATAGATATAATTATAATGGCTACTATTAAAGGTACTGTGATCCTCAATCGGAAACGCGGAAACATACGCAGCCAAGTTACACGAATATCTAATGCTATAAAATCAAAACTTAGCCAGAAAGAATTGGAACTAAAGTTCAATGCTCTTCAGACATTAAAAAAGAAGACAGATGAATTACGTAATGAGTCGTATTCGGTAATTTCTGATGATGATTTACCGGAATTTGAAAATTCCTTGACGGAGATAGAAGAACAGTTATAAACTCTCGAAGTAAGTCTTCTTGATTTAATAAAGCCTAGTGTTTCTAATGTTGAATGTCAAAATAATAATGATAGAATTAATGCTAATGAGTCAAAAATTAAATTGCCGTCAATTAATTTACCCCAATTTTCGGGTCGCTACAGAGAGTGGTTTAATTTTAAATTACAATTCACCACATTGATTGATAGCAACGATGAATTAAATGATGCTCAAAAATTATATTATTTACAATCGGCTTTAACAGGCCCTGTGAAACAATTGCAAAACATTGATGATTCTTATGCTTCCTTATTCGAAGCTTTAAAAAAACGATTTGAAAACAAACGGTTAAGTGTAAATTCTCATATTTCTGTGTTATTGAGTAACAACAAAATAAAAATTGAAAATGCGAAAGAAATACGCAATCTGGTAGATAATTTATTGAGTCATTTGATGGCTCTGAAACAATTAGGACTAGAAAATAATAACTTATCAGAATCAATATTAATGTATTTTGTGTTACAAAGAATCGATGATGAGTCAAGAAAAGCATTTGAAATGAGTCTTAACTGTAACGACTTGCCTGAATGGAATATTTTTATTGATTTTTTACTGAAAAGGGCTCAAGCTCTCGAAAACCTACAAAAAAGTAACACCATTACGAAACCTAGGTATGAAATTACTCAGAAACAAAAAAGTTTAGTATTACAGAATGACAAATTTAATTGCGCATTAAGTAAACAACCTCATATGATATTTCGATGTCAAAGGTACTTAGATTTATCGGTTCAAGAGAAATTGGGCTAAGATGCGGAATCCCTGGTCACGGATTTTTTATTTTTTAATCGGTTAAAAAAAGGAAAAAAAACGCCAAATTTTGGAGACTGTGATTTCTGATATGGTAACCCGGCCAATTGTTAAATTGCTGGATTTAGTTGTTTTTCGTAGATCGTTCGGTTTTTTATTACTGGAAATAATTTATTGAACTGTTTTTGCCAGAATTTAATAAATATACTTATTCAGGTATTTTAACGAAAGGTAACTTATAATTTATAGTTATTTAAAGTTGTTAAACGAGTGGAAAGTAATAAATATTCAAATATAGATATATTTGCGATTGATGCTCTTGAATACGACATTTGGTGGAGAAAAATATATGTTTTACGTATTTTTAATTTGTCCATAGCTACAGCGCCTAGAATAGCGCTTTATTCTAGGCGCTGTACCATAGCCATTACTTTTTTGGACAATTTCTCTCGGATAAGTGTCCTCTGCGGGATCATTTACGTACTAATAGATGTCGGTATGAAGGAATTTTTGTTTGAGATTGCTATTTAACAAACGAAATTAATCTAACGATATTTTTTTTTCTTTTTGTCTTGGAAAGTAATGTTTTTGACGGAATTTTATAAATATACCTATGATTTGAAGAAGTTATTTTATGGACAATTTCAGTTGGATAAGTTCCCTCTATAGGATGTTTTAAGTAGCAATAGATGTCGGTATGAAGGTATTTTGTTTGAAAGTGCTATTTAGCGATATAAATGAATTAAAGGTGTTTTTTTGTTCTTTTTTCCTTGGAAAGTAATGTTTTTTGACGAAATTTTATAAATATACTTATGAATTGAAGCAGGTATTTTATGGACAGTTTCAGTCGGAAAAGTGACCTCTATAGGATCTTTTAAGTATCATTAGATGTCAGTATAAAGGAATTGTTGTTTGAAAGTGATATTTCGTGAAATAAATTAATCTAACGATGTTTTTCTTTCTTTTTTTCTTGGAAAGTAATGCTTTTGACGGAATTTTATAACTACACATATGAATTGAAGCAGGTATTTTATGGACAATTTCAGTCGGATAAGTGCCCTCTATAGGATCTTTTAAGTACGAATAAATGTCGGTATGAAGGAATTTTTGTTTGGAAGTACTTTTTCGAGGAATAAATGAATCTAACGATTTTTTTTTCCTTCTTTTTCTCCTTGGAAAGTAATGTTTTTGACGTAATTTTATAAATATACCTATGAATTGAAGCAGGTATTTTATGGACAATTTCAGTCGGATAAGTGCCCTCTATAGGATCTTTTAAGTACGAATAAATGTCGGATTGAAGGAATTTTTGTTTGGAAGTGCTATTTAGCTAAATAAATGAATCTAACGATGTTTTTTTTAGTTTATATACATGTATCTGTCACTGCGGCTTAAACGAGTTTCGTGCATTTTAGAGATTCCTGCACAGCGAGTTTGCTGGTTCCAGTGATGTTTTTTTAAGTTTTCATGTGCGCGCAGCGCTCATACGTCTGTCTGTGACCGCGGCATAAACGAGTTTCGTGCATTTTAGTGGTTCCTGCACAGCGAGTTTGCTGCATCCAGTGATGTTTTTTTAGTTTTCATGTGCGCGCAGCGCTCATACGTCTGTCTGTGACCGCGGCATAAACGAGTTTCGTGCATTTTAGTGATTCATGCACAGCGAGTTTGCTGCATCCAGTGATGTTTTTTTTAGTTTTCATGTGCGCGCAGCGCTCATACGTCTGTCTGTGACCGCGGCATAAACGAGTTTCGTGCATTTTAGTGGTTCCTGCACGGCGAGTTTGCTGCATCCAGTGATGTTTTTTTAGTTTTCATGTGCGCGCAGCGTTCATACGTCTGTCTGTGACCGCGGCATAAACGAGTTTCGTGCATTTTAGTGGTTCCTGCACGGCGAGTTTGCTGCATCCAGTGATGTTTTTTTAGTTTTCATGTGCGCGCAGCGTTCATACGTCTGTCTGTGACCGCGGCATAAACGAGTTTCGTGCATTTTAGTGGTTCCTGCACGGCGAGTTTGCTGCATCCAGTGATGTTTTTTTTAGTTTTCATGTGCGCGCAGCGCTCATACGTCTGTCTGTGACTGCGGCATAAACGAGTTTCGTGCATTTTAGTGATTTATGCACAGCGAGTTTGCTGCATCCAGTGATGTTTTTTTTCAGTTTTCATGTGCGCGCAGCATTGATACGTCTGTCTGTGACCGCGGCATAAACGAGTTTCGTGCATTTTAGTGGTTCCTGAACAGCGAGTTTGCAGAATAAATGGTTAAGTTTCATTTCTTACTACTTATAAATTGTAAAAAATGTTTCCATTGCATCAAAAGTTTTAAAATACTTAGTTACAGTCGACAGCAAAAAAAACTGAGCACCGGGACCCCATCAGAAAAATTCAAAATCAGATTCCCCTCCCTCCATTAACACACTCGAATCATTTACTTTGAAAAGAAAGCATTGATTTATTTATCAAACGTTGGTCATTACATACATAATAGCTGCAACCTGCAAGTGATTTGCAATTAAATAGTTCTTTCCATTTCCCGATAAATGATTTACATGTTAATTTATTAGCAATTATTGTCTCAGGACGACAGTTTTTTTTTTCATTTTCTGCGTTGTTGCGTTCGAAAATTCGGTTCAAAACACCAACTTTTACTACATTCTTTGAAAATTCTTCGGCGTTTACTGAAAAACGAACCAATTCAATTACATAGTTTTCTAAATAAGAGTGTTTCTGATAAAAATCTTCCTCTCCCACCTTTTAATAACGCGAAACTTTTTGATTCATTTTTAAATGTGAAAGTATGATACTTACAGACATGATTGTTAAAGTGATTTGCAATTAAATAGTTCTTTCCATTTCCCGATAAATGATTTACATGTTAATTTTATTAGCAATTATTGTCTCAGGACGACAGTTTTTTTTTTCATTTTCTGCGCTGTTGCGTTCGAAAATTCGGTTCAAAACACCAACTTTTACTACATTCTTTGAAAACTCTTCGGCGTTTACTGAAAAACGAACCAATTCAATTACATAGTTTCATTCATTTATTTATCTAACGCTGGTCGTTACATACATAATAGCTGCAACCTGCTGTACAAAAAAGCTGAACTCAGTTCAGTAAGATATCAATAAAATAACTAAAACTAAATAACCTAAAAATAAATCCTGCAAAACACAAACTACAAGATGTGGCTTTCATCTCCGCATATAACATAAATGTAAAATAATCCTAAAAAACACAAACTGTGAGCCAGAACCTAAGGAAATTATATTATAAACCATAAAAAATATCAAAATAACCAAAATCCTAAAAACACAAACTATTTGGGTATATTCTACCCTACAAGTATAAAAGCTGATAAGTAAGCTTTATCCTTGTGAATCGATTTGACACTGTCATATTCTTTTGTCATCATCTGCTTCCTTCAGTCTTCTATTAATTCGATCAGTTTCCTCTGTTTTGGATTACAGTTCTGTCAAATGTTGATTTCCATATTGTCTCTGCCGGCTCCAGGGGGGGTATTCCACGCTACTACACTTTCCCCAGGATTTCTGCTTATATATAGTACAACTATAAGAATATGCATTAATATTTGAAAGGCAGAGTATGTCTGTAAATATTTGTCAGTGTAGTTCAACAAAGTTGATTGATACACTAAATTTCAAGTAGTTATAATACTTAATTACTTGTCCACAAGAAGAAAACTAAATCACAGTAATATTTCATCACCGTTGGCACCAGGGGAGGGGGAACCAGATGATCACTTAGCCGGAAGAGTATCCAGTGTATATACGTTTAAATACAGCAGGGGGAAGCAAGATGAGCACTTAGCCGGAAGAACGCTTCAACGTCTAAAATGCACCAGAGGGAAGTCAGATGAGCCGCTAATTTATTTAATCTGCTTCAAATTTGAATTTTAACATATTTTCCATAGCAATGGAAAATATTTTATTGCGTTTAACGTATTCCCTTTTTGCGAGTATAACTGCGCGTTCTTTAATCTTTAAATTATTTTCGGCAAGTTTTTTTTTATTATATTTATTTTTTAACATTTTCATTTGTTTCACAAGAATTTTATTTTTCAAGGTATTTTTAGGTGGTTCTACAACTACTCTCTCTAACATTACTACTGCTTCGGGTAAATTAGGAGTTACTTCAGGTTCTATTACTTCCATTAAAATTTGTTCGGGTTGGTTAAAAGGGAAATTAAGATTTATGTATTCTTGTGTAACAAAAAAGTGGTCAGTTGGTAGGTCTAATGTACCAAATGTGTTTGAAATCCCTTCTAATGCCAAACTTGAAAGTATAATTTTTTCACTCAATATTTCACCCGTTATAAAATCATGTACCCATATTTCAAATTCCTCATCTACACTATCAATAAATACAGCAAAATTTTTACTTAAAATTTTTCTAGTTGGGTAGGTTATATCATTAGGGATAGCATCAATAATAAAATTTTCCCTTTGTAGGACCGCAGTGTTTAAATTTATAGGTACATTTTGAAAAGATTTTAAACTGACCGTTATTATTCTATTTTTATTGAGGCATATGTCGTCCGATAAAATATGTGTAAATTTTATAACCCTTACTTCGGTAATGACGTTATATGTTATTGGCGAAACGTAATATTCACATATAGGACAAGTACCGTAACCGCGCTCAATGTTATCTATTCCGGTTTTTATCCATTTTCTAATACAATGTTTATGAAATATATGTTGGCAAGGCAACATATAAATCATAAACAAAATTAACGGCTCTAGACAAATGATGCATTTAGACATATCAGAATCCATCTGTTTTAATAAAATTAATTTATAAGTTAAAAATTAATAATAATAATAATAATAATAATAATAATAATAATAATAATAATACAGTGGAACCCCGATTTTACATAACCCGTTTCGTACGTTATTTTTCGTCGGTCCCAGAAAATTTCTATTCTGATAATGTTAAAAGTACCTCGATTTTACGTAATTTACTCTTAGTATTTCCCGCTTGGTACGTCATTTTAGATGAGGTACCTCAGGAAATTTTATCTTTTTTTCACTAATGGAAAAGTTTTTAAAAGGACAAAAATACTTTCTACTTGGTTAACTGGTTGTTACCAAAAACAGTTCAAAGTAACAAAGAACTGTTATTTGTCTATCAGCACTTCAAACCTGCGTCATGTGATAACGGGGGCTTTCTTTTGCTATCTCTTAGTGATTGCCAGTAAAAAGTAGGATGTCTAAAAGTATTACTGTCGTATTACTGCTTATTTTACTGTTGATTACTGTAGCTGTCTGCTACCACAGACATTCAGACTATTTCCGATTTGATTTAGCAATATTGATAAAGATCAAGAAAATGTCGTAACCTCATCGGCAAAAGCCATTGCGAGTTTAAAAATTTTTTAAAAAAATTAACTGGACATGAAAATTAAAAAAAAAATAGCAAAAACTTGCATGGATTGCAAATAGAGTATATGTGAAATTACACTTAAAAAAGAAATATAATAAAGAATAACAGACTTTTTAAATACTAATATGGCATTGGTCAGTTTATTTTTAATATTGTATTACAAAATTGAAGGATATTATTATTACAGTGGAACCCCGATTTTACGTTTTCCCGTTTCGTACGTTTTTTCTGCTGGCCCCGTGAAAACGTAAAATCGGGGTTCCACTGTAATAATAATATCCTTCAATTTTGTAATACAATATTAAAATTTTTTAAATAGATTTTATAAAAAATAAAAACAGTAAAATATGTTTAATTTAAATTTGAAGATAAAACAAGATCCCAAAACTTTTCTTTTATTTCTATCATTTACCCTACCTTACTTTCTCTTTTTGTAAAAAATAAATATATAAATCATTTTTACTCAAAAACATAAACGATACACTAAGACAATTTACTTTCTTGCGTGAGAAAAACGTGTTTGAGGCCTTTTAAGGGATACAAGATTCCTAGTTTCAAAAGAAAGTCTTTGTAAGGGGCCTTTTTTGGGTATACACTATTTTTAAGGAAAGGTTATTATTATAAGGGGCCAGTTTGGGGTATACACTATTTTTTCATTTAAAAGTGAAAGTTATTTTTGGGGACGCATTATTCCTTCTTTTAAGAAGTGAAAGTTGTTTTTACAGACCTGTTTAAAAGACGCATTTAAGACGACACGAAATTAGTCATATAATTCCAGTTAAATAAAAAATATTTGTGGAAGATTAAAGAGATATTTTAACGTCTAAATGTGAAAAATATTAAAAACACCAATTAAAATAATTTAAGACAGACATGAGTACACATAAAATAAAAATTTATAAAAAACATATACTTAAAAACGGTTAAAAATACAAAAATAGTAGACGTGTCGCTTAGCGAAACGCAAGGCATCATCAGTACAAAAACAATCTATTGCTTAACAAACCACAGAACAAGGAAAAGAAAAGGTTTGAAATCAAGGAAAGTTGAAGTTATTTTAAAAACAGATAATATTCATTAGGGACAGAACGAGCTTCATTCAACGTCTGCGATCGCAATTGAGTAAACCAACTCTTAAGAAGTAATCGACCATGGTAGCTGTTATATTATTAAAGAGATAGTATTTTAAATTTTTGAAGAGTGTATATACAGGCTCATTCTGAGAAAAAAAAAAATATATATATATATATATATAAAATAATAACTTACCTTTGATGCAGTTTTCAAAAGTTGTCTCCAACCTTGTGTCGAAAAGAATAACAAAGAATTTTAAGAATAACGCTTATCTGAACAAATGCTTAGTTTATATACATTTCCAGTCACCTATTTTTAAAGGAAATATTCTATTTTATGTGATCATTTCCTTATATTACTTCCTTCTATTATTAGAGCCTCTAAAGTTACGGGCCGGAGCATCACCGCCATATTTAGGTACACTTTGGGTACACCCCTGCTTCTTGGCGACTTTAGCGCCTTATTGGCGATTTGAAGAAATTTGTTTATCATATATTATTTGAACTAAGTCGATGCATCATGCAAGTATGCACAAGCAGGAAAGTTTTTCTATTATAAAGATCGTACTGCCCTTGAAAATCTTTACATTTTTCAAAAATAATTTTTCGTCCTTAAAAGTCCTTATTTTTATGCAAAATCTGAAAACAGTCCTTAATTAATCTCTTATTTCTTAATCAAATGTGAAACTCTTCTTCATTTCAGTGAATTTCCGATTAAAAAAAATTCAAATAAATCCCTCTCTTTTCGAAATTTTCTTCGCCCCCTTTTGCTTCCCCCCTCAAACAGTACCCAAAGTATAAAAATCCTTAAAATTCCTTAATTTTTTTTAACTTTTCAACTCTATTTATTATTTTATTCTAACAATATGATCATACAAATTTCGTTAAAATTTAATCTATTTTCCTCTATCCCAAAATTTTGCTTCCCTCTCTACCCCCTCCCTCCTTCTCACAAAACCCAGTACAGTTTAAAAATTTTAAAACTGTAGTTTTTTAAAACTTTGTTTTTGCTCTGCTCTATCTGTCACTTTATTAAAACAATAAATAAATAAATAACCGATCATATAATATTTTCCTCCCTCCCCACCAAAATTCACGTTTTCTCTCCCCCCCCCCCCCCGATACCAAGCACACAAAATTTAAAATCTTTAAATATCTTTCTTTTTTGTTGTTCTATGTGTAAATGTTTAGTAAAGTAAATAAATATCAAGTCATCTAATAATCTCTTCCGCCCTTTCAAAAAAAAAAATATCTGCTTCTTCCACTTTGCCCCCCCCCCTGTTCATAAAGTTTAAAATATTTAAAAGTATTATTTTTTTCAGCTATTTGTCCTTTTATTGTAATAATAAGTAATTAATCATCTAAAATCCTCCCTCCATCTGATATGACCGCTTCCCCTTTAGCCCCCCTTATTCCTAGCACACAAAAAAATTAAATCTTTAAACTGTTTAATTTAATTTTTTTTCTGTATAATTTTAAATCTTTAGTAACAATAATTAATAAGTCATCTAATGAAGTTTCTACCCCCACCCATAAAATTCTGCTTCTCCCTTCATTTGGCACCCCCTACTCACAAAATTAAAAATCTTCAAACATTTTTAATTTTTAATCCAAAAATAATAATCCTATTAACTAGCGGTTTATTGCATCTGATTAAGCGTCAAATTTCCAATTAAAATATATCTTTGAAGTGAAATTTGGATTTATCTTTGAAGTGAAATACAGGGTCATGAAAAATCGAAGAGTGTGGCAAATAGGATTCCAAATATCTCGGCAACTCATTATCCGATCGACTTCATGCTTTATGCAAAATTTATGTTTTATTATTGTCTTTTATATTCATTTCTTAAAATAAACAATTTCGAAAACTTTTATATACCTTTCATCAGAACGAATATTTCGAGAGTCCGAAAAAAATTGTTCCGGTTAATCGAGGTTATTGAAATGAAATAGGCTTCTTCCCATTATTACATACTACGTGCATACCAAATTGCAAGTCTCTATCTCAATTTTTTCGGGAGATACAGCGTTTACAGACACACACACAGACACACAGACGGACGGCAATTTTTTTTTTTTTTCTAAAAATATGTTTTTCGGAATCTCCAGTGTCTGAAACGTGTAAATCCGTCAAAAAAAAATTTCGATTTTCAAAACGATTGCAAGACTTACCCTATACTACGTATGATGGGTAAGTAATAAAATATGTCCTAGATGTTTTATAGCAAGTTATCTACCCCCCCCCCCTACGCAAACAAAAGTAAGAAAAATCTGTTTATCTCTAATACATGAAGTTCAGTTTTTTTTTCTCTATTTGGGACTTTGTAGTGACAATAAATAAATAATTAATGGGATTAATAAGAAAATAAATAATTCAAAATCTCGTAAATATTGACTAACAACTCTCAAAAGTTTGCAAAAAATTAAAAGAGTATAAATAATCGTTGTCTCTTATGCATATTTATACGCTTATGTAAATATTATAAACATAAATAAATAAATTTAAAAAGAATCATAATCATCAATCATTTTTACACGTTTTAACAGACTTTTAAATTTGGCGCTTTCATAAATCCCGCCATTTATATCTCGACGACAGTTTGTTCCACTTTGTTCTTTTTGTGTTTTCTTCGGGATATTTGAACATCTGTGTCCTTTTCTAAAATGGTTTGAACAATTCGTCGCTAAGCAACCACCCATCATAAACTTCGTAACTAATTATAACGTGTAATTAATAAAAAATAACTGTCAAAATGTAGCACCGTTGCTTTGAGTTTACATAGAAGCTACTGGGCGCTGGGTACATTATGGCAAACCCAAAGGCACATCAATGGCGGATGCTTCGGCTCGTATCTCTAGTGGCCCTATCTATTATTTCCTTCTATTATTTCGTCATTAAGGGGTCAGGTAACCTTTAAAGTGTGAGAAATTTGAAAAAAAAAATTATTAGCTTATAATTAAATATGATTGTTTAGGAACATTTTTAAAATAAACCCCCCATGCAAAAATTCACATTAAAAGAGGAGTTATGTCTAAAACAGTCTGAGCTTTTTGTATATGATCAAGGGACAGTTTGATCTTTGAAGTCAATTTTCTCAAAACGACGATTTTGGTCATTGCGCGCACGATTTAAGAAAAATTATTGGTTAGAATTTCATGAAATTTTGACTGAATGTCTTAACCAAACAGATGCACAAAATGACCTACGATTATGTTTCTCAAGTAACAAGTTTAGAATTTATGACTACTTTTGTATTAAAAAAAACTCGATATTTCGAATTTCTCTAAAAAAAAATTTTTTTTCTCAAGAACTACTCATTTCATTTTGTTCATCGTAGGTTATTTTGAGAACACATTATATATGTACTCATTAAAATTTTTTTGAATGGTTTTAGTAATTCAAATGTGAAAAATCGTGCGCGCAGTACATGCAAGAATAATTCTTTTGTAAAAAATTTATTATATTTTAAATTAAATTTAAAAGCTTTATATGAGTGTAAACATTTTTGGAGAATTTTAATTTATAAAATAAACCTTTATTAATATGCATTTGAAATTTTATAATTCAAAGTCAAATAGTTACGGAGTTATGATAATTCTTACAGAGGTCTCCTTTTCATGTATTTTGTGAGTTCAAAGGTTACCTGACCCCTTAAAGGATTCCCATATGCTCTCAAAATCGGGTTTATTCGTTGAATTAGCATGTTTGTCTTGTAAAAAACAACATTTTCCTAAACATTTCTTATTTTTCTGCGATATCACACTTTTCCAGGTGGTAATTTGGTTATTAAATGATAGGCACAAAGGAGTGTTTGAAAAAAAAAGCATTCATTTATTTATCCAATGTTGGTCATACAATCGGCGCAAAAAAATGGGATCGAAGATTGAAACCATACGGTTTCAATCTTCGATCCCATTTTTTTGCCTTCTTTATTTGCAAAGAAGAATTTATTTTATACATCAAAAGCTTGTAACAGATTCATCGCGTCCTCATTATAAGTATTGAAAAGTTCTTCAAAAGTGAAGTAATTGGGCGCAGCAGCAGGTATGTTTACATCATTCGTAGCAGGTGTCAAAGAATCATTGTCATTCACATACACAAAGTCATTCGGAGAGGGGTTTACTGTCGGCATGGAATTTGGAGAAGGAGTCTCGGCATTCACGTACACAGATTCATTCGAAGAGGGGTTTACTGTCGGCATTGAATTTGGAGAAGGAGTCTCGGCATTTCCATACACATATTCATTCGGAGAAGGGTTCACTGTCGGCATTGAATTTGGAGAGTCATACACAAATTCATTCAAAGAGTTTGGTGCAGGGGTCCCGGCAGCAGCATACACACCTTCATTCAAAGAGGCGTTCACGGACGACATCGAAGGGTTCCTGGCAGCCTCGTTATCCATCTGTATCGCGGCAACTGCCGCGGCAGTCTCAGTCATTGTCCCGGTCCTACTCAAATCCATCGGTTCGGACTGGTCACTCAGTCCCCAGTCCGAAACCTCTTCTTTTGGGTTTTCGTAGAGTTTGTATTTAAACATGTGTCGATACCAATTTAAAACGTCCGGTCTGACCACCTGAACCGTTTTTTCCAGAGGAAAAGTCATGAGAGTAATCACTTTATGCAAAGTCGTCGTCGTCGGAGGCACTTTATGCAAAACTGGCGGGGGTGGCGGGGGCTGGGGCATCAACCTACCCTCCGTCACCCGTGCCCCAGAATCTAGATCCAAAAGCACGGGATCGTTGTTCCAGGTACTCGTAGCAGTCGTAGCAGTAGCAGTCGCTGTCGTCGCAAAGTAGGGCGAGGTCCGTATCGGCGGGGGCGGCGGAAGCTCTTCTTTTTCCTCTTCTTCATCCCCAATCACGGCTTCCTCGATCAGCGGGGTTCTCACGGGTCGTCGGTAAACATGGTCGACAGGATTAGGCCTCGGCACTTCCCGGATCGGGTTGATGCACTCAAAAGGCAAATGGCGCAGTTGATCGGCCCGCAAAATGTGTAGCGAAAAGAAGGACTTGTTGGTGCAGTAGATGAGGTAAATGGTGCCTTCCGGAATGCAGTAGCTCTCGTACGGTCGCAGCGTCTTTTTTTTGTACTTGTACTGGTCGTCGACAGGCAGAAATTTACTTTTCTGCTTCACTTTATGCACATTATGGCGCTCCACGTAGTAGAAGAGCATTTGCACGGCCCCTATCTGGTAGACGTGCACTCTTTCGTCCTCCACTTTCCTCTGGCCAAACGTAAAACAACTCTTGACCAGGAAGAAATTGACCTCGTATTTGAAGCAGGTCCTCGTATCAATGTTTTTCCTCAAGTTGTCCGCCACATCCTTTTTGAGCTTGCGAGCCGCCCAGCTCCAGGGTTTCTCTTCGTACTGTCGCAACGGCTTGACGCTGCTCGCCGTGTCGAGAAAATGTTTCTGGTACCGGCCATTCCACTCGACCAGATTGTAGTAGATGAGCTCCCGCTCATCCATGTAGACGATGAAGCCATAGATTTTGAAATTGCTGACGACCCCCTGAAAGTTGGGGACCCGGGGCAGCTTTTTTACATTTCTCGGGTCATCTATCCGGGTAGGGAAGACATCTGTCTTTGTGCTCCGGTCGGTAGCCATCGTGTATGAGTGAAGATGGAATCGAAAGCTCTATTTATACGTATGACTAGGGAGAGGGGGGCGGAGGAGGTCAGAGACTGGAACGCGGAAGAATGCGATGCAGGAAGAAGAAGGGGAATGAACGGAGCATTGACTCGGCTCGGTTCAAGGTCTCGGAAGTGGCGGGAACGCGGTGGGGGGAACGATCGGTTCAAAGTTTTTTTTTTCCTCAGGCAACTGTAAACTACCATCTCCATCCTATTTTGAACGTCCCGGGACCCCCCTATTTGCCCTGAAACTATTTTTTAATCAAGTCTTTACGATTTGGTTGGTTTATCCCGAAACGTCTCAATGCGAGCCGAAAAAGGTTTTATTCCTTTCACCTTTTTCAGCTCGTTTCCTTTCCAACATTGGTGTCTCTCCCTTTACAAAAAAAATGCGAGCCGAAGGAAAAAATTTATTTTTTTTTCCTTCGGCTCGCTTCCTTTCCAACATTGGTGTCTCTCGCTTTACAAAAAAAATGAGCCAAAGGAAAATTTATTTTTTTTTTCCTTTGGCTCATTTTTTTTGCCCTTCTTTAAACTGAATGTTCATCAGCATGCAAAGAAGAAGAAGATGATAATGACTTTTCCACCTTACCTTTTTTTAGAGGGGCCCGTAATTTCTCTTGAACGTTCTCAACCAGGACGGGAACGTGATGCCGTACACATCGTGAATCTGGATCACTTGCGGAGGCCATGAGGGGTAGTGAGGCAAGTCTCTCACCGACCCGTGCTTCAGCAAATCCCGTAGCGCGACGGCTCGCGGCGTCCCCCACGTTTCCAACTCTTCCAGCAAATGATCCTTTCTAATCATAAACATGTTGACATTCTCCCGCGTCAAAAACTCGAGCTGCCGGATGTTGCGACTCCGAGGCCATTGACTATTCCGGAGCGGCCCTTCCACGTCCCCTCTCAGCATTTTATCCACATCCGCGGTGGAAAAATAAACCTCTCCATCGTCTTCGGCCAACACTGCTTCCATTCTATACTCTTTTTTATCGTAAATTGCAACGAGTGTGAAATACGCCATCTTGCCAGAGCGCGAATAAACTCTCTCAGCTCAAAGCATTCCGAACCCGTCAACCCGAAGGTCACCCGCTTCCCGAAGCGCATCGCCTGCGGAGGCTTTTCAAGGGCATCCGGCCGTCGCGCTTCAATGGTTTCAAGTCACAGGGAGGGCATGAAGCGGAGATGCGGGGGGAAAAGAACGTCACGAGGGTCCTCAGCGCCGATTCGGGGGTGGGCGGGCAACAATTCCTCGCTCTCTGAGGCCCATTTTCATTCTCTGCCGCGTTCAGCATGGCGGCCAACCCTGCTCCCATGCATTTACTCGACTTGCTTCCCGAACTCTTGCTTTCCATTTTCAAACTCGTGCCTCTGCACGATAAACTCCACTCTCTCTCCCAGATTCCCGAATTTCTTCCTTACCTGCACGACCGAGGCTCCTACGTCGACTCGCCCCTTCCCTTCTCTCCTCCCTACCTCCGCGTGCTGCGACTCTTGCGGCCCGGTATGTACATGGCCCGGCAAAACTGGTCGCACCGTTTCCTCTTGAGCATCGACCCGAGCACCCTGCACTTTCACCTTTACCACTTTTTACTGGACTGTCATCCCAGCCTCTATAGGCCCCAACCCAAACGGGACTGTCCTTTCCGCGAACCCATCGACCGCATGGCTCGCAACTTGACCTTTTTCATGACCGACTACGTCTGCCTGGACGACCTGACGCTGCTCGCCTATCACCTGAGAGGGTACGGGTTCCTCCTGCTCGACCACTCGTTTCCAGGCCCCGTGCAAAACCTCCGCTTCTACGACTGGACCCGATGCACCCTCGAAACCAACGTCCCGAGAGACATGCTGAACCGCTTCGAGGTGAGCAGTCACTTTCGAGTCACGCTCACCCCGGATCGGACCCTCGTCGTCGAATGCACGCTGCCCGAATGCCCGTGCCCGAGTCGCATCCAGCACCTGACCCCGTTTTCGTTTCAACCGAGTATAGACTGTCGCACGCTCACCTGGCCCGGAGGCGATCCCATCCGCCTGGCCGCGCATCAAGAATTTCAGCTGAACGAGGACGGAGACGTGGAAGGGGAGACGACCTCGTACGTTCATTACCCCTTTAAAATTTCAATGCAGCACGAAATTGGACTGAAACGACTCAAAAGGGTCGTCATGGAAAGAAACATTCCCCTTTAAGCTGATGAGGATTTCAGTGAAGCGGGGGAGCAAAAAAAAGGGCGGTATTTGTAAAGATGTTTAGCCATCTTTACAAATACCGCCTTTTTTTTTGCCGCTGCCTTGTTACCAACCTTGGAACCGTTTTTTTTTATTCTTTCACTGAAAAAAAAACAGATTTTGTAAAGTGAATCGTCTTTTTATTATTATTATTATTGACGCACGGCAGGAACGGTCAAAGAGTCTCTGCCCGCGTCCTTCAGCCCGCGTCCTTCAGCCCGCGTCCTTCAGCCCGCGTGCTTCAAAAACCAGTTGGATGAGTAGAGAGGAAGAGAAGGGAGGGAGGAGGAAGGAGGAGAAAGGGATGCAAAGGACGGGCCTTCATTCAAACGCCGACTCTTGAGATGGCCGCTCCTGCCTCTTCTCGTTCCGCCGTGTCTCCGCCAAACCTGCTCGACTTGCATCCGTACATTCTCCAGCATATTCTCCGATACATCCCGCTCGAGGATAAAATGTGCATCCTCTACAAGATGCCCGAATTCAAGCCTTTCCTCGAGCACCGTGCTTCGTACCTAGACTGCCGACTCCCCTTCTCCTTTGACTACCTGCGCTATTTCAACCTGCTCCGGACCGGATGGTACGTGGACCGAAATAATTGGGGCCATCGCCTCTGTCTGCTCCGAAACGAAAACACCCTGCAATTTACCCTGCGTCATTTCCTCATCGATGGCTTTCGGGGCCGGTACGCCCCCAATGCACGCGGCGCCTTCTACAAAGGCACTTTTGAACGCATGCGAGAAGTGATGGATCAGTATTTAAACTCTTACCAATGGATGGAAGATATGCACCTGTTGACCTATCACCTCCCCGGCTACGGCTACATCATGATCAATTTCTCTCCCTACCTCAAAGTGCAAGCAATGCGCTTTTTCGACCGCGGTCTACACGACATTGAGACCAACGTGGCGACGATCCTGAGACCCCGAAATCATCCCTTTAGTCACTTTTCTGTCAGGGTCCAAAGTGATCGGCGCCTCCTCGTCGAATGCATCCTGCCGCCCAATGTTCACTGCCGCTGCCAATCCCGCCTTCAAGAACTGACTCCCTTTACGTTTGGAGTCTCGGAAGGCCATCGCTTTCTCACTCGGGCCGGAGGCGAATCCATTCCCTTTGTCGCCTATCAAAAACTGAAGCTGGAAAAGGACGAGAAACATGTCACCTGCATCATTATTTACCACGTCAACCGCGACCTGAACAATACAGTCGCCTTGACCAAACCCATGAAACGCAACCCGGAACTGAAAAGACTTTTAGATGAAGGTAATCCTTTTTATAAACGTCAAAAACTATGCTAAACTGTTTTTCTTTTTTCCCCGTATAGACTGGTGCCGTCGGCATCAGGGGGAGCAAAAAAAAATGCGATACAGGTAAATTTGGAAATTTCCAAATTTACTTGTATCGCATTTTTTTTGCAGACGATGGCTCTCCAACATTGGAACGCTTAAGTTTATGTGAATAGAAAGAGACTGGGAAGTGGGGTGGGTGGGAATTGAGAGCCGACTGGATAAAGACAAATTTTACTTTTTTACCCACTCGGCGGTCGCTGCGCTCCCGCCTCGCGGGTAAAAAAGTAAAATTTGTCTTTATCAGTCGGCTCTCAATCCATTTCATTTTTTTTTAATTTTTTTTATTTTATCTGAGTGGTGCTTCTTTTTCGGGTCCTATTTAGGTCTAGGGGGTTGACTGTTGTTGTAAAAGCCGAAACAAACTTTTTTTGGAACTTTGATTAAACTCTGAGCTCAGAGATGAGCTATTCCATCTGTTTCTATATGTGATTGATTGTGGTTTAATGCGGGATTGTAGATGTGTCCACTCCTGTTTTGAACTCTAAAGCGAGAGCTCGATTGTGGTTTCATGCGGGATTATATATTTGTAGATTTGTCAACTACTGTTTTAAACTCTAAAGCAAACGCTTCGTTGGTGCTTTCAGCAAGGAAAATTTTTGCAATGAGATGCGCTCTTGTGGACTGCCGCTCTATTAACTCTTAATCCATCCTTATCCAGAAAAAGCTCTTTCATTAAGGAACCCTTAACTGATGTTATTAAGCATATACACAGCTGAGCCCTTCAAGATGAAAATTGTCAAGCTTCCCTTTAGTGTCAAAATTGATATTGCAAGGCATTCAGTGGGGTTTTAAAGTTGTTATTCTAGTTGCATATTTTTCTGTTGATTCTTTTAAGGCCTCTAAAGATTAACAGGGTAGCGATGCAAGTAAGCTAGATTCAATGCAAAGTGATCCGAAAAGATTTCAGTGCTCTTTTGATAACCTCTGTGTATTTTCTGGATACCGAATACCATCTTCTCGTCAATCCGCTTACATTCATCCATCCGGTTCCACTCATCCGCATGTCCACACTCTCGGCTATACGAGTCAACCTGCGTCAGTCTGCAAATTTCCTGGAAACCTCGAATCATTTTTATCGTTTCGAGAGTCTACCTAAAGAGTTCAGATTACCCCCCCCTCGTCTCGCAATGGGCACGCGAGCTCGTACCCCGTTGCCCCAATTCAGGAATGGAGGGCAACATGGTACGAGCCCGCCTGAAAGGGCGTTTCCAAGTCATCAGTCTCATTCTACCCGTTCTCGCAAGACTAGGTGCCGTGCAATCACCCTCCACCCGTTTCAAGCACTCCTCCCGTCAGTACCCCAGGAACTCTCGAAACACGGCTACCCGTGAGAAACGAACCGTGGACTCGCCCGCGCCCGCCGGTCTAAAAGCGGCACGTCAACAAGTGACATGGGAACGCAAAGCACGTCAACGAGTGACATGGGAACGCAAAGCACGTCAACCAGTGACATGGGAACGCAAAGCACGTCAACCACGGCCTAGCGAGATGAATGGAAACGCAAAGCACGTAAACTGGAAGAAAATGTAGATTGAATCATTAAACAGTGTAACTTGTAAACACATCAGAATCACTCAACTAAAAAGTTGTGGGAAAATTTGAAAACTGTTTAGAATGTCACGAAACGTCAAAATATTTTTCAAACTGAAATCTGAGTCCCCTGTCGAAATATATAGAAAAAAAAAAAAAATTTTTTTTTTTTTTTTTTTTTGTTATGAGCTTAGACTGTCAAAATATTTTAGAAACTAAAATCTGAGTTGACAGTCTAAGCTCATAACCCTACAAAAAAAAAAAAAAAAAAAAAAAAAAAAAAAAAATTGTAACTGATTTTTTTTTTTTTTTTTTTTTTTGACGAGTTAGACTTGGAGCTTTCAAAATATTTTAGAAACTAAAATCTGAGTTGACAGTCTAAGCTCATAACCCTACAAAAAAAAAAAAAAAAAAAAAAAAAATTGTAACTTTTTTTTTTTTTTTTTTTTTTTTTTTTTTTTTTGACGAGTTAGAGTTGGAGCTTTCAAAATATTTTAGAAACTAAAATCTGAGTTGACAGTCTAAGCTCATAACCCTACAAAAAAAAAAAAAAAAATTGTAACTGTTTTTTTTTTTTTTTTTTTTTTTTTTTTTTTTTTTTTTTTTTTTGACGAGTTAGACTTGGAGCTTTCAAAATATTTTAGAAACTAAAATCTGAGTTGACACTCTAAGCCCATAACCCTACAAAAAAAAAAAAAAAAAAAAAACTTTTTTTTTTTTTTTTTTTTTTTTTTTTTTTATATAATCGTAACGTTTGACTTTACACTCTGTACAAAAATTTGGAACGGCTCAACTTTCGATACTGATTTTTGAACACAATTTTAAGGATTTCTTTGCGACATGCCTCCGCGTAATGTCAAACCGTCGCCCAAAGTCAAACCGCCCCCTAAAGACCATAGAGTTTTAAATAATTACATCAAATTCTTGCATAGCAAAACCGTACCTTTCCCTTGCCCTCACTGTTTCTGTTCTGTTTTACCCAAAGATTACGAGAAACATTGTAAAAAACTCCATCAATTAGAAACTTTACGCTGTTGCGCTTGGTGTTTGGGAAATAAAACTTGGCCGGCTAAATGTAAATGCGAAAATACCGATCACCTGATGGAATGCGCTCGACATTTTTTAATTCTGCACACGCCTCCTCCCCTGCAAACCTTTGCCCCCTCCGCTTTCGACAGGAGGCCTCTCTGCCCCGCCAAAGATTTTTTCGATCGCACTCCCGACCCGCAACCCCGTGCTTACGAACCCATCTGGCCCCTGCCTCTGTCCCCCAACCCCATCCGGTTCGACACCGACTCACTCAACCGGGCCACATCCTGCGTTCGCACGTACCTGGATCTCGGGAAGGACGCCGAATGGCATCACGTGATCGTGCGCTCCATAGCCTTCCAGAGTTTCCTCGAAGCCATGGATTCGGACGAAGGTCGCACGCGCACGCTCTCATTCTCCTGCTGGTGCGACGGGGGCAAGTACGAGGAGGCCCGGCATCGCCAGCACCGCCATTTGATCACAGTGTCCCCGCCCTCTCCCCATTTCGAAAGAAATGTCTGGAAAAAAATCTCGATTCCACGCGAAGACCGGCCCTGTGCTCGTTTCCGCATCATCCATAAGCAACCCATTCATTCGGCCCTGCATCTCATCCACACGCTCGGTTACCTCAGCCAGCGCGAGTCGGTCTGCAATTTTTCCGGAGACGACCCCCATGCTCCCGAGACCCCGAATCACTACTATTGCTTCGAAAGCCTGCCGAGAGACTACCGGCTTCCTCTCGTCCTGCAATGGGAAGGCGGGCTCCAAGAACACTTGAATCTCGAATTCCGAAACCTGAAATGGGGTGACTTGATGCACGCCGACCTCACGTTCGTCCGAGGAAAGTGGCGTCTCCTCGTCCAAAACATTCCAGGCGTCCGGTTCGGACTCGTTCTACCCATCGCTCCCGATACGGTGCCCTCCCTCCAGCCCACGGATCGATTCCTCCATCTCCTGAACGGCCGAAAACTCTATTTCAAAGACCTTCGTCGCTCCGGTCGCTCGAATCCAGACACCCGACTCAGGGAGCAAGCCGACATGACTTTTTATGAAACGGTAGGCGACGACGCGTGGACCCCGAGGCCTTTCCATCAGAAACTCCTCAACGAATTCAAGCCCCTCGTCGAAAGAAACACGCAACTCGAATTGAAAGTCGCGGCCTTGCAAAAAGAGGGCGAGGCTTTGCAACTGGAAACGGTCGCATGGCGCGCAAAGCACGAGGTCGCCGAGCAAAGGGTCCAGTCTCTGCAGGAAAAAAATGACGAGCTCAACGACCGCGTCGTTCAAATGACTCTCAAAATTGTTACTCTGAACGATAAAATCCATTGGATGAACGAAGGCGAAATTGCCAGGCTCAACAGAGAACTGGCCGAAACGAAACGGAAATGCAAAGAGCTGGAAAAGAGAAACGCGGAATTGGAGAGGGTTGCCAAAAGACCCCGCATTTCGGTCCACGTGACCAAAAACAACGATTAGAGGGCTGACTGAAGCTGTAGGAAGACGAACCGCCTAAACTTTTTGACCCACTCGGCGGTCGCTCCGCTCCCGCCTCGTGGGCAAAAAGTTTAGGCGGTCGTCTTCCTACAGCTTCAATCCATTTAAATTTAAATTTAAATTCTAATTTTACTTTATTTCAAATTTAAAAACCATTTTTATCAGTCTTTCAAAAAACATCTCTACCCATTCGATGCTTCCTCTAAATCCCCCTTCACTTTACATGGGAGCTGGGGGGCTAAAGTCTGTAGGAAGACGAACCGCCTAAACTTTTTGACCCACTCGGCGGTCGCTCCGCTTCCGCCTCGTGGGCAAAAAGTTTAGGCGGTCGTCTTCCTACAGTCCATTTAATTTTAATTTTTTTTTCTTTAATTTTAAATTTAAATTCTAATTTTATTTTATTTCAAATTTAAAAACCATTTTTATCAGTCTTTCAAAAAACATCTCTACCCATTCGATGCTTCCTCTAAATCCCCCTTCACTTTACATGGGAGCTGGGGGGCTAAGGTCTCCATTTACATTTAATAACAGTTGAACCTATAGTTTATATTATAATTTATATTATAATATATATTATAATATAAAAGTTTGGTTCCTCCTCTCCCTCCGGTCAGCGCTTGTCCTCCGAGTCCACGGTGACCTAAAGCCTGACCTCTAGTAAAACACCAACCCGTTTCTTTCCCCCCCCTTGATTCATGACGTCACGCGGCCCGGGTCAACGACCTCATGCCATTGCGATTTCAGGGCTCCCCGGGGAAAACAGATTTCATCGAGTCATCCCTCCCGGTGCAAAAAAACCATGTCAAACGGGCCCATGACGTCACGTGGCCCGGGTCAACGACCTGCAAGCCAGCGCGATTCCCGTGAAGAAATTTCTGTCTAAACGCAAGCGGCCGGTCACGCGTCAAAGCCCTGCATGAAAAAAAAAAAAAAAAAAAAAAAAAAAAAAAAAGACGAGTTAAAAATATTTCAAAATTCGAGCTTTCAAAATATTTTAGAAACTGAAATCTGAGTTGACAGCATAAGCTCAAAAAAAAAAAAAAAAAAAAAAAAAATTTTTTTTTTTTTTTTTTTTGACGAGTTAGACTTGGAGGTTTCAAAATATTTTAGAAACTAAAAATCTGAGTTGACAGTCTCAGCCCAGTCTGCTTGTCAAAAAAAAAAAAAAAAAAAAAAAAAAAAAAAAAAAAAAAAAAACTGAGGGTTATGGGCTTAGACTGTCAACTCAGATTTTTAGTTTCTAAAATATTTTGAAACCTCCAAGTCTAACTCGTCAAAAAAAAAAAAAAAAAAAAAATAACTGAAATTTTTTTTTTTTTCAGTTTCTAAAATATTTTGAAATCTCCAAGTCTGGCTTGTCAAAAAAAAAAAAAAAAAAAAAAAATTTTTTTTTTTTTTTTTTTTTTTTTTTTTTTTTTTTTTTTTTGACGAGTTAGACTTGGAGCTTTCACCAAATCTTACATTTCTTAGACTTGTACATTTGAAAATATTTTTGCACTGAATTTGAATTAATAACCCTACATGAAAAAATAAATAAAAAATAAATAAATAAATAAAAAATAAATAAATAAATAAATAAATAAATAAATAAATAAATAATTAAATAAATAAATAAATATTTCTTAGATTTGTAACTTTGAAAATATTTTTGCACTGAATTTGAACTAATAACCCTACATGAAAAAAAAATAAAAAAAAAATAAATAAATACATTTTTTACATACAAAATTGACATGTAAAATCTTTGGAAATCGATTTTCTTGGACATTTTCTTTCCATTCGAAGGGACAAATGTTTCTTTCTGAGCTAGTTTTTTTCACTTCTTCAAACATAGAATGTACCGGTATTCAGTGTCATATCCGTGGACAGAAAGCTCATAGAAAAAGATATTCCATATCAGAATTATTTAATGTATCCACTTGCTGAGGACTGGAACATTCATATGGCATAGAATTTCCATTCTTTAACACAGAAGCCAATACTAAATTGTAGACATTAGCAACAAAGATATAAAATTTCCATTATTATTTGAATTTTATAACTAAATAAAAGTTTGTTGAAAGTATTCATGGCTCCCCGGAAAAAAATAATCTCATCCCTCCCAGTGCAAAAAAACCCGTCACGGTTCCATGACGTCACGCGGCCTGGGTCAATGACCTCGAGTCAACACGATTCCACGGCTCCCCGGAAAATAACATTTCATCCAGTCATGCCCTCGCGGTGCAAAGCAACCCTCTCAAACGACTCATGACGTCACGATCCCGTGGCCCGGGGTCAACGACCTGCAAGGAGGTCATGGCTCCGCGGAAAAAGATGTCATCCAGTCATGTCCTCGCGGTGCAAAGCAACCCTCTCCAACGACTCATGACGTCATGGATTCATGATGTCACGTGGCCCGGGGTCAACGACCTGCAAGGATTCCACGGTTCCGCGGAAAAAAATCTCATCGAGCCATTCCATCGTGGTGCAAAGAAATCCTCTCAAATGGCTACGGGACGTCACGTGGCCCGGGGTCAACGACCTGCTGGCTTGCAGGATACCACGGCTCCCTGAAAAAAAAAATCTCATCGAGCCATTCCATCGTGGTGCAAAGAAATCCTCTCAAATGGCTACGGGACGTCCCGTGGCCCGGGTCAACGACCTGCAAGGATGCCACGGTTCCCTGGAAAAATGTTTCATCGAGTCATCCCTCCCGGTGCAAAAAAACCATGTCAAACGGGCCCATGACGTCACGTGGCCCGGGTCAACGACCTGCAAGCCAGCGCGATTCCCGTGAAGAAATTTCTGTCTAAACGCAAGCGGCCGGTCACGCGTCAACACCCTGCATGAAAAAAAAAAAAAAAAAAACGAGTTAAACTTGGAGCTTTCAAAATATTTTAGAAACTGAAATCTGAGTTGACAGCATAAGCTCAAAAAAAAAAAAAAAAAAAAAAAAAAAAAAAAAAAAAAAAAAAATTTTTTTTTTTTTTTTTTTTTGACGAGTTAGACTTGGAGGTTTCAAAATATTTTAGAAACTAAAAATCTGAGTTGACAGTCTCAGCCCAGTCTAAGCTGGCTTGTCAAAAAAAAAAAAAAAAAAAAACTGAGGGTTATGGGCTTAGACTGTCAACTCAGATTTTAGTTTCTAAAATATTTTGAAAGCTCCAAGTCTAACTCGTCAAAAAAAAAAAAAAAAAAAAAAAAAAAAACTGAGGGTTATGGGCTTAGACTGTCAACTCAGATTTTAGTTTCTAAAATATTTTGAAAGCTCCAAGTCTAACTCGTCAAAAAAAAAAAAAAAAAAATATTTTAGAAACTGAAATCTGAGTTGACAGTCTAAGCTCATAACCCTACAATACAGAAAAAAAAAAAAAAAATTTTTTTTTTTTTTTTTTTTTTTTTTTTTTTTTGACGAGTTAGACTTGGAGCTTTCACCAAATCTTACATTTCTTAGACTTGTACATTTGAAAATATTTTTGCACTGAATTTGAATTAATAACCCTACATGAAAAAATAAATAAAAAATAAATAAATAAATAAATAAATAAATAAATAAATAATTAAATAAATAAATAAATATTTCTTAGATTTGTAACTTTGAAAATATTTTTGCACTGAATTTGAACTAATAACCCTACATGAAAAAAAATAAAAATAAATAAATAAATAAATACATTTTTTACATACAAAATTGACATGTAAAATCTTTGGAAATCGATTTTCTTGGACATTTTCTTTCCATTCGAAGGGACAAATGTTTCTTTCTGAGCTAGTTTTTTTCACTTCTTCAAACATAGAATGTACCGGTATTCAGTGTCATATCCGTGGACAGAAAGCTCATAGAAAAGATATTCCATATCAGAATTATTTAATGTATCCACTTGCTGAGGACTGGAACATTCATATGGCATAGAATTTCCGTTCTTTAACACAGAAGTCAATACTAAATTGTAGACATTAGCAACAAAGATATAAAATTTGCATTATTATTTGAATTTTATAACTAAATAAAAGTTTGTTGAATGTAACCAACTTTATTTCATGGCTCCCCGGAAAAAAATATTCTCATCCCTCGCGGTGCAAAGCAACCCTCTCAAACGACTCATGACGTCACGCGGCCTGGGTCAATGACCTCGAGTCAACACGATTCCACGGCTCCCCGGAAAATAAGATGTCATCCAGTCATGCCCTCGCGGTGCAAAGCAATCCTCTCCAACGACTCATGACGTCATGGATTCATGATGTCACGTGGCCCGGGGTCAACGACCTGCAAGGATTCCACGGATCCCTGAAAAAAAAATCTCATCGAGCCATTCCATCGTGGTGCAAAGAAATCCTCTCAAATGACTACGGGACGTCCCGTGGCCCGGGGTCAACGACCTGCAAGCCAGCAGGATACCACGGCTCCTTGGAAAAAAGATTTCATCGAGCCATGCTACTCGGTGCAAAAATCTTTTCAAATGGCTACGGGACGTCCCGTGGCCCGGGTCAACGACCTGCAAGGATGCCACGGCTCCCTGGAAAAATGTTTCATCGAGTCATCCCTCCCCCCCCTCCTTGCAAAAAAACTATGTCAAACGGGGCCACGTGACGTCACGCAAGCCAGCGCGATTCCCGTGAAGAAATTTCTGTCTAAACGCAAGCGGCCGGTCACGCGTCAAAACCCTGCATGCCAACGCAAAAAAAAAAAAAAAAAAAAAAAAAAAAAAAAAAATATACGATTACAGTCAACTGAGATTTTAGTTTGTGAAATATTTTGGAAGCTCCAAGTCTAGCTTGTCAAAAAAAAAAAAAAAAAAAAAAAAAAAAAAAAAAAAAAAAACAATTTTTTTTTTTTTTTTTTGACGAGTTAGACTTGGAGCTTTCAAAATATTTTAGAAACTAAAATCTGGTTTGAGTCTAAGCTCATAACCCTACAAAAAAAAAAAAAAAAAAAAAAAAAAATTTTTTTTTTTTTTTTTTTTTTTTTCGGTTCAGAAATGTGTTATTTAGAGTGAGTTTGTTCATAATGTTTCAACTAGTTTGCGACAATATGATACACTTAATAGAAGACATTGTTTTTTTCAAGTTTAACATTACAGATGAAACGGCTCAAAAGATAATCAAACGATATCCACCCGACAAACAACAGCGACGTATTTGCGACAAACTTCTCGTGCCTCATTTATTATGGTCTTTTTATAAAGGAGAAATTTTGAAACACGGAGAGTTCAATTTGGCGTACAAGCTTTGGCCCTTCGAAGTTGAAATAGGTACTATCAAAATGCCTAATCATTTGGATTTTAGTGATATGAATTTAAACGAGGAGGAAAAAAAATTCATTACCCATCACGAGGCGTTGGAGAAAATTCGACAAAATTGTGTCTGCGTTCGACATGTCCCGTCCCGTTTAAGAGATCAGTGCGTGAATAAAATCATCGAAGAAACTCGATACCAGAAACACGAAGGAGGAGACTGGGCATTCCTGTTACCCAAAATGCTTTGTCAACAACTCGCATTTTACCGACGACTTTTGTCTTCCAAATGTTACTTTCGAGTACAAATGCCTTCGTGGGATCCGGAAAGAGTGCAACATTTTAGCGTTGACGCACTGATGAATCTGTTTAAAGAAAAGGACAGAAAGTTTTCCAAAGAGTTTGTCGTCTGGTTACAGAATGATGACACATTTTCTTTCAAACCATTTGAAAATTCACATAGGTTAGTTTTAATAACATTTGAATATCTTTTAGAGGATGATTATTTATGTTTGGAATGTTTTAAACAATATTTCAGAGGTTATCGACTTGTATGTTTTGTGGGAAGATGCTATAAAATTAGCTACGTTTCTTTTTTTGACTCTTTAAAAAAACGTAGACGATACTGGTGCTTTCACTGTAAACAAGTACCCCTATTTCAAATTTTAAATTTGCAAGAATTATGTGACCAATACGGTACGACGACAAATCCGATTCAATACGAATTATTTATTTAAATTAGACTTGGAGGTTTCAAAATATTTTAAAAACTCCAAGTCTCACTCGTCAAAAAAAAAAAAAAAAAAAAAAAAAAAAAAAAAAAATGTAACTGAATTTTTTTTTTTTTTTTTTTTTGGTAGGCTTATGAGCTTAGACTCAATTCAGATTTTAGTTTCTAAAATATTTTGAAAGCTCCAAGTCTAACTCATCAAAAAAAAAAAAAATTCAGTTACTTTTTTTTTTTTTTTTTTTTTTTTTTTTTTTTTTTTTTTTTGACGAGTTAGACTTGGAGCTTTCAAAATATTTTAGAAACTAAAATCTGAGTTGAGTCTAAGCTCATAACCCTACAAAAAAAAAAAAAAAAAAAAAAAAAATCAGTTACAATTTTTTTTTTTTTTTTTTTTTTTTTTGACGAGTTAGACTTGGGGCTTTCAAAATATTTTAGAAACTAAAATCTGAGTCAATAACCAGCAAGGATTCCATGGCCCCCCCGAGAAAAAAGATTTCATCGAGCCATCCCCTCCTCGTGCAAGAAAAACCCTTTCCATGACGTCATGGAATCGGGACGTGACGATCCCACGTGCCCCGGGTCAACGACCTGCAAGCCAACGCGATTCCTCGACTCCCCGGGGGGGGGGGAAATCTCATCGAGTCATCCCTCTCGCTGCAAAGAAACCATTTCAAATGACGTCTTTCGTCAACGACCTCGCGATCCCAAGGGCTCCCCGGTTCATCGAGTCATCCCCTCTCGCTGCAAAACTCCCCGTCGTTGACGTTCAGACGTCACGATCCCACGCGGCCTGGGTCAACGACCTCAGGATTTCATGGCTCCCGGTTGATCGAGTCATTCCCTCACCGTGCATTTTCAAACGCCACGTGACGTCACGATCCCATGACGTCATGTGGCCCGGGTCAACGACCTGCAAAGAGATTCCCGTGAAGAAATTTCTGATTAAACTCGAGCAGCGAGCCACGCGTCAAAGCCCTGCATGAAAAAAAAAAAAAAAAAAAAAAAAAAACTTTGAGCTTTCACCAAATCTTATATTTCTTAGACTTGTAAATTTGAAAATATTTTTGCACTGAATTTGAACTAATAACCCTACATGAAAAAATAAATAAAAAATAAATAAAAAATAAATAAATAAATAAATAAATAAATAAATACATTTTTCACATACAAAATTGACATGTAAAATCTTTGGAAATCGATTTTCTTGGACATTTTCTTTCCATTCAAAGGGACAAATGTTTCTTTCTGAGCTAGTTTTTTTCACTTCTTCAAACATAGAATGTACCGTGCTCTGGTATTCAGTGTCATATCCGTGGACAGAAAGCTCATAGAAAAGATATTTCCATATCAGAATTATTTAATGTATCCACTTGCTGAGGACTGGAACATTCATATGGCGTAGAATTTCCGTTCTTTAACACAGAAGTCAATACTAAATTGAAGACATTAGCAACAAAGATATAATAGAGGGAAATTTCCATTATTATTTGAATTTTATAACTAAATAAAAGTTTGTTGAAAGTAACTTTGAAGCCCTGGGTTATATATACGAAAATATCAAAAAATTAAAATTAAAACTGTAGCAAAATAAGAAACCAAAATTTATATTTTCGATTTTTTTTTTTTTTTTTTTTTTTGACGAGTTAGACTTGGAGCTTTCAAAATATTTTAGAAACTAAAATCTGAGAGTTGACACTCTAAGCTCACCCCCCCCCCCAAAAAAAAAAAAAAAAAAAAAAAAAAAAAAAAATTTTTTTTTTTTTTTTTTTTTTTTTTTTTTTCAATTATTGAAAAAATTTTTGGATACAAATCTGCTAATCATTCGAACTGTGGTGTACAAGAGATATATTCGAACTATATTATACCAATTCAAATTCATGTTCAAATACAAGGTATTTTGAGCCTGATTTGAATTTGACATGGCAAATGGATTTTTTTGTTGTCTAACAACAGATAAACTTCTTAAACCACCCCAACCATTATGATCGTCTATCCATGTTTTTAATTTTTCTTTCACCAATCTAGAAAAGCATTTATAAATCACATTCACGATTGATTTAGGTAGCATTTTTATGATACACATGATAGTCAATTCTCCAACGAAAGCAAAGAAAGCTATTATTCGGCTCCAGGTTATACCTTCAGAAAACAATTCGTTAAATACGTCTAATAAAATAGAGTCTACTGAGTTTTCTTCTATGACATTTATTTCTGCACACATATTTTTCAATGGAGTAGCAATTCAAAAGGTAAGTAAAAATCTTCTTCTTCTTCATTATTTTTCGAATTAAACTGATCAAACCACAATTCCATATAATTTATGAAAGCTAACGCCACTTCAGTCATATTTGATTCTTCAATTGGGTTAATTGTAGTTTCCGTATCTGTTGGGTTATTTTCAGTTTCCATATTTGATAGATTACGTAAGTTAATTGCGGTTTCAATATCTGTTATATTTGGGTTAATTGAAATATTCATATCATTAAATCTTTCTAATTGGATGTTAGTCTCCATATTAAGTACTTCAGTGATATCTATATCGTGGAAAAAAGATTCTGAATTATTTACATATTCAATATGTTCGGTATTGATGTATATTGTCATATTTGGTGAATCGATCATCAAGTATGTGAAACTAGCGGCAGGCTTTCTAGGCGCTGTGGATATAATCATGATTTAGCTGGAAGTGTATATATTTTCGCTACATGAAAAAAAAAAAAAAAAAAAAATTCAGTTACATTTTTTTTTTTTTTTTTTTTTTTTTTTTTTTTTTTTTTTTCATGTAGCGAAAGTATAATTTGTCAACATACTATAATATAAATTTCTCAATACTCCCCCCCTTAAAACAGTTTTCCTGATAAAGATCGTTTCTACCAAGACTACTTAAAATGATAGTGAACGCTTTCCCTTTATTTTATACATCTATACCCTACCAATTACCACTCTCTATTAGGAGGTTTGCAAAAAGTCCTGGGATGAGGTATACACGCAAACATGTAACCTGTACCCTCGTAAAATTGTCGCCCTGTAAAAATATATTCTAAAGATCTTTCTACATTATGCCATACCCCCCTTAATGGCCCCGTACACAATTTTGAACAATTTTTTTTCATGGCTTCAAAACTTAAAATATCAATGGGCGTTCTATCTTTATTTTTGGCCAAACCTTCTCGATTCATGGGTAAGAGTTCTCCTCGGCAAAACATAAACGTGAGGAGCGTTATAACGTCTTTTTCATATTTGGATCCGTCATTCATAAATAACTGTCTGTTGGCAATTTCCACCATGTTAAAAAAACTGCATGTAATACCGCATTTTTTAAACAGGCAACGAATGTCTGAAAAGGCAGCGATATCTTGTAAGGGGACATGTCTTAAAATTTGGTACAGGTCGGCCAGGGAACGGTACAATACTTTAATCGAACCTCGGTCTTCGACCAAAATGTATTTAAAGGTAATCAGGTACCTAAAGCTTCCGTCAGCGTTTCGGCCTTTATTAAAATAGCCTCCTCGTTCCAAGATACAGGCACTCGGTAAGCGTTTCATCAAAGAGTTGAGGGATGTTTCGGGACTCATGTAGACTGTCGCATATTTATGTCGATTGGCCAATTCAAATATCTGCATGTGATTCGAAAAAAGTGCCAATTCATCCAAAATTTCCTTTTCAACATTAAATTCAAACTGTTGACAGTTTACGTTAGTCAAGTGTTTACTATCCAGGGCGCCTTGAGTATCTGATTTATTGACACGGCAAATAACCATGATTCCAAATGCATCTCCGGGGATCGGAAATTTCATATATTTGATAACAGTCCAGACAAATTCTGGATAGCGTCAATGTTTTCATTGAAAACATTTAAATCAGGGACGTTGCTTAAATGACATTCGAATATTTTTAAAACCGAATCAAGACTGTAAGGGCGTATTTTCTGAAGGATTGCTTCATAAATATCTGGTCGTCTTTCCCAAACTATAGCTATGAGACGTTTCGCTATTGAAGTCATGAAAGAAAGGAACGAATGTTTACAGTAGAGGAATTGAATATAATTTATGATAAAGTTAAGTTTCGAAAAACGGTAGATGAATTATGCTTAATTGTATATCTGCTGATGACTACAAATTTAAAAATGTGTGATATATTGGGGTGGTTTAATTACAACATGAATAAAAGACGTAAAATTTTACAAGATCCCAGTATTTTAGAAGAATATGAATTGGTACGGATTCTTTTTCCGAAAAAACATCAGACTTACTTGTTACAATGGAAAAAGGTTTGCAGATCCTGGATCGGTAAAGAAAATGCCATTTTTGAAAGGTTGAGACGGTCATGTGAAAAGGAACAAGCAAAACTACATTTTAAATGAAAAAAAAAAAAAAAAAATTTTTTTTTTTTTTTTTTTTTTTTTTTTTTTTTTTTTTAGGTGTATGGTTTTAATTGACAAATCGGACATGTGTCTTGTTCCGTGAACCATGTTTTTATACATACTTCATGATAAAAATGATTACAGGGTAATAACATACAATTTTCTTCTAAATGAAAACATTCATGACATATCGGACACTTTTCATGTTGTTCAAGCCTTTCAGTATTCAATTTTATAACGGATAAGGTATTTATAATAGTTTCCGGAAGTGGATTTTTTGGTACAGTATAGTCATTGAATGAATCCTCTGTTGCATATTCCATTAGAGAACGATTAATTTCAACGTCACTATCATATGTTTCGTCATTATCCAAAAAAGAATCGTGAAAATCTAATGAATAATAATACTCATTCAAATGTTCTGAAATACGTTCCAATAGTCTTTCATCAGGTTGACTCCTATTTTGAGTAGGAATGTTTGGAGGATAATTTACAAAAAAGTCATCACTATTTTTAGAATTCATATCTTGGTTAAGGTATTCGAATGGATATCTTTATATTAACTCTAAGTCTTGCTTTATATTAGCTTTAAAAAAAAAAAAAAAAAAAAAAAAAAAAAAAAAAAAAAAAAAAAAAAATTTTTTTTTTTTTTTTTTTTTCGAGGTTCATCATTAGGGCTTAAAACATCGACAATTTTTTTCGTAATGGTTATACTTTTTGTCTACAGACTGGACAGTGATTTTGTTGTCTAAACCATGATCTCACGCAGCTTTCATGAAAGGGATGGTTACATGGTAAAAGCATTACATTTTCTTTTAACTTAAATTGATCTAAACAAATTGGACACTTTTCATTTTTTGCTAGCAGATTTACATTCATTTTTATAATGGGTAAATTATTTAACACATTTTCTGGAACTGGCTGAAGTTGCGGTTCATTTTGAATTGATTGTAGAAGTAACATGAATCTTGCCGCCAAAGCTATCGGCAATTCAAAACGGAAGTAAATATCTTCTTCTTCTTCGTCTTCTTCTTCTTCTTCATTATTTTCCGAATAAAGCTGACCTAACCACAATTCCATATAATTTCTGAAAGATAACGGACCGTCAACCATATTTGATTCTTCAATTGGGTTAATTGTCGTTTCCGTATCTGTTGGGTTGTTTTCAGTTTCCATATTCGATCCATTAGCCTCCATACGTTCGGTATTGATGTATACTGTCATTTCTGGTGAATCAAACATCACGTACGTGAAACTAGTGGCAGGCTCTCTAGGCGCTGTGGATATACTCATGATTTAGCTGGAAGTGCATATACTTTCTTTATATATATATATATATTTTTTTTTTTTTTTTTTTTTTTTTTTGTAGGGTTATGAGCTTAGAGTGTCAACTCAGATTTTAGTTTCTAAAATATTTTGAAAGCTCCAAGTCTAGCTTGTCAAAAAAAAAAAAAAAAAAAAAAAAAAAAAATTCAGTTACATTTTTTTTTTTTTTTTTTTTTTGACAATTCAGACTTGGAGCTTTCAAAATATTTTAAAAACTAAAATCTGAGTTGACACTCTAAGCTCATAACCCTACAAAAAAAAAAAAAAAAAAAAAAAAAATGAGTTGACACTCTAAGCTTATAACCCTACAAAAAAAAATTGTAACTGAATTTTTTTTTTTTTTTTTTTTTTGACAAGCCAGACTTGGGGCTTTCAAAATATTTTAAAAACTAAAATCTGAGTTGAGTCTAAGCTCATAACCCTACAAAAAAAAAAAAAAAAAAAAAAAAAAAAAAAATTCAGTTACATTTTTTTTTTTGACAATTCACACTTGGAGCTTTCAAAATATTTTAGAAACTAAAATCTGAGTTGACAGTCTAAGCCCATAACCCTACACACATTTTTTTTTTTTTTTTTTTTTTTAGGGTTATGTGCTTAGAGTGTCAACTCAGATTTTAGTTTCTAAAATATTTTGAAAGCTCGAAGTCTAGCTTGTCAAAAAAAAAAAAAAAAAACAAAAAAAAAAACACATATATATATATATATATATATATATATATATATATATATATATAAAAATTTCTCCATACCTCCCCCTTTAAACAGTTTTCTCAATCAAGACTTAATCCCCAGACTCCACGGTTACTTAAAACCCTCCTTATTCATTCTCGTTTCCCTCCCCCCTCTCCCCCTTGATTACAGCCACTCGAGAAAGCTCGTCCCAGGAAACCTGTTTTTCGAGACTCAAAGATCATCGAGTCCTCCCTTTCTCCTTACGGCCCGTGACGCACTTACAGGTCAACGACTTGCGTGACTACACGGTTCCCATCTCCACTCTCGGCGGCGAGTCGACTCTTTACAAAGACACGTAAGACCCGATCACAGGTCAACGACTTGCATGGCAAGACGATTCCTCGGCTTACGGGAAAACTTGTTTACGAGTGGGCACGCTCAGGGAAGACACGATGGGTAGCGAGTCATTGACCGGTCACGTCTTACCGGTTTGCGAGCGGCTGGGAAGGCGTGTTTGTTGAAAACAATTTTCAAATTCTCCGTATAATAAAGCTTTTCCAAAGTATGGAGCCGGAACCTTTATTACAAGAAAATCGTAAACGGTTTGTAATATTTCCTATTCAATATCACGATTTATGGATAATGTACAAAAAGGCTGAAGCATCTTTTTGGACAGTCCAAGAAGTAGATTTGTCTAAAGATTTAAATGATTGGCAAAAATTGAAACCTGAAGAAAAAACATTTTATTTCTCACGTGTTAGCATTTTTTGCCGCTAGTGATGGTATTGTGAATGAAAATCTAGCCGAAAGATTTTATCAGGAAGTACAAATTTCTGAAGCCCGATGCTTTTATGGTTTTCAAATTGCAATAGAAAATATTCATTCAGAGATGTATAGTTTGCTTATCGATACATATATCACGGATCCATTCGAAAAAGAAAAACTTTTTGATGCCATTGAAACATTACCTTGCGTGAAAAAGAAAGCCGATTGGGCTATTGCCTGGATTAAAACGTCCAATGCCTCTTTCGGCGAACGACTTGTTGCTTTTGCTGCAGTCGAAGGTATTTTTTTCTCCGGTTCGTTTGCTGCTATTTTTTGGTTAAAGAAGAGAGGTTTAATGCCCGGTTTAACATTTAGTAATGAACTCATTAGTAGAGATGAGGGCTTACATTGCGATTTCGCCTGCATGATGTTGAATCATTTAAAACGTAAACCTTTGGAACAAAAAATTATTCAAATTATATCGGATGCAGTTAATATTGAACAAGAATTTCTTACTGAGGCATTACCAGTCGCTCTTATTGGAATGAATAATCATTTGATGAAACAATATATAGAATATGTGGCCGATAGACTTTTACAGGAATTAAATTGTAAAAAAATTTATCAAGTTGAAAATCCATTTGATTTTATGGAATTTATAAGTTTGGAAGGTAAGACAAATTTTTTTGAAAAAAGAGTGAGTGAATATCAAAAATCAGGTGTTATGTCTTTAAAAAGGGATGAACGTATCTTTACAAAAAATGTTGATTTTTAAGTGAAAAAAAAAAAAAAAAATCAGTTACAATTTTTTTTTTTTTTTTTTTTTTTTTTTTTTTTTTTTTTTTGTGTGTGTGTGTAGGGTTATGAGCTTAGACTGTCAACTCAGATTTCACTTTCTAAAATATTTTGAAAGCTCCAAATCTGGCTCGTCAAAAAAAAAAAAAAAAAAAAAAAAAAAAAAAAAATCAGTTACAAATTTTTTTTTTTTTTTTTTTTTTTTTCAATGTTTGATGGATTTTATTCGAGTAATTTCCGATCTCCAAACATAATATGTTTGTGTGAGTGGACAGGTTTTTTGTTTACATTCTCTACAGGGATATGTCAAATTTACATTACGTTCTTCTAATATCGGAAAAGATACTTGTTTACGTAACCATTCAGCAGTCTTTGATCCTATACCTGTTAAAACGTAATTAGACTTTAATATAGTAGGTAACCAATCATGCAGATGACCGTCAAAATAATCATTATCTGCTACCACACATCCATCCACTGGTTGATCATTTTCATCAAATTGTAACGTTACAAATAGTCTCTGTGTGCGTGGAGATTTTAAATTTAACGTAGCTGTATTTCCATGTTTAAACGTCACGCCTTTTCTTCTCGTGTACCTCAGCCATCCAAGGAAAGCTATTGTAATCAAACAATTTTCATCACCACATTCCCAACAAGGAATCCTCAAACTATTTTTACCAATTATTTTTATCCCTTTTAAAATTTGATTTTTTAGAAATTTATACGAATCCATATCTACCGCAACTAATTCTTGGTGAGGTTTGAGTTTAAAGTCGGACGAATTATTAAATGTAACATGCTCAGAGTCATAAACGACGACAATTTCATTAGGAATTGAGTTGGCATATCTAACTGCTACACACGCAACCGTCGATACCATTCTTTGTTATTCATTTTAAATATGATACGATACACTATTTAAAAAAACGTAAATTTGTCGATAAGTTTACTCGGGTTCTTCAGGAAATTCTATGCTAGGTACATCAAAGGTAGGTCCAAAATATAATGAAACTGAAGGAAGCAAAACGGAATTTTGAAAAACAATTAATTCTTCAATGATACCACCAATCTTATAATTATTTGAACCATAAGTAGTTCTTCTATCTATTATCATATGCATAATACCCATAAATTTACCTAAAGTGAGCAAAGTTTCTTGTAAGTTTTTGGTAAATTCGTTTTTTATACCGTTCCCATTAAATACCCGTAAACTTTTAACACACCAATTCTTTTCTAAAATTGGAACTTTATGATTTATATGGCTTTCTGCACAGGTATGACAAAAACTAGGTTTACAAATTCTAATAAAAAATCGACCACCGTCATGAAGTTGGCTTTCATCATTTACTTTCATAGACAACGCAATATATCGAAGAGGTTCACATTCCCGACAAACTATAGAAAACTCTCCGTTTTCCATTTTCGAGAGGTACCATTCACCCGCAACGATAACTGAATACATTTCATTTTTGTATTTTAAAGGTTTAAGATACGCTTTTTCTGATTTGCAAGGACGTCCTGTAAAATAGGTCGCTTTTCCAGTCGTATGTACCCGATATGCGGGAGTATTTTCTAAAAGAGATTTCCATTCGGGTGTAATTAAATTTAAAGCTTTTGTTCGTTCTTGCAATTCTAAAACTGCCTTGGAAAGCACATCATTGCTGATAATATTTGCAACTAAAACAGAGTAATCCATTGTAAAAAAGATACTTGCTTTGATCTTTTATACATATTAAAAAAAAAAAAAAAAAAAAAAAAAAAAAAAAAATTTTTTTTTTTTTTTTTACATTACAGACTGCATTTTGTAAGGCAAATTTCTTTTTCTAACGTTGCTGACAATTTCAGGCAGCGTGTAAACAAACTTGGTCAGAGTAACAGTCGTTGACTCTCTTGATCGGTCATTCGAAACACTGTGCAGAGTTATGGTATCAAAATTTTCAGGATAATTTAAAAGACTTGAAAATTCTGAAAGGTCGCCATCAAAAGAAAATGATAGAGTTCCATTCACCACCTGTTTAAACCAGCGTTTAAATGAATCGTTTCGATGATCTCGTGCATAAATATTATCCATAAATCGTAATACTTGCAAAGAATCTAGAAAAACGGTAACGTCACTCTCATTTTCATACCTAAACATGTATTCATTGGGTAAATATTTTTTTAACGTGATACCTGTATTTTTGAAATAAAACATTTTAACGATATCGGCACCTTTCCAATACATGTTAAAACCCCATCCAAAAAGCGCCGTAATGCCAACTTCTCCAGAATACATAAATTGAAAAAACATGTTTCTCAGCTTATTTATATAATTTTTTATTCATTCATACGCAATTTACACATCTTTTGTCCATCTCTTTCATTGACCTCATTCAGTAAAACCCGGTTTTCTACTTTATCCATAAATTTTTGAGTCGTTGAAAACAATGAATCGGATCCTTTCGGTATCAATCCGAAACATTTGTCAGCCATCCATAAAACGTAATCCAAAATATATCGCAGCCACTCGTAAGGAATATCTGCCTTTAAGGGGTCCGAAAATATTTTCACATAGTCTTCGAGTGTTTCCAGGGCTTTTGGCACATTCAAATTATCCTTTAAATAACCATCAATCTTTTTTTTCACGTTATTGAGTATATACAATTCCACCAGAGTACCATAATCATCCATCCATATTTCGTCAAAATCTTTTTCCGTATCTTTAGGTTTCAATTTGAGTAAATAGGTCTGGACGTTATTTATATAATACATGAACTGAACATAGGATTTTTGAGCAGATTCCATCCCGTCTCTATCCAATGTCATCATTTCGTCGTAAGGATGCTTTAAAAACATGTATCGAATGGCTAATGGAGAATATCCTTCACTCAACAGTTTATCCACTGCGAAAGACTCTTGAACGCCTTGTACATACACGCCAAAGCGGATCCAATCTTTTTCATCCCAGGATTCGCGACTTAGTGCAATTTCCCTTTCATGATACTGCAAATCCACCGTTCCCAGATAAATGTCTATCGACTGGGGAAAATAAAATCTCGCCATCGCCGCACCCCCCAGATAGGGTTCGGGGATTCCACACTGCTCTTCGCCTTTCGCATCCGTCCACGTCTTGGATGAATGCCATATCGCAAAATCTCTGGGATTCCATTTTCCAGCTTCCTCGTTTTCCAGTGGAAACGCGTCCTCTCGATTCAAGGGATCTCGTTTTTGCAAGTACGCTTCCACGTTGAAATAGGTGGTATCGAACCCGGGCTTGTAATAGGCATACTCATCCATTAAGCATCTATTCTTGACACGGTTTGCCAGATTGACGCAATCTGTCAGTCGAGGCGCGAAATCAGGTCTGTCCACATTCAACTGCTTCAGGGTTTGAAAAAACTGGTGTTCGTAATACCGAGCGACTTTTAATCCTCCTTGCGCGAGAAGGGTATCATCTATGTCGGTCACATTGATGACGCAACGAACACTGTAACCAAAATGATACCGTAAAAGTCTCTGAAGAATGTCGCAAAACACATAGGGTCGAACCGTGGCAAGAGAAGGCACGTCATGGAGAGTGGGACCGGAACAATAAATTTTGACGTCGTGAGGATGAGGGGGTTCAAAGGGTTCCAGCTTTTGAGAATGAGCATTGAAAAGGAAAAGTGTTTTCATGATGCAGCGAGCCGGATAGGATATAAATTGAGTGTTTTGAAGGAGAGTGTAGTATAATATTTGAAAAAAAAAAAAAAAAAAAAAAAAAAAAAAAAAATTGTAACTAATATTTTTTTTTTTTTTTTTTTTTTTTTTTTTTTTTTTTCAAATATTATACATGTTAATTTTTACTAGTATATCTGGTACCTTGTCTTGGTGGCCATGGTTCAGAGTCTTTCGAAGTACATGGTTGTAAATATCGTTCCAATTCATTTTTTACCGTCATTTCTTGAATGGTGAGTTTTGCTTTAGTGTCGCATGCAAGTGTATAGAACGCATAAGTATGGTCAATGAGGTGAGACAATTTTCTTTTACTCCTTTGGGAAACATTTGAAGAACCATTCGAAAATTCCATGTTTCCTTGTCAGAAAATCAAATCAAATGTATCTCATGAAGCTTTCCTGAAAATATATACTTTACCCCACCCCCTACCAAAAAAAAAAAAAAAAAAAAAAAAAAAAGAGTTTACCATTGGGGGGGAAACGATTCATTTTAAAATATTTTAGTTTGATTAAAAAGTTATATTTTACTTCCAAAATACCTAAAAAATTATATAAATTCTTCCACTTTAATTGCCCATCCGTTAAAGTAAACACCAGCATACTGTTTCTTTAAATCTTCCATACTTAGTAATTGAAATAGGGGTACTCGTTTACATTGTGTACACCAGTTTACTGGATTTTGTAAATTGGTATCATAACCAAATCGTTTATACATCTCAGTTCTGAAATAACGTCTCTCCCATGCCCATTTATTTTGGAAACGATACATGCACCATTTCATACAGTGAATACATAAATAGTAAATTTCATTCGTTCTATTTCCTTGTAATCTGCTAAAATAAAAATGAACAATTTCGAAAGGTATATTGGGTGGGAGTAGCGGTAACACAAGTGGATCATTTTGAAAGCAGACTACAAATTCTTTGGAAAAAATAACATCAATCTCTGAAAAAAGCTTGTTTGCAGGAGGATAACACGCATTAAATTGAGATCTCATACTTATATTATATTTGGGCATCGGGTTGAGAAGTGAGAAAAGTCTATTATATTCGAGTCTTGAAGCAAGTATTTTAGGCAGAAATGACAAATAAATATTTATCCTAGGATCATGATTAATTGTATCAATAATTTTGTTTATACATAAGATTTGTAAACTTTGCACCGGAAATTGTATACAAAAACCATATTTTCGATGAGAACTAATCCATCTACTATGAGTAATGAAAAATTTTTCATCTTTAGTTAAAACCATATCTGAAAACATGTGTGAGAAAGTACTTGAAAAAAATTCATCATCGTCTTCTTCAAAGTCTACATACCCATCTTCATCATATTCAAAATGTAAATATCCTTTGAATGTATACTCAATAGGAATTTTTTTATAGAGAAAAAACGACCATAAAACACTGTCTAAATTAAGTCTTTCACAAATGGACCGTTGTTGATTGTTGGGTGGATATTTTTGAAGAAGCCATTTACATGTTTCAGGATCAATTCCAAATTTATAATAAAAACCATACTGCAAAATTGAATTTATACTTAATGGTTTGTCCATCATTTAAGCTCTTTGTTTTAAGCAAAAAAGTGTTTTATACTCAGTGTTAACTCAGATTTTAGTTTCTAAAATATTTTGAAAGCTTCCAGTCCAACTCGTAAAAAAAAAAAAAAAAAAAAAAAAAAAAAAAAAAAAAAAAAAAAAATCAGTTACATTTTTTTTTTTTTTTTTTTTTTTTTTTTTTGACAAGCCAGACTTGGAGCTTTCAAAATATTTTAGAAACCAAAATCTGAGTTGAGTCTAAGCTCCAAGTCTAACTCGTCAAAAAAAAAAAAAAAAAAAAAAAAAAAAAAAAAAAATGTAACTGATTTTTTTTTTTTTTTTTTTTTTTTTTTTTTTGTAGGGTTATCAGCTTAGACTGTCAACTCAGATTTCAGTTTCTAAAATATTTTGAAAGCTCCAAGTCTAACACGTCAAAAAAAAAAAAAAAAAAATCAGTTACATTTTTTTTTTTTTTTTTTTTTTTTTTTTGTAGGGTTATCAGCTTAGACTGTCAACTCAGATTTCAGTTTCTAAAATATTTTGAAAGCTCCAAGTCTAACACGTCAAAAAAAAAAAAAAAAAAATCAGTTACATTTTTTTTTTTTTTTTTTTTTTTTTTTTGTAGGGTTATCAGCTTAGACTGTCAACTCAGATTTCAGTTTCTAAAATATTTTGAAAGCTCCAAGTCTAACACGTAAAAAAAAAAAAAAAAAAAAAAAAAAATGGTTTATGAGCTTAGACTGTCAACTGAGATTTCAGTTTCTAAAATATTTTGAAAGCTCCAAATCTGGCTTGTCAAAAAAAAAAAAAAAAAAAAAATTGTAACTGATTTTTTTTTTTTTTTTTTTTTAATAACTGGTATTATATATTATACAATAATATAATATATAATATAATATATAATATAATATATAATATAATATATAAATTTCTCCATACCTCCCCCCTTAAACAGTTTTTCCAATCGAGACACTTAACAAAAACATTCCCAGACTCCACGGTTACTTAAAACCCTTTCACTCAAACTACCAACTCGTCTCTCCCCCTTGATTAAAAGTGTTCTCCGGAAAGACATATTTCCATGTCACAGTCTAAGCTCATAACCCTACAAAAAAAAAAAAAAAAAAAAAAAAAAAAAAAAAAATTGTAACTGGATTTTTTTTTTTTTTTTTTTTTTTTTTGACAATTCAGACTTGGAGCTTTCAAAATATTTTTTAAGCTAATTCCAATTTATAAGAATCCAAGTCGTACCGGAATAAAAGCTGATCATCATCTTGAGTTACATAGATCCACTGACAAGGATTTTTGCGAGCAAATTTCAAACACATGGTTTTAATATGAGGCCAGGAAGTGACTTGTATATAATACAAGTCTTGTTCAGGGTCTCGATCTATGTGTGTTAAATTAGGTATGATGGATTGAAGTGCGTCTAAGGAATCTTTTCCTTTTAAAATAAATATGTCATTTTTCCAAAATTTTAAAATTCGAGCTACATGCTCAGTTGTAATTGACTCGTTAGCAATAGCCAAGTCTAAATCTTTTTGACTGTACCGTTTAAAATGCATTCTTTAACTTGAATTTAAAAAGCGTTAATATATATATGACAAAAAAAAAAAAAAAAAAAAAAAAAATTTTTTTTTTTTTTTTTTTTTTTAGACTGGTTAGAGCATTTCAAGAGTACAATAATATACAATATAATATATATAAATTACTCCATACTCCTCCCTTTAAACAATTTTTTTCTTAAAAATGACACTTTACCAATGCCAAGACTATTTCAAAACTTTGTACCCTCCTAAACTTTTGCAAGTTTTCTCTTTCCATTCGTCGTCATCCGTCATCCGGTAGCTATATTTGCGTTCGGGAGACATAATCAGATGAGCATGACCTCTCACGCTATTAATCATACTTTCTACAGCTATCCACGTTAAATGAGGATTCACTAATCGAATAAAAAAGTAATAAAGTTCCATCATCGTAATATCATGCATCAGAGTCATTTTACATGAAATCTCGCTCGCCAATTTTTCCATCGCGGCAACAATTTCCTCTTTATCAATCCAATCTACAAACACTTCGACTCCTTGGAAACGGACATTTAATGGATGCAGCATGCGTTGATTATACAAATAATAAATGTATCCATATTTTTCCCTATTCCCTAACAGTTTGGAAATGTATTTTCGAGCCACATTTACAATCTTTTTATTTGTAACCAAGTCTAACGTGACGAGACGATCCACGGGATGGGTTCCAAAACGAGACGTTATAAATTGCATTTCACGTTCCAGTGATTCCGTTTCAACCATTTCTTTCAACAAATCATCGACTGGCAAGTAACAATGCGCGAGTTTTTCATGCATCTTGCTTCCTTTTTCTTTGCAATAACCGATAAACGTGAGGGGAAATGAGACTCCATAACCAAATGGTAAAGACGATACCTATCCCGTAAAGCACGTAAGACAGCCAGGGAAAAAGCGCGTCTACGCCCGACCACACGCCCGAGCCGAGGGTTTGTGCAAAATGGGTCAAGGCATCAGCCACCGTAGGCCGCTGACATTGCATCGTTTCGTCGCCATCGCATTCAAACGCGTCGCAGGTACACAGTTTACAGCAGGACCCTTCCTGCTCCTCGTTGAAATTTTCGCAAACGTTTTGGTAGGTGGGCGAGACGCCAGGACAAAAGGGAACGTTTTCCAAATCATCGGGTTGACAGCAACTCAGTTCACGTACTTTGCAGACTTGATCGTTTCGTTTCATGAAGCAACCCGAATTGGATTCAATATAATTCCAAATGCTACTCACACCGATACCGACAGCCGAACTAATGCCGACCGCCAGCGCAGTTTTTTTGTTAAAAAGTTTATTTAAAACAGCTTCCAGCTTTTTGCTTCCGGCAACTACTCTACTCAAGGCAGCTTTCGATCGCGCTTTAATATTGAAATCTTTAAAGCGTTTGCTCACTTTACGTGGTTTAAAATTGAAGACTCGTTGCTTTGCCATAGACTGCTTGTTTGGGAAAACAAAGGAAGAAATATGTCATCAACCATATGTATCTTTACACCGAGCAAAGCTGAATGCAAAGGCGCTCCTATGAAAAACCTAACTATGTTAATGTGTGAAAAACATCTCAGAGATTATTACGGTTTAGAATTGGGTTATGTAGAATTTGATAACATTACCCATTATACATATGTCGGATATTTTTTGAAACCTGTTAGAGATGTTGCCATTTTTCAAAGAAACACGGTAATAATTCCTACAAAAATGTTTTTCGATAAATATTTTCGCTCAATGGATTTTCAAGCATTTACCAAAGATTTTAAACCGGAGCAGTTGGTAAATTTGGATGATACTAAAAATTTTAATATGAATCCTCGGATTTCAGAAATTGTTCGAAATTATGCAAAAAATGCACCCAAGAGCCCTGATCAGCGACACGTGATTGAAATGTATCGAAATTTTCTAGATGATAACACAGATGTAGGCCCGCTTCAGCAGGACGAATTGATTCGATTTCAGGCGCTTATTAATGTGAAAAAGGTGGCTTCTAAAACAATGATTGATCTTCAACCTTCCAAAAAAATTTTAGGAGATAATACAATTTATGATTCCGAGGACGACAAGCCAAAAGTCATAACAGAGATGAACTGGAGCGTACATATGCAATATCTAATGAGTAATTGTCTATATTCTGAATTTCAAGTAAGCCATAATAAACTGATGTTTTCAGATTATTTGCAGTTTAACGTAAAATATGTGTGAAATATCGGTCTAGTAGCAACAGAACAGATTGCACATCCACTATTTTTGGTTCTGGATGGTCGTACTATAGGTTCTCAAATCTATTTAAATGCCCATGTAACTCCATTGGAAAAGATTATACAGAAGGCAAATTATCAGTTGAAAGATCTCCCCAAACCATTTGTTTTGAATGAAGTGTTTAAGAGTGGCGTAAATTGTTAACTGCTTGGAAAAAAAAAAATTGTAACTTTTTAGTTACAATTTTTTTTTTTTTTTTTTTTTTTTTTTTTTTTTTTTTTTTTTTAAGCAGTTAACAATTTACGCCACTCTTAAACACTTCATTATTCACACAACACACAAACAATTCACATTTTTTTTTTTTTTTTTTTTGACGAGTTAGGCAGCTTTCAAATTTAACTAAGTTTAACTAAATTTTTTTAATTTAACTAAAGCTTCATTTTTTGACATCAAATTATTACTCTTCAGTTTCACATGTATCAGAAGTATGGTTTTGTTCTGGAATAGTGAGTTCATTATCATTCATTTTCAAAAAATCGTGCAGTTTTTCATGTAGCTCAAGTATTTCCTGATCCTTTCGTTTTAATTCATATTTTAAAGATTCAAAGTCTGTCTTCTGTTTCTGTAATTCCAACCTTAGCTCCGCCACAAGATTTTCATAATGATTCAATAAATGTCTGTATCGATCAGATGTAAAGTATGAATATGGTATCTCAGGATAATATGGAAAAGTTGGTGGTAAATAAGGATAGACTGCCATACGATCATCTGCATAAGGAGTAGTAAATGGGGTTCGATCCATGTTATACTGAATATTGAAATTGAATGTAAATTGGGAGAGAATCCAAGCGTATATATACACACAACCGAAACAACAACCATTCACCCAATTTAAAAAAAAAAAAAAAAAAAAAAAAAAAATTACAATTTTTTTTTTTTTTTTTTTTTTTTTTTTTTTTTTTTTTTTTTGACAAGATAGGCTTGGAGCTTTCAAAATATTTTAGAAACTAAAATCTGAATTGACAGTCTAAGCTCATTACCCTAAAAAAAAAAAAAAAAAAAAAAAAAAAATTTTTTTTTTTTTTTTTTTTGACGAGTTAGACCCACTTTAATAAATATTTTCAAGATTATATTAGATTAGAAAATTTAAACCCTCTTCCACTTTTGGTTTTTTACTAAAAGCTATTTCATCTTCTACTAAATTTTCATCTGATTTATTCATTCTTTTTTTGTATTTTGTAGATACATTTTTATCCTCATTTGAATGCAATAAGACATTTATGGGATCATCATCCGCTTCAGCTTCATTTAATTCATAATCTGAATTTTTACACGTGCCGATATCAGATTCTTTAGGTGCATCGATGAATGTTAAATTTCCCAAGTTTAAACTTTCTTTATGCGGGTTTAATTTACCTTCGTCAAACGCTATGATATCAGTAACGGTTCCTCCTATACGATAAACCTTTTGATTTGGATTATTGGGATCCGTATAATTATATCGCGTATCAATTTTTAAATGCAAAAGAGCTACAAAATTTTGTGAAAAAATGTCTTCCATCTGACTCTGAAATCGATTAACAATTTCTTTACCATTAAAGAGTTTTGTACTACAAATATGAGGTTGATTAGGTTTTTTCAACTTATATCCTTTTTCCTCAAATTTTGCAGCGGTTTCACTGCACTCCATGCAACTCAAAAGATTACAAAGTTTAAAATTAAATTTAAACTCTTCGGATAAGTTGATATTAGGACCAAAATCTTGTGTCATAACTCGGGCGATTTTATTCAAAGGTTCTGAATTAGCAATGATAATAGATGGAAGTGAATTTGATTTCCCTTTAAAGTGTTTTAGGAATCTACAGTACGCAACCAACGTAATGTTAAAAAGAACATCTTTAGATGTCTCATAATCGTACAGTAAGCTTGAAGTTAGGGATCTTCGTACAGGAATTGCATCAAATTGGCAATCTTGATAAACTACATCATTTTCCAAACGGAAAATCCAATCTTTTGTTACAAGGTCAAGGGTAGGTTTATCAGAGTCTTCTATATCGGCCATTTGTTTTGCTGCATTAGCCAATATATTATTTGCTAAAACTTTAGAGACGAGATCTGAATATCTAGCCATTGTTTTCCAACTTCATTTGTGTATAATTTATTAGAGACCAAAGGTAAAAACGTGTAAAAGGAATGAGTTTATATACACGCAAAAAAAAAAAAAAAAAAAAAAAAAAAAAAAAAAAAAAAAGGCAGCATAAAATTGGATTTTTTTTTTTTTTTTTTTTTTTTTTTTAAGGGTCAATTCAGATTTTAGTTTCTAAAATATTTTGAAAGCTCCAAGTGTAACTCGTCAAATTTTTTTTTACACGTTTATCATCCTAAATGTAAGACTTATTCGAACAGAGTTCTTATTTGGTTCTTTCCGTATTTCATGATACCAGTATTTGTTTGTTGGTGGATGCATAATTAATAAACTTCCGCTGTTCAAGTTAAATTTAACCTTTTTAGAACCACTTTTTGAAAATATAATTGTCCTAGTTTCACCGAAACTAACGCATGCTATAGGATGATCAATAGCTAAATCCCTTTCATCATCTTTGTGCTTTCCGATACTGTCCAAGCCGTTACGATACTTATTTACAAGACAAAAATTGTATTTGTAACCTGTTTTTTGTTCCACCAATTTTTTAATATGGAGCAAAGTAGGTGTCCATAAGAAAGCCCTCGATTTTATACCAGAATAGGTATATGTTATTTGACAAGAATCTCCGTAGGCAGTGACTTTACGTGGCAATTTAAAGCGATTGTATAATTTGGATTCGTAGGGATACCGTAATTCACGTTCCAATAAAGTTTGATAATGCTTGGGATTGGAAATGAAAAATTTGTCAAAGGATATGTTTAATCCATCAGACATTTTTGTAAAAAGATTTAAAGGCGATAGTTTAAATCTTGTTAGTACAATTATATTTGTAAAAAAAAAAAAAAAAAAAAAAAAAAAAAAAAAAATTCTACATTTTTTTTTTTTTTTTTTTTTTTTTTTTTTTTTTTTTTTTTTTTTTGACAAGCCAGCTTAGACTGTCAACTCAGATTTCCGTTTCTCAAATATTTTGAAAGCTCCAAGTATAACTCGTCAAAAAAAAAAAAAAAAAAAAAAAAAAAAAAAAATTTGTAACTGAATATTTTTTTTTTTTTTTTTCACCGCTTATGTGCTTTATCCAGTATGTAAACATTTGACAGCACTCAAACATTTTTCCGCTCATATCATTTTTCTGCTTATAGATTTTCTCCATTTTACAAAATTTTACAGGACTGAGCATTTTTTCCGCTCAAGTTTTTTCCGCTTATATGCAAATGGGTGCTTATACATTTTACGGCTTTTTGTACATCTACAGTACTCGAACCTTTTTTCCGCTCTAGTTTTTTACTGCTTATATGCAAATGGGTGCTTATACATTTTACGGCTTTTTGTACATCTACAGTACTCGAATCTTTTGTCCGCTCTAGTTTTTTTACTGCTTATATGCAAATGGGCGCTTATACATTTTACGGCTTTTTGTACATCTACAGTACTCGAACCTTTTTTCCGCTCATGTTTTTTACTGCTTATATGCAAATGGGCGCTTAGACATTTTACGGCAAATTTGACTACCCCCAATCTTTCCAAGATTACGGAAAAAATGTCAATCATCGGCATCGCACATGTTTGAAAATGAAGGACATTTCCCTTTATAGGCTCATTTTATTTTTTCTAATCAAACTCGATTTTAGACCCCTTTTTTCTAATGCCGTGCTTATTTCTGAAGCCGTGTCACGCACCTTAGAAAAAATGGATCCTTTTCCTTTAGTCATTATAAAATTTAAAAACATCCTCAAAGGTGATTTCAGGGGTTCCCGACGCCTCCCCGACGGTTAAAATGTCCTGCTTCCTCGGCCCTTCCTCCATCGTAATGGTGGGCGTGCTTTTATACTGCAGAAAGCATTTATAAAACATTAAATCTCCCTGCACCAACATCATCGACTGCGGATACGCTTCGGTGGGTTGGTCCTCTACCGGGACTCTGTCCCCGTCTTCAAAAAACTTTAATTCAAAACAACAGGCAATTCCATTTCCGCGCAGCGCATTCACTTCCATCGTCCCCAGTTTCATTCCCCCCTGTCGGCTCCGTCCTTTCACGGGTTGATTAATCACCTTATCCGTCACCCATGTATCGGGCGCGTACATGTGCTCGCAACTGAAATACACGACGGCAAAGTAAAAGGTCCGACCATAAAAGGCATACGCGTTCTCCATGTTCTTGCCAAAGGAATTGCGAACCCTGCCGTCGCGTCCGCCCCCCCAATGCACGGCTTCTAAAATTTGACCCGGTGTCATGCGAAACATGCAGTACGGATTCACAATTAAATCGGGTATCACGTGGCCGTCCAGTACCGGCATCGACTTGACCACGCGCATCACGCCCTTCTGACCATGCAAACTGCAGAGTTTATCGCCCGTACTGCTCACGTGCTCCTGCTCCACACTAATGATCAATTTATCGTTTGAATAGGAATGCTGTACAATACGAAACGGGGTCTTGGAGAACGTGAGCCGGTATTCGTACGCACTCCTTTTCACCACCTTGACGTGAATCGAAAACGGTTCCACTTCCATCGTCTCGCCGCTAATCAACGTCCCCAACAAATCCGATTCCGGATCCACGTCGCCTTGAACCGGATAAAATTTTACCCACGTACTCGCTTTCACTTTAAAACGAAGGCTGTAAAAACGAAAACAATCAAACCCGCTAAAGTCTTCCCGTTTCACGATGCAATCTTCCTGCGTCATCCCCAAAAAACTCATGTACGTCACGATGACGTGCGGTAGTAACAGGGCAAAATGTTCCGAGACGCAATCTTCGAGGGGTTGCATGAGCGGTTTGTGATCCAAACTGACTGCTTTGCGGTACGTTGCCATGGTATCCATGAAATACTGGGCATATTTCGGAGTGGTGGCCAAGACGGCATTTTTCAAAGCATTAAACGCCAAAATGTTTTTCAGGAAGGCGTTATGATGAAAATGGGGATTCAAATCGACCAAGTAACTGTACTGCGTCTCTTCCGGAAAGCTTTCAATCCATTCCGACCTATCGCTGATTTGAAAGCAGCGTCTCGCCCAATACATTTCATCGTACGGCGTGACCCATAGGTCGGTTCCCGGTATGGGTTTCATCAACATGCCCATCTTGAACCGAATCACGATAAATTTACCCCGTTCATAACATTCAATCTGCTTGAAATGGCATTTCAAACGCAGCAAATCCACGTTATCAAAAGACTTTTGGGTGACGGCAATGCACGCTTCATTGACCACGACGAAATGCGCACTCTTGGCGCAAGGCTGCAGGTTCAGCACGTCCCATAATTCATCGGTCCGGGCATCTGTATAGACTTGATCCAGATGATTGCACGTCGTGACCATGGTATGGCGCACCATCGTATTGGTGCGACCGATATTTTTCGTGTCAAAAATACCCAATTTACAAAACCAGCCCTCCTGACTCGGATGATAGGGTTCGAGCGTGGCATGATTCACCTTATTAGACATTTGTCGAACAATCAGGTAGAGCAAAAAGGGATTGAGCGGGTACGTTTGCGTCGACATTTCCCGATAGCAACCCATACTCTTTTCGATAAATATTTCACCGTTGGACCCAATTTCCCGATGCGATTCCTGCGGTTCATTCGTCATTTTACCCGCCGATTTACCCTCTTTGAAATATACTGTTTTACGGGAGAGGACGTGCAATAGGCAACCCGTTTCGATGGAACTGCGGATCAAAGACGCTCTCTTCCGGATGACGTTCCAATCCTGTTCGCGGAGGGGACCGTATAAATATTTGATAAAGAGTTTGGTAAAGAGATGCCCGGGACTCACGACCATTTTATTACCTAAATGATCGATATCAAACAGATTATTACGATGGATATGCGTCATGTACGCCGTCAAATGATTGGGGTAGGGGCAATGCGTGAAAAAGTGAGGATCGTCTGAAGTCTCCGATCCATCATTATGCACGACGACCACTTGCCCGTACCGCCTGTCATTGACGTCTGCGAGGTAGTAACTCAATTCCTTTCCGCGATCTTGCGCATTGTACGAATAGACGCGGACAATTTTTTTCTGAATCACGTGCGTATTGGTGGGATCGTTTGTATAAAAATAGGGAACGTGCCGCAAGAAGCCGTTGATGATGAAATACCCGCGACCGATATCCACTTCTTGGAATGGGATGCGATCGGGTAATGTGGGTAAAGGTTCTTCAAAGGACCGAAGAGCGCCATGCCGAATCGCGTAATCGAGGCGAGATCCGATCATGATGGGGAAGACATCTTTCAAAATTCTTTTGGGTTTGTAGTAAACGGAACAGGCATAAACGGATTTTTGCAAAATGTGTTGCCGGATATCGTCGGGTCCCTGATAGATGAGCCGACAGTGCACTTTATCGCGTAAAAATGGAATAAAGTTGTTGACGTGCGAATCGAAATTTTCCAGGATGGGATTAATCATACCCGGGACGTTTAGCGGTGGCATATTTAACTCGCATGAGGTGAACGCGCTGCTGGAAGGTTTGGTCGCAGACATCCTTGTAGCCGAGCAAGCTGTAAACGCTGAGGGAAACGGTCAGAGTAATGACAAAGAGGCAATAGAGATTAATGGCCTGAATATACGGAGCATGCAGTTTATACTGATTTCCAAAGATTGACCGAAGAAAAGATTTGTAAGTAGTCATCCTAGACTTAATATATACAAAAAAAAAAAAAAAAAAAAAAAAAAATTTTTTTTTTTTTTTTTTTTTTTCAATGACACAAACATATAATTTATGAAAGATTTTCTTTACACCCGGTAAACGAGTTATTTAAAGGGATGCAGTTAGGAACATAATATATTATAACAAAATACATGGAGCCTATTAATACCAATGCCAAAATGGTACACAAACAAATGACTATTTGACCCAACGTCGAATTTAAAAAAATTACAACTTGATTAACAATTTTTCTTCCACAACACGGGCAAGTTGTGTTTCCCATATAAAACCGCATTTTTAAACACCTTTTATGAAAAACGTGTTTACACACTGGAAAAAAGAAAATGTCTTTTTGAATATCCTCTGTGCATATAACGCAGATTTGATGACTAATTTGAATAGATTCGGGTTGTGTCATGATGAAAAAAATAATTTGCACCTAAAATAAAATCAACAGGCTACTTTTTTTTAAATTAATTTGTTACTTTTCTGATGCAGAATAAATTGTAAGAAAGCGGAAACTAAACAAGGTAATTTATGTAAATCGAGTGAATTTTCAATTTTTAACGAAAGTATCATTTTATCCAGACTTGCTACTGAAAACTTTTTGTTTAGGAAGTATTGGAACAAATTATCAGATATTTCTACAAATAATTTTATATAATTTTGAACATTTTCTTTTTCAAAACGCTTACGATTTTCTTCTAACGCAAATACTGGTACTTTCCAGGAACAATTCTGACACAATTTAAAAGTAACCTGACTTAAATCTGAAATACGTTTTAGAAAATACGGGTATTCCAATAAATCCGTTTTAATATACTGAATTTCTTTTATAATATTTTCTGCTTGCAATACTCCAGTTTCTGGATAAAAGGATAACGATACGAAATCAGATCTCAAATCGATGTCGTATAAAGCATATAATTTTCTCAAATGATTTAAGAGGATGGGTTTAAGGTGTATAAAATAATTATACTTAAAAACTTGATATCTTTCCAAAAGACTTTTTTCGTTCCATAAATCAGTAGACATTTGACTGAAAAGAATTTTACACAGTTATTTATTCAATTTAAATTCCTTCAAAAAAAAAAAAAAAAAAAAAAAAAATTTTTTTTTTTTTTTTGAGGTTATAGTTGACTGCAGTTGACTCACGTTTCAGTTTGCAAAAGATTTTGAGGGCTCAAGCGAATATCATGGATCAATGCAGTATCTGTTTAGAAGACGTAAGTTTCGATGATTCTTTGGAACTGGAATGTAAACATACATTTCATAAAGATTGTATCGCCTCAATGTTGACTAAGTCAGAAGACGGACGATTAAAATGTCCCAATTGTCGAAAATTGCTAAATGAATATAAATTACGGTCTACTCTACGGTCTTCCAATTTTTCCCATTTTGTAATTTCCTTCATTATTATAACGATTTTATACATTTCGATTCTTCTGGTAAGAGTAAAGTGGCGACGTCATTAGGCCCATTCTTGACTCGAAAACAACAACCATTTTCCCAATGGTTGTTGGTCCCAATTTCCCAATGGTCCCAATTTCAGTTACAATTTTTTTTTTTTTTTTTTTTTTTTTTTGAGCTTAGATTGTCAACTCAGATTTTAGTTTCTAAAATATTTTGAAAGCTCCAAGTCTAACTCGTCAAAAAAAAAAAAAAAAAAAAAAAAAAAAAAAAAAAAAAATGTAACTTTTTTTTTTTACGAGTTAGACTTGGAGCTTTCACCAAATCTTATATTTCTTAGATTTGTAAATTTGAAAATATTTTTGCACTGAATTTGAACTAATAACCCTACATGAAAAAATAAATAAATAAATAAATAAATAAATAAATAAATACATTTTTCACATACAAAATTGACATGTAAAATCTTTGGAAATCGATTTTCTTGGACATTTTCTTTCCATTCGAAGGGACAAATGTTTCTTTCTGAGCTAGTTTTTTTCACTTCTTCAAACATAGAATGTACCGTGCTCTGGTATTCAGTGTCATATCCGTGGACAGAAAGCTCAAAATTCCGAGGAAAAGTTTTCGAGTAATCAAGGAGGTAGAGACGAGTCAATAGTTTGAGTAAGGAGGGTTTTAAGTAACCGTAGAGTCTAGGGATGTTTTTGGGTTTTTTTTGTTTTCTCGATTGGGAAAACTGTTTAAAGGGGGAGGTATGGAGAAATTTATATATTATATTATATATTATATTATATATAATATAATATATAATATTATATATTATATTATATATAATATATAATATTATATATTATATTATATATTGTAACTGATTTTTTTTTTTTTTTTTTTTTTTTTTTTTTTTTTTGACGAGTTAGACGAGTTTAGACGAGTTAGAAAATATTTTAAAAGCTCCAAGTCTAACTCGAACAAAAAAATCAGTTACTTTTTTTTTTTTTTTTTTTGACAATTCAGACTTGGAGCTTTCAAAATATTTTAGAAACTAAAATCTGAGTTGACAGTCTAAGCTACATTTTTTTTTTTTTTTTTTTTTTTTTAGGGTTATGAGCTTAGACTATCAACTCAGATTTTAGTTTCTAAAATATTTTGAAAGCTCAGGGTCTAACTCGTCAAAAAAAAAAAAAAAAAAAAAATGTAACTGATTTTTTTTTTTTTTTTTTTTTTTGACAATTCAGACTTGGAGCTTTCAAAATATTTTAGAAACTAAAATCTGAGTTGACAGTCTAAGCTACATTTTTTTTTTTTTTTTTTTTTTTTTGGGGGGGGGTATGAGCTTAGACTGTCAACTCAGATTTTAGTTTCTAAAATATTTTGAAAGCTCCAAAAGTCTGAATTGTCAAAAAAAAAAAAAAAAAAAAAAAAAAAAAATTGTAGCTTAGACTGTCAACTCAGATTTTAGTTTCTAAAATATTTTGAAAGCTCCAAGTCTGAATTGTCAAAAAAAAAAAAAAAAAAAAAAATCAGTTACATTTTTTTTTTTTTTTTTTTTTTTTGACGAGTTAGACCCTGAGCTTTCAAAATATTTTAGAAACTAAAATCTGAGTTGACAGTCTAAGCTACAATTTTTTTTTTTTTTTTTTTTTTTTTTTTTTTTTTTTTTTTTTTTGTTGACAATTTAGACTTGGAGCTTTCAAAATATTTTGGAAACTAAAATTTCTTGAAAGCTCCAAGTCTAACTTGTCAAAAAAAAAAAAAAAAAAAATCTTGGAAATCGATTTTCTTGGACATTTTCTTTCCATTCGAAGGGACAAATGTTTCTTTCATGTTGTTGTTTTTTTTTTAACCATTGGGAAAATGGTTGTTGTTTTCGAGTCAAGAATGGGCCTAATGACGTCGCCACTTTACTCTTTTAATCATTTTTAACGAAATTCTTTACTTTTAGAAGAATTTTTATTTGAATAGGTAATCGAAATGTATAAAATCGTTATAATAATGAAGGAAATTACAAAATGGGAAAAATTGGAAGATCCAAATTATCGGATATGGAAAATCATCCATCCCATCTTATAAAACGTACAGTTTTTATTCCGTGACAAGACTGCTTTCCTCATTCCAAGGAAAAGTTTTCGAGTAATCAAGGAGGTAGAGACGAGTCAATAGTTTGAGTAAGGATGGTTTTAAGTAACCGTGGAGTCTAGGGATGTTTTTGGTTTTTTTTTGTTTTCTCGATTGGGAAAACTGTTTAAAGGGGGAGGTATGGAGAAATTTATATATTATATTATATATTATATTATATATTATATTATATATTATACTATATATTATATTATATATTATATTATATATTATATTATATATTATATTATATATTGTAACTGATTTTTTTTTTTTTTTTTTTTTTTTTGTAGGGTTATGGGCTTGGACTGTCAACTCAGATTTTAGTTTCTAAAATATTTTGAAAGCACGGTACATTCTATGTTTGAAGAAGTGAAAAAAACTAGCTCAGAAAGAAACATTTGTCCCTTCGAATGGAAAGAAAATGTCCAAGAAAATCGATTTCCAAAGATTTTACATGTCAATTTTGTATGTGAAAAATGTATTTATTTATTTATTTATTTATTTATTTTTTATTTATTTTTTATTTATTTTTTCATGTAGGGTTATTAGTTCAAATTCAGTGCAAAAATATTTTCAAATTTACAAGTCTAAGAAATATAAGATTTGGTGAAAACTCCAAGTCCAAAATTTTTTTTTTTTTTTTTTTTTTTGACGAGTTGGACTTGGAGCTTTCAAAATATTTTTAGAAACTGAAATCTGAGTTGACAGTCTAAGCCCATAACCCTACAAAAAAAAAAAAAAAAAAAAAAAAAAAAAAAAAAAAAATCAGTTACAATATATAATATAATATATAATATAATATATAATATAATATATAATATAATATATAATATAATATATAATATAATATATAATATAATATATAATATAATATATAATATAATATATAATATAATATATAAATTTCTCCATACCTCCCCCTTTAAACAGTTTTCCCAATCGAGAAAACAAAAAAAAAACCAAAAACATCCCTAGACTCCACGGTTACTTAAAACCCTCCTTACTCAAACTATTGACTCGTCTCTACCTCCTTGATTACTCGAAAACTTTTCCTCGGAATTTTGAGCTTTCTGTCCACGGATATGACACTGAATACCAGAGCACGGTACATTCTATGTTTGAAGAAGTGAAAAAAACTAGCTCAGAAAGAAACATTTGTCCCTTCGAATGGAAAGAAAATGTCCAAGAAAATCGATTTCCAAAGATTTTACATGTCAATTTTGTATGTGAAAAATGTATTTATTTATTTATTTATTTATTTATTTATTTATTTTTTATTTATTTTTTATTTATTTTTTCATGTAGGGTTATTAGTTCAAATTCAGTGCAAAAATATTTTCAAATTTACAAGTCTAAGAAATATAAGATTTGGTGAAAGCTCCAAGTCTAACTCGTAAAAAAAAAAAAAAAAAAAAAAAAAAAAAAAAATTGTAACTGAATTTTTTTTTTTTTTTTTTTTTTTTTTTTTTGACAATTCAGACTTGGAGCTTTCAAAATATTTTAGAAACTAAAATCGCGTAGACCACTGACTGGGATTTTAGTTTGTGAATTGTTTTGAAAAATCCAAGCACCTCCAAAATAAATAAACTCAAGCGGTCTGTCAGGCACGAAATAATAATCTGAAGATCTTTTCATACTCAGTCGCTCCTCTGTACGGGAAGGTGGTATAAATCTTAATATTGCCCGTACCCTTACATCATCTTCTAAAATGTTTCTCATCGTCACACGAAATGGATCTTCTGAACTTAAAATTTTGTTTGTAGATTTCAATAGAGTAGACCGTAATTTATATTCATTTAGCAATTTTCGACAATTGGGACATTTTAATCGTCTGTCTTCTGACTTAGTCAACATTGAGGCGATACAATCTTTATGAAATGTATGTTTACATTCCAGTTCCAAAGAATCATCGAAACTTATGTCTTCTAAACAGATACTGCATTGATCCATGATATTCGCTTGAGCCCTCAAAATCTTTTGCAAACTGAAACGTGAGTCAACTGCAGCCAGCTATAACCTCTCAAAAAAAAAAAAAAAAAAAAAAAAAAAAATTTTTTTTTTTTTTTTTTTTTTTTGACGAGTTGGACTTGGAGCTTTCTCGGAGCTTTCTTGGAGAAAAAAATATTCAGTTACAATTTTTTTTTTTTTTTTTTTTCCAAGAAGAAAAAAGAAAAAAATGAAACTTCAACTCTAATTACTTCGTGCCAATCGGACCCATTTACGTATTAAATAGTTTTGAATGGTTGCGTTGGGAATTAAATGTTTAAATTGTAAAAGTGCATCAATTAAATACAAATTCTTACAGACCAAAGTGTGAGTTTCATCATCAAATCCAAGTTGTTCTTCCTCATTCAAAATGCAGCGTCTACCCGGTTTTTTCTTTTGAAAATAATTTGGATAATATTTTTTAAAATAACGAATAATATCCACAGTCTTTTTCTTTTGTAAAAACTTTATCCATTTCTTTCTGTTAAAATGTTCCTTTCCGTTAATTATTTCCTTTTTATCTGCATTCTCACAGCCAATATCGCAAAGAACAGGATGTTCTCGAGTATAAACAAATGAAAAATATTTAATGTTTGGGGTAACACCTCCCATTCTATAGCATACGGCCACAAAAAGAACAATCATGGCAAAGACTGCCCGTTTAAACATTCCCCTGTCAATTATAACTGGTGTATATAAATTCACATTTTGCCTAAACATACCAATAGTATAACCTGATGATTCCCTAAAATGGCTTGCAAATGGAAGCACATATTCATCCCCGAGCTGACGGTTCAATATAATCATGTCGTAAAAATAATCGGGTATGTCGCAGGATTTTGTGATGGAATAGGACCTCCAAATGGAGGCTTTAATTGCGTATAAACAATGAAACCTTTCATGATTAAAATTATTGAGGAGCGTTAAACAGGGTTTTTTCATGTGAAAAATACATTCCGTTGGTGCATAAGAAATATATTGTCTTTCAATATGCCGAATGAGTGTTTGCGATCGACTCATTCTTTGTTAATGCAAGAAATGATTGTAGCGGTTCTGGATATGGATGAAACTTTGGGCGTATTTCAAGAGGACCATTTTCATGTTCGTCCCTATGTAGATTTTACAATTCAAATGTTACATTTAATGAAAGTGGATATTGTTTTATGGAGTTTGGGAGATGATGAATACGTTCGGAAAACTGTAAATGGTTTTTTACCACTCATAGCCACTTATGCGTACAAAATTTTTGCTCGTTCGGAAGCTAAAGTGGCTTATGAATTATACGGTTACCCGAAAGCGGGGGAACATATTAGAGAAATGTACAGCGAAGAAATATATTTGATCGGAGTAGACGATCAAGTGAATGCCAATATGAACTCTGCCTATGACTTTAAACTTTATGCTCGACCCTATAAAAAACCTGACAAAAAAGATCGAACCCTAATGCAAATTTCCGAAAAAATTGTTAATCACTTAAATTCTATCAAGTAACTGAAAATGCATGTATTATGTAAACAAAGTATCAAATGGACTCTTCTAAAACGACAGTTAGTTTACCTAATGAATTGATAGTGGCAGAGCTTGCCTCACAAATAGCGCTCAATACTTTTATTCATCAAGATTTACCATACAAAGATATTTTTACTTATCAATTTGTTAACGGTCAAGAAGTTGGTAAGAGATTAAGCCTTATACAGTTGAAAGATTATTACCAAGATCACCTAATGCAAGTTAAAGGGAAATCTAAGGACGTTCCTAGCAAATTTGTGAACCATTTAACTCCCTATCCATATCTGAAACAACAACAGAACCCTTTAGATATTGCTCATCGTTTAATGAAACAAGAATTTCAAAATTACTCCGAAGACGAATTGTCCGAAAATGACTTGAAAGTACAAAGTTTACTCTCGTTTCGACAATATCTTCGAATGATTAGAAGACTGCTGTCTTTAACATATTTTCACAGTCATTAGGATGATTAATTTCCTACAGTATCGCATGGAGAAGTTAAACATAAATATTTTGAGCCAGAGGTACCAGATGCTGTCGCAGTACGCATGGGTACATATATGCATATTCCCCATTATTACAAACATATTCTAAATCATATTCCACCTGCTTAAAAAAAAAAAAAAAAAAAAAAAAAAATTTTTTTTTTTTTTTGTAGGGTTATGGGCTTAGACTGTCAACTCAGATTTTAGTTTCTAAAACATTTTGAAAGCTTCAAGTCTAACTAGTCAAAAAAAAAAAAAAAAAATTTGTAACTGATTTTTTTTTTTTTTTTTTTTTTTTTTTTAGGCATTTTGACGAGTTAGACTTGGAGCTTTCAAAATATTTTACAAACTGAAATCTGAGTGGACACTCTAAGCTCATAACCGAAAAAAAAAAAAAAAAAAAAAAAAATCTTTGGGCTATGGGCTTAGAGTGACAACTCAGATTTTAGTTTCTAAAATATTTTGAAAGCTCCAAGACTGGCTCGTCAAAAAAAAAAAAAAAAAAAAAAAAATTTTTTTTTTTTTTTTTTAGGCATTTTGACGAGTTAGACTTGGAGCCTTCAAAATATTTTACAAACTGAAATCTGAGTGGACACTCTAAGCTCATAACCGAAAAAAAAAAAAAAAAAAAAAAAAAAAAATCTTTGGGCTATGGGCTTAGAGTGACAACTCAGATTTTAGTTTCTAAAATATTTTAAAAGCTCCAAGTCTGGCTCGTCAAAAAAAAAAAAAAAAAAAAAAATTGTAACTGAATTTCTTTTTTTTTTTTTTTTTTTTTTTTTTTTTTTTTTTTTTTTTTTTTTTTTAGGCATTTTGACGAGTTAGACTTGGAGCTTTCAAAATATTTTACAAACTGAAATCTGAGTGGGCACTCTAAGCTCATAACCGAAAAAAAAAGAAAATATATATGTAGAATTTTTTTTTTTTTTTTTTTTTTTTTATATTATATATAATATAATATATAATATAATATATAAATTTCTCCATACCTCCCCCTTTAAACAGTTTTCCCAATCGAGAAAACAAAAAAAACCCAAAAACATCCCTAGACTCCACGGTTACTTAAAACCATCGTTCCTCAAACTATTGACTCGTCTCTACCTCCTTGATTACTCGAAAACTTTTCCTTGGAATGAGGAAAGCAGTCTTGTCACGGAATAAAAACTGTACGTTTTATAAGATGGGATGGATGATTTTCCATATCCGATAATTTGGGTCTTCAAATTTTTCCCATTTTGTAATTTCCTTCATTATTATAACGATTTTATACATTTCGATTACCTATTCAAATAAAAATTCTTCTAAAAGTAAAGAATTTCGTTAAAAATGATTAAAAGAGTAAAGTGGCGACGTCATTAGGCCCATTCTTGACTCGAAAACAACAACCATTTTCCCAATGGTTAAAAAAAAAAAAAAAAAAAAAAAAATTCAGTTTTTTTTTTTTTTTTTTTTCTTGAAGCTTTCAAAAATGTTTTAGAAACTAAAATCTGAGTTGACAGTCAGCCCATAACCCTACAAAAAAAAAAAAAAAAAAAAAAAAAAAAAAAAAATCAGTTTTTTTTTTTTTTTTTTTTTTTTTTTGACGAGCCAGACTTGGAGCTTTCAAAATATTTTAGAAACTAAAATCTGAGTTGTCACTCTAAGCCCATACATAGCCCAAAGATTTTTTTTTTTTTTTTTTTTTTTTTTTTTTTGTGAAAAACATTTTCCCAATGGTTGTTGTAATTTCTCAAATTACAATTTTTTTTTTTTTTTGTAGGGTTATGGGCTTAGACTGTCAACTCAGATTTTAGTTTCTAAAACATTTTGAAAGCTTCAAGTCTAACTAGTCAAAAAAAAAAAAAAAAAAAAAAAACTGAAATATTTTTTTTTTTTTTTTTTTTTTTTTCTACATCCATACCTTTTTCACAATCGTTTTCATTTTACCCTTCAATCTTGTTCCAAATTGATGATAGCAATTTCCATTTGCCAAGTAATCCATTGTTATCCAGTTGGATAATGGATTTACCAATAACGCGTAAAAATACAGCAAATATAAACACGTGGCATCAAATTCGCTCGTATTCGACTTTGATGTTTTTCGAGCTATGCTTCTGATCCTATTCAACACGCATTCCCTATTTTGCATGAGAGGAAACTGTTGATAATCAAACTGAGCCGCATTAAACCACTCACCATTATGCTCCGCTACAAAGTAGAGGTAACCGTAAACGCTCAAATTTTCTCGAATGTGCCTTATATGGTCGTATCCCTCTCCCTGAAACGTATCCACGACGGCAGGCGTCACGTCATAAAATTTATCCCATATTCTGCTCGGGGTGCGTATTCGACTCAATTCACCCAATTTTTTAGACGCTACGCTTCTAATCAGGGTATCGATGGGTGTATGGGCTAGACTTAAAAGTTTCAAATCATAGTACTCTTCAATTTTAGGCTGGCAAGACATGTCTTTAATCTTCAAAGTTTTGCCGTTTCAAATTTTTTATAATCACGCCTTCGTAGTAGACGAGAGACGATTCATTATCCAAGCGTGTTTTTTTAGATGCCGGTTGCTCTTCCACGATGCTCCGGAAATTAAATGTATCGTGACTCATTTGAATGTCCGTTTGCCGCAATTCGCCAAATTCTTTTTCAAAACAAATCAACAAATCCGTTTCGTGAAACGCCGTGTTTCGCGTCGTCTTTAAATACTGGCGAATGGCCGACTTGACATCGTTCATCGTCGTCGAGCAGCCCGCTTTCAATTGCACGTCCATATGCAGTTTAAATTGTACATAAATATCCGCATGAATCAAATAATCGTTGGTAAATTCCACCACGCATTCAGGTTGTTCCCGGTAATGCAGCAAACCGTCCTTCAGATTCAAATGTTTTTTCAAATGGTAGTAGAGCATAAAAAAACAGCCTTTATACGATTGTTCTACCACATACACGTCTTTTTGAAAAATGTTTTTTTCCACTTGCTGCGACGTTTTTAAAGGAGCCGCGTCTACAAACTCGGCGTCGAAAGGAATGGCCACCACCCGGTCTTTAAACGCTTCCGATGCCTTGCATTCCGGATAATTGTTGGTGGTGGCAAACAGTTTGGCGGTGGGAATGCCTCCCGAATTTTGTTCGTACATGTTTCGAAACGTGACAAAAGAATTTCCCGTAATCTGTTTGACCCGATTCTCATCCAACCGTTTCTCCAACTCTTCACTCGTCACCATGCGGCACGAAAAGAGGGTCGACGCGAGTTCCGGAGTCGCGTTATTGCCCGAATGGCCGGGTGATAAATTTTCCGACTGAATCGAATGATAGTAACCTCCGAGAACGCGACCCATCAGTTCAAAGAGTTTACTTTTCCCGTTTCGTGTCAAACCTTTCCACACGAAAAATTTTCGCTCGTAATTGGTGCCCACAAAAACGCTGGCCAAAATGTCTAGCATGTACATGAGCAATTCGTATTCGAAAGAAGTGCATTTACAAAGATTGACGTAAAAAGAGAGCATGGATTTCATCAAGTCGTCATTCGCTTCTGGAAGCAGTTGATGCAACGTGTCGTAGAGGCTCGTCGTCTTGTCCAAAAAGAGATTTTGCAAGTACTTTAAAAAGAACCGCTTGTCTGTGAGTTTCTCGTAAAGAGACTCCATGTTTGGCGAAAAGGAACAGAGGAGTTTCATTTGCTCACGGGGAATACCGATATTGATTTTGCGATCAGAGAGAAAAAATTCAGGCACCACGCCTCCGATATGACCCGTCAACAAATCCAGCACGCCGTCCTGTAACCGCAAAAACCATTTATGCGCGTCCATTTGAATATCTTTGCGTTCCATGGCGGTATCGCTGTTGATGGACGCGACGACGGCCATCAGATTAAATTTCGCCACCAATTCATCATCCGGGCCACCCAGTCCTCCGGAATTGCGGTATTCGTGATAAAACTGTTTGATATAATTCCAAAGATTATACATGTGATCGTTAATTTCGCCGGCCGCGTTCACTTCTTGCCACGATTCCGTGAGGGCATTCCAAATGTAGCGCGACGGTTTTTTCAAAGCATTTTTAAATTTGAGGACTCGTATCGGTAAATGCCGTTCTTGCATGTTGCGAATCAGTTCGACAATTTGATCGTACGTGGTCACCGAGAGAATGGCCCGTTGGTTATTTTCCACAATCGATTTCAATTTATCGCGATTCGTTTTGGGATGTTCGCGATGCAAGTTGTTGGCGCAAAAATGCAGCGTGTTGATGGACAATTCGGTAATGGTGCACTGAATATTATTCGGGTCGATGGTCTCAATTTTATCGAGGAGAGGATGAAATTCCGTATCGAGAAGCGCGTGCAACTGTTTAGCCATCGACTTGGAATTTTCTCGGTAATGCTGACAGAGGGTGTAAAAGATTGGTAAAAAATAATACCCGCCATTAAACTGCATGAGCGTTTTAATGGGATTCGGGTTTTCGGATAGAGTCATGTGCTCATACTGAAGCGTGTCGTGAATTTCTCGAAACTGCGGTGGGATATGAGAATTATCTAAAGTGGAGACGCGGCCGAATCGTTCATACCACATTTTCATGGCATGATTGGTCGTTTCAAAATGAATCATGTTGCACGCGTTCAATTTCAAGTGGTGATAGACTTTGAGGAGATTGGAATTGTTAAATATAATTTTTTTGCACTTGCTAATGTAACCCTGTTCATTCGTTTTCTTGTACGTAAAGCTAGCCACGTCTTGCCAATCTGAGGAATTGCTTGGAATTTTTCCGATAGACGTGGCGTACGAGACGGTGTAAAAGGAAACATCTTGCCTGGAACAGATGACGGGCATCATGAGCTGCTTCAATTCAATCACAATCATTTTTTGGCATGTTAAATTTAACGAGGTTCGAAAGAGCGATTTTTCATTATTGCGGCGTTTCACAAATTTCCTTTTAATGGACTCGAATTCGTCGGCATCAAATTTTAAAATGTTGAGGTAATAGGTTTCGCGTTCGTCTACGTAAACTAATTTAACGGGGATGTAAGGCTTTAGATTGGGTTTGGCGGCACCGGGAAGCATCGCATTTGTTAAAATGTCGAGCTTATAACTTTCGTCCCCCGCCAAACTTTGTCGAATTTTGTATTGCAGTAATTCGCATAGAAGGATGTAATCATCGTGCCCAATTTGTAATTCGGGTAAATGAATATGAATCCCGTAATGACCGGGTCGAACGGCAATAATGTACGTAAAATTTGGAATGGTGGGTAAAAAAGTCATTTTTAAAATGGATTCGATGAGTTTGAAAATGGTTTGGACGACATCGCGGCTGGGCGACAAACAGTCGAAATCGAGTATAATGGAATGCGTGGCGGTCGAAGCGAGATCCAAGGTGAAAGAGGGTGGATTGGATAAACTGATCCATTCTACGGTAAAATTTGGATAATCTTTAACATTAACAGAAAAAATACCCCCATTTAAATCGTAAAGAATGTAAGAATCGGGAGGGGCTTCTTCGCGTCGGTTAAGTCTTGTTAGGAAGGCCGATACAAATGCCATAACTTGATTTTTAAAAATGAATTTTTTTATATATTTAAAAAAAAAACAAAAAAAAAAAAAAAAAAAAAAGTTACAATTTTTTTTTTTGGTTATGAGCTTAGACTGTCAACTCAGATTTCAGTTTCTAAAATATTTTGAAAACTCCAAAAAAAAAAAAAAAAATGTAACTGAATATTTTTTTTTTTTTTTTTTTTAGCTTTCAAAATATTTTAGAAACTAAAATCTGAGTGTTGAGTCTAAGCTCATAACCCTACTTTTTTTTTTTGACGAGTTGGCCTGGAAGCTTTCAAAATATTTTAGAAACTAAAATCTGAGTTGACAGTCTAAGCTGATAACCCTACAAAAAAAAAAAAAAAAAAAATGTAACTGATTTTTTTTTTTTTTTTTTTTTTTTTTTTTTTTTTTTTTTGTAGGGTTATGGGCTTAGACTGTCAACTCAGATTTCAGTTTCTAAAATATTTTGAAAACTCCAAGTCTGGCTTGTCAAAAAAAAAAAAAAAAAAAAAAAATGTATATATAATAATATAATATATAATATAATATATAATATAATATATAATATAATATATAATATAATATATAATATAATATATTATATAATATATAATATAATATATAAATTTCTCCATACCTCCCCCTTTAAACAGTTTTCCCAATCGAGAAAACAAAAAAAACCCAAAAACATCCCTAGACTCCACGGTTACTTAAAACCCTCCTTACTCAAACTATTGACTCGTCTCTACCTCCTTGATTACTCGAAAACTTTTCCTCGGAATTTTGAGCTTTCTGTCCACGGATATGACACTGAATACCAGAGCACGGTACATTCTATGTTTGAAGAAGTGAAAAAAACTAGCTCAGAAAGAAACATTTGTCCCTTCGAATGGAAAGAAAATGTCCAAGAAAATCGATTTCCAAAGATTTTACATGTCAATTTTGTATGTGAAAAATGTATTTATTTATTTATTTATTTATTTATTTATTTATTTATTTATTTATTTATTTATTTTTTATTTATTTTTTATTTATTTTTTCATGTAGGGTTATTAGTTCAAATTCAGTGCAAAAATATTTTCAAATTTACAAGTCTAAGAAATATAAGATTTGGTGAAAACTCCCAAGTCTGGCTTGTAAAAAAAAAAAAAAAAAAAAAAAAAAAAAAAAAAAAAAATCAGTTACAAATTTTTTTTTTTTTTTTTTTTTTTTTTTTTTTTTTTTTTTTTTTTTTTTTTTTTTTGACGAGTTGGCCTGGAAGCTTTCAAAATATTTTAGAAACTGAAATCTGAGTTTTTTTTTTTTTTTTTTTTTTTTTTTTTTTGACGAGTTGGCCTGGAAGCTTTCAAAATATTTTAGAAACTAAAATCTGAGTTGACAGTCTAAACGCATTTTTTTTTTTTTTTTTTTTTTAATATTAGTAACTGGTATTATATATTATACAATAATATAATATATAATATATAATATAATATATAATATAATATATAAATTTCTCCATACCTCCCCCTTTAAACAGTTTTTCCAATCGAGACACTTAACAAAAACATTCCCAGACTCCACGGTTACTTAAAACCCTTTCACTCAAACTACCAACTCGTCTCTCCCCCCTTGATTAAAAGTGTTCTCCGGAAAGACATATTTCCATGTCATCCTTTCCCCGCGACTCCAACTAAACCAGATTCCTTAACAAAAGTCAACAACCTTCAAGGAAACTCGATTCCTGGGCTTCCAGAAAAAACTCTTCGAGTCACCTGTTTACAAAAAATCGTGAGTAAACGAAAGGATCGGTAGATTGATGTCACGATTACAATACATCACGATTACATTTTAACAACTTGCATGATAACACGATTCCTCGGCAAATTGTTTACGAGTGGCATGCTCAGAGTAGACGCGGTCGAAAACGAGGGGAGCAGTAATGTCACGATCCGAGTTGACGATCAAAACAAAATCACCTCACCTCATCTTACATTGAAAAATGTTTGCGAGTGGTCGGATAAAGGAGACTCGGTACAAACGATCGAAAACGAGGAGAGCAGTAAAAAAAAAAAAAAAAAAAAAAAATTTTTTTTTTTTTTTTTTTTTTTTTCCAAGATTTGGAGCTTTCAAAATATTTTACAAACCAAAATCTAAGTAAACAGTCTAGGCTTATACCCAATACAGTTTAATGTTTAATAGGATCAAATTTTAATTTATACCTGTTGCTGATACCGACAGAAGCTTTCCACTTATGGCATGTCATATTATTACATGTATTACATTTTCTCATTTTAATTTCATCCATTAAGGATGCTTTCAGTTTCGGAAAATGGTTTTTGTAACACTGTTGCACATCAGTCCACATATTAAAAGTCCGAAGATCAAAACAATTTAGTATTCGTACGTCCATTTTCATTACTTCCTGAACAATGCTGGAGTTGTTTAAGGATTTATTTTGTGAGACACTTTCAACTCCGTTCGTTAATGTAAAACCATCCGTTCCAATTGCAAGTACAGCCGCAATTTTTTTATGACGTATCAATTTTTTTTCAGGTACCAATGTCGCAGAGTGTTCAACAGGATCGAATGGAATTTTGAGAAGATGAGCTATTCCAGCATTTACATTCCAAATTGCACAGGTGTCTTTTGCACAAAAATTACAACTTCTTATTGGGAAAGGTTTTAATTGAATCATTTTTACTTTAGCCAGTTTACTAGAATCTTTTTGCATTTTGAGGCATTCTTGATAGGTGGATAAATTAAAGCAGTACAGGATCCTTACGTGCATCTTCACTAGCTCTTCCACGATCTGGGATGGGCCCGCATTTTCGATAACACAGTTGACTCCATTATCTAACGCGAATCCATCAACTCCAAGCGATAAAACTGCTGTAATCCTCTTGTGATCATATGTTAACCTACTGGGTTCCACGGTACTGCAATCATCTGGAACAGCTAACGGTGGATCAGCAAGCATTTGATTTCGACGGAGTCGCCTCTCTTCAGCTAACCTTTCAGCAAGGCGTAAAATGGGTTCAGAGACACACAATCTAATCTTTTTCTGAGAACGATGAACGGGCATCCGAAAGTTGGTTGAATCGCTCATATTGAAGCCAATGAATTGGCTGAGGAAATCTGAAGAAATATATAGAGGTTTTTTTTGACGAATTAAACTTGGAGCTTACAAAAAAAAAAAAAAAAAAAAAAAAATTTTTTTTTTTTTTTTTTTTTTTTTGGAGTTTTCAAAATATTTTAGAAACTGAAATCTGAGTTGACAGTCTAAGCTCATAACCCAAAAAAAAAAAAAAAAAAAAAAAAAAAAAAAATTGTAACTTTTTTTTTGACAAGCCAGACTTGGAGCTTTCAAAATATTTTACAAATTAATATCTGAGTTGACACTCTACGTTTACAACATTTTTTTCTCTATTCCAAGCCATCGTTCGCACTTCAATACCTGGACATGGGTAATTTATCAATTTAGATGAATGTCGATGACGACAACCCATAACTTCCACTCCTGTCATTATCAATATCTTAAAAACATTACGAAATCCACATACCTGTTTGAAGAAATAATATTGGTTATCTCCGCGAACATTTAATTCTATATCTCCTGGAAAAATATAGGAAATATGATGGAGGAGTTCTGATAACCATAAATCTGGGTGAAGTTTATACACATAAATAGGTGAAATGGGTGAACATCTTTGAGTTGTTGAATTGTAGAAACGATCCTTATTCCGTAATTTAGATCGAGTCATCGCTATATCCCTCATAGTTTGTATGTAATACTCTGGAGGTGGTGCAACTTGAAATATATAAATATGATCCGAAGACGTAGCAAATGCAATTTCCAAAGGAAATATCATCCCATCTTGACAATTCATACAGACTGCCTCAGCATATATCAACATGTTTAAAAAAAATTGTAGTGTAAAATTGTATGATGTGCTCATGAGTATTTATATTAAAAAAAAAAAAAAAAAAAAAAAAGCCTTTAGACTGTCAACTCAGATTTTAGTTTCTAAAATATTTTGAAAGCTTCCAGGCCAACTCGTCAAAAAAAAAAAAAAAAAAAAAAAAAAAAAAAAAACTGCCTTTTCTTTTCTTTTTTTTTTTTTTTTTTTTTTTTTGACTTGGAGCTTTCACAAATCTATATTAAACGCTCGGAGCAGAGCGAGCAGATTTCTTTGGAACACCAACTAGTAAATATACATACACGTATTTCATTTTTATCTTTCAAAAGATGATTTACTTCATCAACTGCTTTATTTAAATCAAAATTCATATCAAATTCAGTCGAATCTTCCGAATAATCTTTGTAATCCATTCTGTAAACATAAGTTTTTTTGGCATCTTCTAAACATATTTTCAAATAGACTAAGCCATATCCTGTATCGTAATCACAATTAATACTAATAGGTTCAAATTTTCCATCTTTATTTCTCTTAAAAGTCTTCTTAAAAATTGAACGATTTTTATAATTATCTTTGTACTCTCCATTTACATATAAGCCAGATTCCATTCCCATATTTCTATATTGCAATGAGTATTATAAAATTGTAAAAATGAAGAAATTTTGCAACCTTTTATAGAGTTGACACTCTAAGCTCAAAAAAAAAAAAAAAATTCAGTTACATTTTTTTTTTTTTTTTTTTTTTTTTTTTTTTTTTTTTTTTTTACGAGTTAGACTTTGAAAATATTTTTTACACTGAATTTGAACCACACTTTTCAAAGCAAATCCATCAAAGAGTATCCACCTCCAATGAATCCATAAAGATTCCTTGCGTGACCGAGTGAATAAAGCATGTTATACAGCGTACAAGACATTTTGCTTCATTTGAAAAACCCTCATACACAACTCAAATACTTTGCCTATTTAAAAAGATATGATGCGTTACATCCCTCTATTGGACTCGTGTATCGAATGGGTCGATTGGAACGGGTCCACATTTACTAAAGCATGTTGATCATCTTTTGTTTACTTTTACTCATGTACATGGGTCTGACCGGCTTCTACATCTTCTCGCAGACCCAATCCACTTCCATTCCCTCCTGGCCCCTTTTAACCCTGCCTCCTCCGGATCCAGAAAAAATACAAACGTGCCGCTATACGCAAGAATGCCCGCTCAATCACGTCTGTCTCGGCAATACCTGCATCCCCAAACTGTTGAGAGGCGGTCAATGCGATCCCGCTCACGGTCAATGGATTTCCTTCGCCGTGAAAGGGGGTCAATTTGCCATCTGCTCCTGCCTCGACACGGCTCTCTTTTCTCAAAAAGTGTTTGGCGGCGATTGTAACGTCAATGTCGCTTGCGGGCCTCATGGACGTTACGTTCCGGGAAAACTTTGTGAATGCGATGCCGGATACGTTAGCGCTGGCCTCACGTGCAATAAAGTACCGTTTCTCGAGTACTTGAAAATAACGCCCTGCGGAAACGATGAGCTCAAAGTCTCCGAGATTCGAAAAGAGGAGGGCTTCCATGCCGATTACCTCGCTCAACTCGATACAGACGTCTGCGTGAAACGACCTTGCTCCTTCGATGCCCTGACCGGAAGACCCCTCAAACATGGGCAATGGAAACCCGACTGGGGATGCGTCTGCGATCCAAAGTACGGACTCTTTGGCGTGGTCCTGGAGGGTACAGATAAACGGTATTTAACGTCGCCGGGTTTCGATGCCTGCGCGAGCATTTTTTTAAACGATCCCCCGGAACCCATGAACGTGAAACTCGTCACCTATTTTTACTTGGGAAAGCGCGACCCCATTTCCTTCATTCTGTTTGACGCGTTAAACGAGGCCAATTTGCTACCCGTCTTTCGAGACCGAACGGGTCAGTTTATGATTCGCCAGACGCCCTGGCGATACGATTACACGCAGCATTTTTTCCAAGAGCATAAACAATTTACTGCGCGGACTCGCAAAGTGTACAAGGACCCCATGTTTGGAATGGAAAAAGCGATGGAGGCCCTATACTATGATGATTTTGAACCGGAACTCTGCAATATGCCTATTCAGGTTTGGCTCTGGAGAGACCACGATCGAGTTGCGGCGTATAAGGTGCTCTACGAGAATCCCGTATGCAAGATTAGGGAGCAGGATTCGGTTGCGGACCCTATATTTCGCGGCAGGACGATCGTGAATCCAAACCACATTACTTTTAAAGAATTTAACATGCTCCATCGTTTTAACGCGTTTGTTCTCGACTACAATGCAGCCGTCGGAAAATGGACCTGCGATTTGGACTACCCTTTCGAGATGGACCTCTATCGATCCATACCGACCAATGCGCCCGATTACGTGCCTTAAATTAAGATGAAACGTCACCATGATGAGGAGGACGTGGAAGGGGAACCCGCGACGTCGGTTCCAAGAATGGAAAAAAAGGAAGAAGTGACCATTTTGCAAGATTTGCAGACAAATCTATTAAAGGGGGATTTAAACACTCATATTGAAAAACGACTCTTTGAAACTCAGAAGCAGTACTTTAAAGTGTACATGGAAAAACTGATGCACCAAATACCCATGGGAGAGAATTTGGTAAACATTATTCAAAACAGTGGGGAATCGAATGAATTTGAGCACATGTTTACCGCAGCCAAAAGTGTCGTTCAATCGCATATGCGTGTCAAACAGATTAAAGCGTTTCATTCCGTGTTTGATATGGTTTACAGTCTCATGTGGCGCTATGTCCACGAGAAAATGATTTCGCCCACTTTGATCAAAATTTTATCGACCAAACAACTCAATTTGGCTTATGAAAAATATCAACTGTGCTCCAAAATGGAAGAAGACGGTTCGGTAGTAGAAATGCAATGTTTACTCTACTGTATTCAGGAAACGCTCGATAATCAGGAAACGGTTAAGATACCCAATCCACTTTTCAGTCGTTTCACTCAGCAGGTAAAAGCAATGAGTGAATATATCATTACGTTACTCGTGTCCATGTCTAAACCCACGCCATCCGACGACAGAGAAACGCGAGAGGAAAATGTTGAAACGACCCAAACGTAAAAAAAAAAAAAAAATTTTTTTTTTTTTTTTTTTTTTTTCAATTGGTGTTTTCTGAGGATTCTTCGTCATCACTTTCCCATGATACAGAACTCTTTACATCGGGCAACTCTTTAGGCTCTAATCCACTGCTAAATGTTTTATCAACACATTCGAAAAATATGTCTGAGAGTTCATTTAAATTCTTTGGCTGGCTTTTCAAAATTGTCTTCAAAACTTCTAATCCAAGTTCATCCGAAGCTAAATATTCTAATTTTAAATAAAAATTTGGACTCTTTAAACGAAATACTTCATCTTCAGAACATTGGGTACTGGCATCTTTCATATCGGGCTGAGTTGGCAAATTTATTTTCTCAGCCGTTTTCGCCATTTTTGATATTGTAGTAGCTACTTCTTGATTCTGCTCTACCATTCTAACCAGTATTTCGGTTATATTTTGATTCCCTTCAAACATGTGGTATAGCGCATCCAATTGACGTTGTTCGGTCATTTTAAAACGGTAAATGAAAACTGAAGAGCAAAGAGTGCGTATTTATATTTTTCTATTAGAATCAAAGCTTAGGGAAAAAAAAAAAAAAAAAAAAAAAAAAATCTTTACAATTTTTTTTTTTTTTTTTTTTTTTTTGACAAGCCAGATTTGGAGTTTTCAAAATATTTTAGAAACTGAAATCTGAGTTGACAGTCTAACCTCATAAAAAAAAAAAAAATAAAAAAAAAAAATAATTTTTTTTTTTTTTTTTTTTTGTAGGGTTATGAGGTTATGAGTTACACTAAATTATTCAACTCACGACACATGGAACATCTCCAATTATTATACTTGTGACGATAACAGGAGGAATTTTGTTTTAAAAACGATTTCGATTCTTTTACCGCTTTAATACACTGTTGTTCCTTTAAGATTTTAAAATCCTCATATTTTACCAATAAATGCTTATAATCCGTTTTAATGCACTGTTGTTCTTTTAAAATTTTAAAAGCTTCATTTATTGGAGTTAGTTGGCTTTTGTATACGAGTCTATCATCTTTCCAGTCTTTAATTTTTATAGTAGATATGTATGGTTGATTAAATGAGTCAAAATATCTGTAGCGGCGTAAATCTTTTACATTTTCTACAATAAAATAATATTGGGTATATTCATGATGATCACATCCTTTAAATTCAACTTTTACAAGAGGGTATCTGTCGATGTCTTCCTTTGTAAACGAAAAACGAAACCCTGTTTCCTCACGAAATTCCCTATATGCATTCAAAAAACATTGTAAACGACTTTTTGAAACTTTTGGATGCATTTGACCATGCGGAAAATCGTACATATCTTCAAATACCATCCCATTTTTAAACCTAAAATAATCCATCTGATCATATTCTGAAAGCATCGGTACGCATTTTGATTCAAAAATATTTTTTAATCGGTAGAATGGATTGTGATCATAAACATCATGTTTAATCCCTAATTCATTTAAAAATATGTAAAAATTTTGAATACAATAAGGAACTTTACGTTTGATGAGCATAACCTTATTATTTTTCGTTTTTACTATTAAACCGTATGAAATTGCAAACTTATTACGGCAGCTCATGATAAAATATCAGTGATTCTTATTTAATTGACTAAAAAGGAAGTATGGAACAGCTTTCAGTTGTTTAATACCTTTTTATACAAAAAAAAAAAAAAAAAAATTTTTTTTTTTTTTTTTTTTTTTTTTTTTTTTTTTTTTTTTTCATAGCCTATCACGGTGAACACGGATATGTTTTTTTGAAATCCTCCATCTCTTCCTCATCCACACTAATAATTAATACATCTATCATGTTTGAATTTGTTGTTTCGCCCTTCACAAGTTCCGTCTCGACAGATTTTTTTGTTGAACATTTTTCGGATATGTACTCAAGTTGTTCCGACGTTTTTTCAAGTTTTTTTAAGGGTTCATTTTTGGTTTCCACATGAATGTGTAACTGGTTGATGTCTTTGGAGACAGAATTCACGTTATCAAGATATAGATAGATGATAGGTTCATCTAGTTTAGGCAATGGTTCATCTCGAAATCCGTGTAAAATATCCGGCCATATGAAAGGTTGTAATAATTTTTTGTTAGAAAAAGGGTCAGGAGGTTCACGATAACAGTTTTTTACGACAGAAAGATCGATTTTGTTTACAGGCATAGTAAACGGGTTTTCAATATTTAAACTTGCAGAATTCATAAAGCCAAGTGACTATATTGAAAACTGTTAACTCAGATTTTAGTTTTTTTTTTTTTTTTTTTTTTTTTTTTTTTTTTTTTTTTTATGTAGGGTTATGAGCTTAGACTGTCAACTCAGATTTTAGTTTCTAAAATATTTTAAAAGCCCCAAGTCTAACTTTGAAAAAAAAAAAAAAAAAAAAATTTTTTTTTTTTTTTTTTTTTTTTTTTTTTTTGACAAGTTAGACTTGAAGCTTTCCAAATACTTTGCAATGTGAAATCTCGGTTTTTACATTTTCCAATTTTATACGGATTTTTTCGGCAGAATTTTCATTAGCACGTTTCAAATATTCTTTACAGGAATATTCGTCCATAATTGTTTTGAAAATACTCAAAACTTTATCCATTTGTTTTTTTACTGATGAATCAAAGACTTCTGGAATTGCATTTTTATACTTATAAACGTACATGTTCAAAAAGCATAGCAACTGATTACCATTTTCTGGATACTTTTTATATTTTGTACAAAATCTTTTAAATAGCCGCACGTAGGAATATTTGTGCATGTCATATTTGCCAATACAATCTTTCCAATATTTTCCAGTGACTTGACAAATCACATATGGATGACACGTTTTAGGATTTATTTGAACATGGGATAACGTATCATCTTTAGATTCTTCCTCCTCGTCATATAAACTAATGTCTCTGGGTTCCATCGTTTTCAAGTCAACAAAATACTTTGAAGCTTGTAAAGATTTTCCATATGTATTCAAAACTTTTTCCAAATTTAACTTGGACAAAAATTTAAATTGTTTCGGTGGCTTTGAATTGGGCGGTTTCGTTTCCTTATACAAGACTGTTTGAAATGCATTTTCCAAACCAACCACTTCTTCATGTTGAAAATAATGGGATAGAATGCGAAAGATTGCCATTTTACCCCGACGTAGTGTATACCATAATTGCCATACAGGCATTTCGGGGGGATAAGTGTAATCTTCTTCGTAAACGTTTTTATAAAACTTTAGAAAGACTCCTGATATGAAATCCCGGTTTCGAAGTACATTTTTTTTGCTGTTGGGAAACGCTTTATGGCATACATGAGCAATGTACCAAAAACAACAGTTTAAATCGGCAAGGATGGGTGGGTTTAAATGAGGCACCAGAGTTATGAAATATTTGTCCTGTTTGCCTAAAAACTTGATTTCTTCAAAAAATAATTCTTTCCTATCTGAAAATCTTCTCATAGCCACTATATATAAAAAGATCATGTGCCAAAGAATAGGTTTTCCTGGTAATCTGTTTTGAAAAAGAGTTGATAAGACATAATTGTTATGTTTAATCATTTCCTGTACATCGATGCTGTCATTATGGAGCAGATAAACACCTTTCAAAGTATCTCTAGAGAAAGGCGATATATCAGGATTATCGATTCGTGGATAGGCATTTTTATAATCCATGACGAAAGGTTCAACTTTGCTAACAATTCGGTCGATGAGAGTATCCGATTCCAACAGTGTGAATGGATTTCGTATAATTTTTTTATCAGGCCAAACATCATCTTCACAAATTTTAAGAGGAATACAAGCAAGATTACATTTTTCCAACAAAATGTCACAGGTTAAGTATTTACAATTTAATGGCTCTTCCTCGTCCTCTGCTTCCGAATGCGACTTTTCTTCATCATCATCATCATCATCATCATCAGGTTTACACGTCAAAGTATGATTTTTAGCCGGTTGAAAATGTTCCAAGGAATATGTATCAATGTTCCTTTCAAATAAGTTTAGAATTTCAGACATTTTTCTTTGAAAATCGGCTTTTTCTACATAATACGAATGTTTTTTAACAAAAGAGATACATCCTTCGACATCTCGTTCAGTATAAAAATTATGAATGCTTAGTTTATCTTCAAAATATTCTTTTAAAATACGGGAAGTCAGCAAGTTGAGTCGATTTTTTAATTCTGCTTTATCCACTTTGGGCGAATTGATTTTGGTCAAAATGGTTGCTTTGAATGAGTCGTCTTTCATGACATAATCATAATCGATGTTATCAAACGTGATTAACGTAGGTTCCACACAACCTATATATTTCTCGTTGATGTGAATTGTTTGAGGAATACCTTCAAACAGATCGGTAAATCTCAGATTCATTCGACGTTCAACACCTATGTAATATAAATGAATCTTCTTAAATTGGATCTCTCTACCCTTTAAAACAGAACGACATTCATCAACTTCAGAGGCATAAATCTCTCCATCTGTAAAAATGTATAGTTCAATGAGATGATCAGATGGTAACTGTTGAATGAACGACAGAGGAAACGTACATCCGCTAGGCATGAAATCAATAACATCTTTATCGATTACGTCAAAAGTTTTATCCGCTACAACGGCAGAATTCCAATACAATACACGAATTGGTGGATTTAACGAAGATAAAACTTGAAAAATAGCATTTTTATAAGGCTTTTCATAACTCTCTGTAGAAATGCTAATATCTATAGCGGCAACAATCATGTTGAAATTATAATATGATAAAAGTATTTGTTGAAATTTTTCCATCGTATTTATACACTGCTGAAGCTTGAAAAAAAAAAAAAAAAAATTAAGGTTATGGGCTTAGACTGTCAACTCAGATTTTTAGTTTCTAAAATATTTTGAAAGCTACAAGTCTAGCTTGTCAAAAAAAAAAAAAAAAAAAAAAAATCTTTACAATTTTTTTTTTTTTTTTTTTTTTTTTTTTTTTTTTTGACAAGCCAGACTTGGAGTTTTCAAAATATTTTAGAAACTGAAATCTGAGTTGACAGTCTAAGCTCATAACCCTTTTTTTTTTTTTTTTTTTTTTTTTTTTTTTTTTTTTTTTTTTTCTTTCGAGTAATCAAGGAGGGAGAGACGAATTGATAGTTTGTTTAAGGAGGGTTTTAAGTGACCGTGGAGTCTGGGATGTTTTTAGTAAGTGTCTCGATCGGGAAAACTGTTTAAAGGGGGAGGTATGGAGAAATTTATATATTATATTATATATTATATTATTATATTATATATTGTATTATTTACAGTTATTATTTATAGTTACAATTTTTTTTTTTTTTTTTTTTTTTGACAAGCCAGACTTGGAGTTTTCAAAATATTTTAGAAACTGAAATCTGAGTTGACAGTCTAAGCTCATAACCCTAATTTTTTTT